>CM076673.1:165975733-165998233 GCA_038501925.1 Xenopus petersii
GAATAAGATGGGTAATCCAAGTGTATGTATTTACGATAGCTGCACATGGCTACTTTGAGATAAGTTCGAATCACTGATTTCCATCATCTTGCACATCCTTCATAGCCAACATTTATCCTGATAAGAGACAAAATAAAATCATTTCTTGCCTCTTGGGTTGGCGAAAGACCTGCACAAATGATCCATATATTCTAGGGATACACTCCTTAGGAATTCCATAATCAATTAGACTCTGGAACAAACCTGTATAGAAAAAGTGTTGTTGTTGGGATTTTTTTTTTGCAAAGGTTGCATATGGGCAGACATATTCAAGTTATTTTTAGCAGCTTGAGTGTGTCTGTGAATTGTTGTATGGAGATTAGCATCTTACTCCTATTTAATCAATGAATTAGGTCAGTATGCAGCTCTCTGGCTGGCCATGTGAGATCTTATGTGGCTGCTGGTTTCACTCATCTAGCAACCAGGCCCTTGTTTGCCAAAATCCAAGATGATGAAGAGAAGGCCTGATTAAAAAGTAAAGTAATCAAATTAAAAATCTAGCATCACAATCACTTTTGCTTTGTCTGGCTTTTCCAGAAGTCGCACAGCAGTTTGCATTTTACTTTGGAGAAGAAAGAAAAATAGGCAAAATCTCCAGCATTTAGAATCGATGTCCAATCAGAAAAAATGTATACATAATGAATAAGATCTAGTTCTGAAAACAGTTTCAGTGATTTCTTCTGGTGCTACATGTTGGGAGTTCTTGGTGCATCGTTAGATGAGGAAGCCTTATGGTACCACCGTTCCTCTTTACTTCCTGCTCTAACTGCATTTATTATAAAGTGGTGGGCATTTTGGCTGCTTTTAGCCCACCTCACCTAAACTATGGAATATATGGAATCTAGTTTTCAACCATCTACTATTTTATGAGAGTGATAAAGTGGCTGCACCTACAGTGATCATTCTCTTTCTTTCAGCTCCATTAGCAGCCCTGCTTCTTTAAGGGGAGACATAGTGGAGCTAAACAAGCGCCTTCAGCAGACGGATCGGGAGAGAGACATGCTAGAGAAGAAGCTTGCCAAATCTCAGGTAAGCAATGGAATAATGATTCTGTTAAGGACAGGTCAGCACAATGATTCACTAGGATGGAATTATCCCACAAGCAGTATATTTATTATGCCTGACATAAATGAGGAGACATTACTAATAGGGATTGGTTGCTTCTGACACATCAGGCATTTGATTTCCAGAAAAACCTGCTTTGGGTCTTTCCACGCGAGTTCACACCCAACAGCGCTTGCAGGAAAATTTATAATAATGATAAGCTGACATATAACTCACCTGTATAAAGTGAATATTAAAGGCTCATTGTAGTGCAAATTAGTTTCTAATCAGTCTTATAAATTAGTTAGCCTAGCTTTTATACAGTCTCATCAGTACTGAATGGGGTATATTTATCAAAGAGTGAAGTTAATAGTGAAGTTCCGCCACTCTCCATTCATTTCTATGGGATTTTTATAGGCTTATTTATCAAAGGGTGAACGTTCACTTTCACCCATTGATAAATACAGCTTTCAAAATCCCATAGATAATGAATTGAGAGCTGCGGAATTTCACTCTAGTCGTCAGAACTTCACACTTTTTTGGTAAATAAAAGTCTCTAAAAGATGTTTCCCAAGTAGCTGGAATTTTCAGTCAGAATTTTAGGTGGTCATGGTTGATTTCAGACAGGGTGCTTTGTTGCCCATAGTGAAATGTCTCTTTCTGTGGGTGAAAATGCTATGCTGTCCAGAGCAATGGGAATCACCTCATGAAAAAGACTTGTGACTCATGTGGCGCACCAGCAAAACCGGCAAAAGCAATGCTGTATCTGCACCCTGCTGTTACTGGCCTGGGTGCCTCCTAAACTCTTACACAACTTGGGGCCTTGAAGCAGGGCCGAAACTAGGGGTAGGCAGACTAGGCGCGTGCCTAAGGGCAAGGCCAGACGTGCGTGTTTTTGCTGCGTTTTTACGTTGTGTTTTTAAAAAAGAACAGCCAGGAGTAAATACGCATAAACTGCACTACCACTGAAACTAATGGAAAACTCACTATGACAATTCACACAGGGAGCTTGCAAGCTGAAATCCAACACTGGACGCCAGTATTGGTGTTTTTTAGCAGAAACGCCAATACGTTAAGAAACTACCAAATCAATAGACTCTATGGGATCTGCATGTTTGAAGTCACACTTTACGTAAATACGCAGCGTATTTTAAATACGGCGTCCAAATTCAATGAGAACAATGAGAAGTGCATGTTGGGAAAAGAATCCTACGTGCTGAAAAACACATGTTGGCGGTCGTATGTGGTTTCAGTGGCGTATTTACACCGGGCTGTTCTTTTTTAAAAACGCCGCAAAAACACCACGTCTGGCCTTGCCCTAAGGCGCAAAAGCTGGGGGGGCAGGCACATACCGCCTCTGTCACCTAACCGTGTCCGGTCCCCTCTCTCCTCCTGTCTGTTGTGTGTATTTGCGCTTGTGTGTGTAGACTCGCATATGCGCGCCTCGAGCGGCAGTTTGCACATGCGTTCAACCAGCTGGCGCCGCGACCTGCCAGGTTGCCTAGGGCCCTGCCCAGCCTGGCCCGGCTCTGCCTTGAAGTATAGGGGGCCCAGCTGGGCTGTGACTGCTCAGCAGTTTCAATATACAGGTATGAGATCAATTATCCGGAAACCCGTTATACAGAAAGCTCCAAATTATGGAATGGCCATATCCCATAGACTCCATTAAAATGAAATAATCCAAATTTTTAAAAATGATTTCCTTTTTCTCTGTAATAATAAAGCAGTACTTTGTACTTGATCCAAACTAGGATATGATTAATCCTTATTGGAGGCAAACCAGCTTTTGGGGTTTATTTAATGTTTACATTTTCTTGTAAACTTAAGATATGAAGATCCAAATTATGGAGAAATGTGTTATCCGGAAAACCCCAGTTCCTGAGCATTCTGGATAATAGGTCCCATACCTGTATATATATTTATGAAGAATGTTATATTTCCAGTCATTTGAGGTTCTTCTGGTTAGAAGAGCTATTTGGGAGAATCCCACTTATAACTTAGAGGCACATTTATCAAAGGTCGAATTTCGAATTCATGTGAGTTTTTAAAAACTACCCTACATTTGACCCAATTGAAATGTATTAAAAAAATCAAATTTTTAAAAGCCGGATGAATTAAATCGACCTGAAAACTTGAATCCAAATCAAATTCAATTAGAATTTAAAAAACTTGTTTTGAGTTTTTTTCTCGAAAAATGTCAGGAAGGCTGAAAATGATTCCAGATTGATCACTGGACCTCTCCCATTGATGAAAACAGCAATTTGGCTGGTTTTAGGTGGAGAATAGTCAAATTTGAGTTCTTAAAGGTCCAGAGTATGATAAATCTCAAAAATCAATTAAAAATTTTTAAAAACTCGAATTGAATTTCAATAACTCTCTAGTCGAATTTGACAGTTTTTACCATACAAAAAAAAAATCGAAAATTTTAATTTCGAATTTGAATTTTCAATTCGACCCTTTATAAATCTGCCTCTTAGTGTTTTTTCACCCTCAGCAGTGTTCCAGGGTCCTTGCCGCCCCAATCGATTGGTTTTCCAAGTGCTTGAGTGGCCCTGGGGGGTGCATTGCTAGTGTGGAGAGTGCAATTGCAATTCTGATTTTAAAAACATAATTACGGCTCTTAAAAGTTACCTGGAGCAACTGTTTTGCCACCCCTGGTAATTTGCAGGCTGCTGCCGTCTGGGGTGAGTTTCTCATCAGCAGCCCTGTCCAATCTTTAATTTCCACTTTTTATTGTCCCTTGATTAAATCTGTTCTGGTCAGTTCTATAGGTTTTCTTATTCTTTGTCAAATTGTAACAATGCATGCATTGTCATGCCATACCTATGATTATATCTTGACCCAGTAAACAAATACAATGTCAAGAAAGGTTCAGTTGTCCCATAAAAGAAACAGTCTGCCCAAATCTGTGTTCTTGTTATATTTAAGACAGATTTGCTTTTATTCTGCAAATAGCTGCCTGGTACTTCAGTTTCTTGTAAAATGAAGAGCTTCTCATTAATGTTTATGGATGGCTTTTGCATTAACATATTCTGATTACGGTTTATCTTGTCTAATCATCAAATTGTATATATAAATCCAGTAATAAATTTGCAGCTTCACTCTAATATTTCTTGATTACACAGGGTTTTTAAAGCAAAGCTATTAGCATGAGTCCAGAGTAGAAATGATGGGATTTAGGTTTATACTGTACTTTGTTATTTTTATGCTGACTTTCAGGTTTGGAGCCTCCAGACATTCATTCCATAAATTATTATTGGGACACAGGCTACAGTCAGTTGTTTATTTATGGCAGTACTGCTCTGTTTGTAGTCTCCGATCCCTTAGTTGGATATCTTGCTTTATGGAGGAAAATCCAATCTGCATTTAAAGATATTAAACTAAGTTTAGGAAACTTAGTTTAATAACAAATTGTGAGCAGAGCTATTGTGGTCTCTGGACTTGTTATAATCTCAAGTTTAGCTCTGGTGATGAGCAAGTGTTACTTATTGAATATTACAATCAGAATTCCCCGGGGGTTAAGACTTCTGACAGTATGAGGATCCAGCATGGTATTGTTAAAGGTTTCTTTCAGCGAAAGCACCACCATGGTAGTTTCTTGTCATAAATGAATGTTTTGTTTTCTTGTATTGAGTAAGGGCATCGCTACATGGCCGATGCTCACAATCCTTACAACCACAGCAGAATCATCTGCAAATAAAAGTATCTTGGGATGGAACAATCTTTTGACCCATATTTCTGCAGCTGCCAAGTAAGTTAGAGTGCTGCCTTCTTGATAAACAAGTTTATTTCACAAATACAGGATTGTAAATAGCTTCCTTTTAAATTTTAATAAACACAGTTTTGTAAAGTGGGAGAGGGTCTTAAGGGAGAGAAGTGGAGTTTGCTACTTGGGAACAAGTGATGGAGAGGACCAGATATATTATAGAAAATATCTGGCAACATTGTTTTAATTTTTTAATCATAATTTAATCTGTGCCATGCTCTTGTTTTTTCCCTTATATTTTGATTTGATAGTTAACCAGCTTAGGTTAACCAGCATTGGCTGGGAAATTTGATGTTACACTTAGGGGCCGATTCACTATGGGTCGAATATCGAGGGTTAATTAACCCTCGATATTCGACTAGGAATTAAAATCCTTCGACTTCGAATATCGAAGTCGAAGGATTTAGCGCAGATAGTTCGATCGAAGGATAATTCCTTCGATTGAACGATAAAATCCTTCGAATCGAACGATTCAAAGGATTTTAATCCAACGATCGAAGGAATATCCTTCGATCAAAAAAAGTTAGCCAAGCCTATGGGGACCTTCCCCATAGGCTAACATTGACTTCGGTAGCTTTAAGATGGGGGGGTCTAAATTTTTTTTAAAGAGACAGTACTTCGACTATTGAATGGTCGAATAGTCGAACGATTTTTACTTCGAATCCTTCGATTCGAAGTCGTAGTCGATGGTCGAAGTAGCCCAAAAAAAAAACTTCGAAATTCAAAGTTTTTTACCTTCGAATCCTTCACTCGAAGTTAGTGAATCGGCCCCTTAAAGTTATAAAATATTTTTTACAAAAAAAGCTCTGCCTCTTACTGTCTTGAGTAAAAATGGCAAAGATATAGAAATGAATTTCCAATTCCAACTCTTGAACATGCCACATACAGTTGACTGTGGGAAAAGGAAGGAGTCTCTAGTTAGTATTGAAAACATTCAGTTGCTGGCTTTAGCTTTATAGATAGAAATTGCAAGGACAAGATGTACTGGAAATTGAAAACATTTGAAAGGCATGTTTTTAGGAATGATGGATATCTGTGATATGAATGCATACATTCTAATTTGGCACAGCCTGTCAAGAGATTTTTGCTTCAAAAACACAAGGTTAGGCAATACTAGTAAATACTGTATAATTGTATTTATGCCAAAGCTGTGCTCTATTATTCTGTATACACTGTAGTACATAGCTGCAGTACATGTTGTGTTTGCCCAAAATATGCTGCAGAGTTGCTCTCCAATATGAAATACAACAGGGTGGGCAGGCCTATGATTTTGGGGTTCATCAGATGGCAGGTTTATTCTCCCCACCCATGGTTAGTTCTTTGCCACAGTGTGATGCTGAGTACTTCTGCTATTATTACTGTTATTAGTAACATGTATTTATAAAGCACCAACTTATTCCATATTCCTTATACCAATATCTACCAATATTATCTACAGTAATCACTCCACTTTTTAATATAACTGCCACACACTTTCAATTTTCAGGGAGTCTCTTCCTCTGTTTACAACGTTGAGTTGTACAATTCATATTGCCCAGTATAAAGTTCCTGTTAGGCTTGCTGGTTTACTTGTTTTACATATATACAGGTATATATAAGCTATCCAATCATAATATCAAATTCTTTTATAAAATGCACTCTCTTACAAAATCCTTTAGAATCTTAACAGCAGATTTAATATGTGGTGTAAAACGGTGGAATAATTAGCCAAACATCGCCAGGCATCACGGTATAAAAAAAAAAAATAAATAAAATGGCATAATTTGTTAAACTATTTTTCTTTGAGCAACTTCCACCAGAATTTACTTAAAGGTCTGAAGCAGTTTAAAATAACAGCAACAAATCTGTCCTTTGCATGGCATAAAACAACACCCACCTTAATAAATTCTCCATTTATTTTGCACAACATCTTACACCATTTTTCCGACGAATTCCGTTTTACACAATATAATAAATAGGCCCCTTTGTGTTTTTAATAATACTTGTTGATGTAAATGTTGATGTCATATTGGTAGTGTGATGTCAGTTAAGACCCCTGTGGTTTTACTCTGTAATTGCCCTTTTTTCTAATTTGTTTTTCTATTGTTTAGTGTGAGCAGGCACATTTAATGAGGGAACATGAAGATGTTCAAGAGAGGACAACATTACGCTATGAGGAGCGAATAACAGAGCTACACAGCATTATAGCTGAACTAAATAAAAAGATTGATCGACTTCAAGGGACAACCATAAGGTACAGTTCTACTGGAATTTTCACTCGTTAGAAATAGTGCTTAGTGTATGTAAGGGAACTACTAGCCCCTTAATACTCATTAAAGGAGCTAACGTTCATAAGATTACAGATTACAAACATCTAATCATAGCAAGTAAAAGTTGCCTTATTTTAAAGGAAATTGGATGGAGATGTAGCACTTGCCAATTCTAAGGGCCTATTTATTAAACCTAAGATTTGTTCAGGATTTATTATGCTCTGAAGCTGCTAAAAATCTGAAAATACTCCAGCTAAAACCTGTTGAAATCACGTAGAAGTCAATGGCAGATGGTCCCTTTAACAATTGGAACATGTATTTTTTTACCTTCAGGTTTCTCAATAGTTTCAGGCTGTTTGCGCTGGTTTTAAGTCAATAATGCAATACATTTGAGTTGTTGCGTTAGCAATTTGAGAAGTTTTATTGTTAAATTTAGGGGATTCAGGTTTGGGAGTTTGGTCTGATTTGTTTTTAGTAGTGAAAAAAAGTTTAGTGTCAGTGTCAATTCCAGAAGCATGCATGAAATGGTGGAAAGAACATGGAGTTTAAATGGATACTGCATATATATGTATGTATTACTTGTGGAGCAGGGGCAGAGGGTTAGTTAGGGTGAGAATTGAGGGTAAAATGACCATCTGCTCTCCTGGATACAACTGAAAGCCCAGCTTGAAGGTCAGTTGTAGTGAATATATATTTGTAGTCCTAGATATTCATGGAAGTACATCTCAATGATTTGTAGTTTTATGAGCTAAGGGGACGTCCAGGCTAAGGGGGTTATTCACTAAAATCCAAATTATTCTCTTTATTTTAGTAAATCAACTTCGACTAAGCTCCCATCCACAATTTCACCTTATAAATAAATGAACACGAAAAAATCTTGTGCAAGAAAACTCAATAAAATCGCCAAAAATACGAAACATACAATTTTTTCAGATTTGATGAAAACTCCGATTTTTTTTATTATCAACCGAAAACCACAAATTGTTAAGATTATCTTACGAAACCCCCTAAAAACTGGACCTTCAAAGGAGGCCTTGGTCAAAGATTGGACCTACAAGTGTCGCTTAAAACTACTTGTGTAAATATAAAGCATTTTTCATTATGTTTTTTATGACTTTTCTTAAAAGATGGCATGGGATGTGCGATACAATCTTTTGTGGTATAACCCAGCAAAATTGGTCAATAATAGTATGAAGCATACAAGGGTAAAGCAGTTGTTGCAGTTGATTCATATATTATTTGCATACATGACCAGTAAGTGACCATATTAAAAGTAATTCCATGTTTATTTTCAAAGTGCATTACATGACACATCACCATTATTAATTTAGACATGCTCTTTATGGTTTAACAGTCCTCATTAAGTGCCATGGACCACTTGGGTGTATTGCATAAAATGAATACGTTACTTTTCAAATACCGTATATACCCGAGTATAAGCCCAGTTTTTCAGCATCCAAAATGTGCTGAAAAAGTCTACCTCGGCTTATACTCGGGACCCGAGTAGTTGATATTGCAGTCACTTTTAATCATTCCTATACCAACAGTTCACTTGGGGAGAGACTGCAATATCCCATAATGCCCTCTGTTGGTTATATGAAAGAATAACAGTGCGCCCTATGTTGGTTATATGAAAGAATAACAGTGACTGCAATATCACACAGCGCCCTATGTTGGTTATATGAAAGAATAACAGTGACTGCAATATCACACAGCGCCATCTGTTGGTTATATGAAAGAATAACAGTGACTGCAATATCACACAGCACCCTCTGTTGGTTATGTGAAAGAATAACAGTGTGCCCTCTGTTGGTTATATGAAAGAATAACAGTGACTGCAAAATCACACAGCACCATCTGTTGGTTGTATGAAAGAATAGTGCGCCCTCTGTTGGTTATATGAAAGATTATCAGTGACTGCAATATCACACAGCGCCCTCTGTTGGTTAAATGAAAGAATAACAGTGACTGCAATATCACACAGCGCCCTCTGTTGGTTATACGAAAGATTAACAGTGATGGCAATATCACACAGCACCCTCTGCACATGGTAGTGGGACAGTGGGACAATGCACACAGTAATCCGTTTGGCAATTCTCTGTCACCATCAACTTTGCAAAGAAGTCCGGTTGATCGCAAAATTCTAAGCAACTTTGCAATATACATTCATTACAAATATTCTATGTTTTTGTTATTTGTATATGTATTGCTATTGAAAGTAGTTTGTCCCTTTCTTTTCTATGTCCTGGTGGCTTTGGCATTTGGAACAATGTAACACAAGCCAACAATTAACAGACCTGTCTTGCTGGAGGAGGCTGGCTTTTGCAACATTGTTTAAAAAGTAACAACCAGGAGTAAAGCAAATTACATTTACAAATAACTTTTAGCGCTACAGTTTTTAATAAATTCATATTGGAAAATTGTGTTTTCTTTTATTAGGTAATAAAATATTTCTGGGTTGACCTGACTTTTAAGAACATTTCAACTACTTGTAATCATTTTTCCATAGCTGTTTATATGACACTCTATGCCCCAGGCTATAACTTATGTTTTAATTTTCCTAATTTTCTTATCATTTCTTATATGTTCTTTTTCTCTACCCTGTCTCACTGATGACCTTTCCTCTGATTGTGCAAACATTCATTGTTTTGAAAATCTTCTATGAGATCCTGATGTTTCTCACTCCTCAATCTCTAACATCCATCTCTTTCTTAATGCACAAACACCTCATAGTTAGTATAATTCTAGCCATCTGAGCATATGGAATATATTTTATTGTATATTTTGGATGGAAACAATCTTTCCTTAGAAATGTATTTTCTTTCTTTGCAAATCTGTCCTTTCTCTATACACATCAGAAGGTTCAACATATTGATAGATTTCACATCAGATGTCATAAACTTGATAATACTGATTATAATTTATATAACAAATAAAACCAATCAATTACTCTGTTAGTGCTCCACAGTGCCATCATGATATCATCAATATACCAACGCCATTTGGCCATGTTGTCATGGATATGGTTAGCTACAGATGTACTCTTCCACATAAAAGATAGAAAAGCAGATGATGGGCCAAATTCTCACCTGTTAAAATACTAATTTAGGTCATAATATTGTGATCCAGAATTTGTTCGGCCTTCTCCAATAAAAACCTTATCTGTAAATCTGACTTGAGATCATGATTGATTCTAAAATGTGTTGCTAAAATCTGTCCAGCTGCACTTTTTCTGCCCCACTGTTGTATATTTAGACACCGATGTTTATGAAAAGGGTGTTTATGTGGAAGCTGTACTTATGTAAAGAAACTCCCTACATGATTGCTAATCTTTGTAAAGGAAATATATAGTCACCCATAACTAATTGGCAAAAGGGTGATCCTTCTTACCTCTTGTAACAATGAGCCTTTTGTTAGTGCAGTAAGTAAAGCTCTTGGACAACATAGATTTAGCATGTTACCAACAATGCTTTGGGTTGCTGCAGTGATTCAAATGGAAAGCAGTCTAATGCAGGGAAAAGTAGTGCACTGCTCTGCTGAACTTCTGGTTAACTTCTGAGTTCCTATGTTGGTGACTGCATCATACAATAGTAACCATGAAGAAATGTCCATGTAGCTCTGATCTTGTGCACATGTGCCCGTCTGGGCATGCAAGTCATGTCACTGGAAGAGGTGAGACAGGATCCTGAAGAAAGGTGAGTGTAGTGACTTCAGAGGAGCACTACATTTCCTGTTTACTTCATATTAGTTGCTTTTTAAGGGAACGCTAATATTTATGATATAGATTAATATTTCATAGTTTAATATAACTTAAATATGATCAGCACACTTGAGGTCACGGCAAATTAGATTAGAGGAATAGAACTAGAGCATAGTTGGTTCTTTACGGTGAGAGCTGTGAGGTTATGGAATACCCTCACGGTTGATGATATGTGGCAGATTCTGCCAGGAACAGTAACACCAAAAAATTAAAGTGTATCAAAATATAATTTACTGTTGATCTGCATTGGAAAAACTAGCACGTTTGCTTCAGAAATACTACTATAGTTTATATAAACAAGCTGCTGTGTAGCCATGGGGGCAGCCATTCAAGCTGGAAAAAGGAGGAAAGGCACAGTTTACATAGCAGATAACAGATAAGACACCATTGTATTGGCCAGGGCTTCACTGGTATGTGCTGTGTAACCGGTGTCTTTTCTCCTTTTTTCCAGCCTCAATGGCTGCCCCCTTGGCTACACAGCAGCTTATTATATAAACTATAGTAGTCTTTCTGAAGCAAACACACAGATTTTACCAGTGCAGGCTAACAGTATATTATGTTATTTACTTTAAAACACTTTAATTTTTTCAGTGTTACTGTCCCATTAAAGTGGGGCTTGGTTGATTTCTTGGAAAGCATAATATCAGAGGCTATAGTGATATTGGTATAAACATATAGTTTATTTATGTGAGTGTATAGATAAGCTATACAAATATGTAACCAGTATATGCCGTGTTTTAAGTGCGTTGAATGAGCTTACTGCTATGCACTGTGGGCCCAGGTGCACCCCCCCAGACCTTCAGCAAAGGGAGCAAACACCAGGAAACGTCAAAAGAGGCTGGCACAGACCTGGACCCACATAGTAGTAAAGCCGGAGTCAGATTGTAAAAGGTTAAAATGCTTACATTGTATTCTCCATAGGGATGCACCGAATCCAGGATTCGGTTCGGGATTCGGCCAGGATTCGGCCTTTTTCAGCAGGATTCGGATTTGGCCGAATCCTTCTGCCTGGCCGAACCGAATCCGAATCCTAATTTGCATATGCAAATTAGGGGCGGGAGGGAAATTCCGTGACTTTTTGTCTGAAAACAAGGAAGTAAAAAATGTTTTCCCCTTCCCACCCCTAATTTGCATATGCAAATTAGGGTTCGGATTCGGTTCGGTATTCGGCTGAATCTTTCGTGAAGGATTCGGGGGTTCGGCCGAATCCAAAAAAGTGGATTCGGTGCATCCCTAATTCTCCATAATTAAGAACCAAGGCCTGACGCGTTTTGTGTCCTATGCTTATGAGCCTGGTAGACACGAAACGCATCAGGCGTTATCTCACACAGTAGTCCATATACATACTTGTACTTTTTGCACTAGTGCATGAACTAAAGATTTATATCAAGGGATCCCTTTTCCACATGCAGTGCTGCTTAATTGTAATTGGTTTTAGCTAAGGTGTTTTGGCATAGTGTTGAATAAATATTGCCTTTTATTTTATTACATGCTCAGGTGTAATCTATTCTAATTGAGTATATTTGAACTACATGGGCAGGGGGTGAAGTCCCAAATCTGTTGCTTATATAGATTTATTCATTTGTTGGTGGACACCCCAGCCCATCTGTTCTTATATATATTTGCATTATCGTGTATTGGTGTCTATATCTCACTCAATTTTATGTCTTATTATACTCTATAAAAATCTTTCCCTTTTCTAAAACACGGCTCACTATATTTGATGCTATATGTGTATGTTTGAATTGATTCACCTGCACATTAAGGTTATATTGGACACTGATAAGAGTGAATGCAATTACACTGAGTTTTGAATTTAACAAAGAAAGCTACACTATATATTTTAACTTGTTTATTCCCCATTTCCTTTTTTGAGGTATGATCAGTAACACCTTTTGGAACAAAAGAGTGAATTATCTGCAGTGTCAACAGTGTAATTTAGACATATAACACTACACCATAGAGTTTAGAGTCCCATGAGGAAGCTTGTGTCATTTCTCTATGTGAACCATCAGACTAAATTCATACATTACAGGGTTATAAAGAATCAGATCATATTAGGGGAAGTCTACAGTTCCGGCATATTTACATATGCAAAAAACATTAAAAGTGTTTGTTCACCTTCAAACACTTTTTTTTCCATTCAATTGGTTTCAAATAGTTAACCAGAAGTAAATCCTTTTTCTAATTACTTTCTATTTTCTAGTGTAAAGTGTGTACACTTAAAGCAGCTCTGGGAAGGGGGGGTCGCCAACTCTTTAACTTTAAATTGATACATTTAGTTGATACATTGGTTATCTTTGTCCCTTCTGAGCAGAATCCCTGAGTTTCATTAAAAGCAACTGTTACAGTTGATACAATAGTTGCTAATATTCCACAGATACTGCTGAGAAATGTATCACATAAATGTAGCAAATTGTAACAGTTCGGATGCTCCTGGATCACTGAAATGCCAGACTGAAACACCAGAGACATGAACAGTAAACTTTAAAGGAGACATAAAGGATAAAAACGAAAAAAGCCTACTCTTGTAGGCAATTCTAAAAAATATATGGTGTTGGCTTCACATTGGGCTAAAAACTATAATTATCTTTAAAAATGTATCCTTTATTGGAGCTCCCTATAGATGTTCATTGGTCCTTGTCTGTGTTTCAAATAAATGGTGGGCGTGTCCTAATGATCCCTGCCAGAAGCACAGCAGGAGTTGGACAGCCAGTCACAGCCCTGCAATCACACACGTAAAGACAGACTTCAGTTCCCTATCAGGTCCTGCTAACTGTTGATTGGTTCCTATACTACAGTGCAGCTTGCTGAGTGCCGCCTGCTAACCCTGCACAGCCTGGAAAAGGAGGCAGCACCATGAGGAACAGATGGGCAGGACTAGTAGGGATTTTGAAGACATTTACAATAAAGTAACCAGAAACACAACTTTTTAAAGCACACTCCTTCTATATTTAAAATAATTTAATGCACTGGTACATTCTTGTTTTTTTGCATAATATGTCTCCTTACATTTTGGGAAAAACGGTAAAAAATTAAATACGGAAAGCAATTGAAAAACTCTTTGTTTATTGTGAACAATCTGAAAACAACTAAACTGAAAAAAGTAGTTGGAAGGTGAACAACCACTTTAAGCTTAATGTGCCTATGCCAGACAATAAATAAATTGAACAGAGCCACTATATACACTGCTACACATATACACCGCCATGTTCTATTTGAAAGAAAGACATATTGTTTGCCCATTAACAATTTAGTATGTTTCTTCAGCCAAAGTGTTTAATGGCATGAACACACATCTGGTGAGTCTTATAGAAGCTAAAACCTAGAAAGAAACATGTGAACACTGTACTTTACATATTTACACCTCCTTTTCCTGTTTTTTTTACCTTGTTATGGCAAACGTTAGGAGCACATTGTGACAATAATTCTACTGTTGTTCCAGTTGCAGAGAATGTTAGTGAAAAAAACATGGCTAACTTTCGTTAGTGGAGCACAATTTACTAACATTTGGGGCTATGTAATAATCTATTTACTGTAAATCCCTTCCAAATGTTTTTAGAAAACATTCAACATTTCTGCTAAAGGAATATTGTGCTGTATTTCTTCTAGATGAGCAGGCGTCTCTGCATTTGCTTAAATGTGGAATACATTTAATTATGTATTATAGGATTTTTCTGTTTTGTTTGGAAATATAATCTGATTGACCTTTAAACATCTTTGTAAATCTACCAGTTCTCCCATAACTCTCTTGTTATAGTTTATTTTAATAGGCAGCAGCATCATATGCTTTATATTTTTTCACTGATGCACTACAGACAAGGTTGTATTAATGTCGTTTCTAAATTGTTTTTTGGCTGTATGCACTTTTTTACACCTTGTGTACACTTAAAATAATGTGAACCTAGAACACCCCACAGAATGTTCTGTTTTCATATGCACTGGATTTTGTTTGGGTGCGAAGGTTTTTTTTTATTAAGCTCTGAATTTTTCTGGTCGTACTTTTAAAGGGGAAAATACAATTTTTTTGGAGGAAAAAAAATAAATGTATTCATGATTTGTTAGCGTCCCACGGTGTTATAAATCTGATAAAAAAAAGTACTACAACTCAGACCTGCCAAGAACATGTAAAAGTCAATGGCAGATGTCCCCATAACAGTTGAAAGATTTTGTGCTGAGTTTACAAAAAAAATCATAACTTTCAGGCAATTTTACTATAAATTCGTAGGTTTTGAGTGCAAAATCCAAAAATATTTTAGGATTCGGACCTTTTCACGATTTTATTGTGACTTTTTCAGCACAAGAAAGATTTGTGAAAATTTATTGATAAATGGGGGAAAGTCAGTGCGGATTTGGTCGGAGTAGTTTTCAGAAAAACCTCCTAAATGTAGTGCCAACAGCACAAGATGTTTTAAAGAACCAATAAATCAGTTAGATGTTAATATATATTTTATTGCAGTCAACTATTGCTATTTCCTTGTTAGACTGTGTAAGACATAATATTGATTATGAAATATGTTATATGGGCATAATGATGTCTGTATATACTGATCTTCCTGTTAGTGTATCCAATAGATTGGTGATTGTTATTAAGGGTCTCTTTATCATACTGTGTAAAAATTGGAGTAAAACGTTACTGTTGATGTAGCCCATAGCAGCAAATTAGCAATTCAATTTCAACAGTTGGATAACAAAATCAGGGGCGTAACTACAGAGGAAGCAGACCCTGCAGCTGCAGGGGGCCCAGGCACTATAGGGGCCCCATGAGGCCCTACTAATGGGCAATTTCAACAAATATTGGTAAAAAAAGGACAACCTCTGGTTATGTTGGGAACCCTAACATGAATTTGCTGGTGGGCCCAGTAACATCCACTGAACAAAATAAAGATCTGATTTGCTGAAATGAGCAACATCACCGGTAATGTTTTAGGGTAGGATTTCATGGTGCGCATGGACCCGACACGTCGATGCGACGTGTCAGATGTTTTACAGAAAACGGAAGTGAACGAGAAATTGCTGTGGATGAAAAAACTGTGTTTTCATCTGACAGTTGGATGAATGTAGTTGTTTCCTGCGATTTCTCCTTCACTTTCGCTATCTGTAAAACATCCGACACATCGCATGCGTTTAGTCGCATTACGACGTGTCGGGTCCACGCGCACCATGAAGTCTTACCCTTACTCCACTTTTTACACAGTATGATAAATAGACCCCATGTGTTCTAAATGTGACATTGAGACATATTTGGTAATGCAGGGGTTTCTATTTCATTTGTTACACTCTCTCTTTCTCGTTATATCTGAGTTTTTTTTCCCACTTTAATTGGAGTTAATATCAGCTTCAGATTATATTCAACCCACATTCCTTCTGGGATATTATGTTTGCTAGTCACATACAAGCAGTGTTCTTCATAGTAAA
Organism: Xenopus petersii; assembly: GCA_038501925.1. Classification (NCBI taxonomy): domain Eukaryota; kingdom Metazoa; phylum Chordata; class Amphibia; order Anura; family Pipidae; genus Xenopus; species Xenopus petersii. Next base: position 165,992,010 of record CM076673.1, read on the forward strand.
TATATTTAAATATGCTCATTGATAACACACAGTAACCAAAGTAACTGGGCACCAATCTCTTGTCTGTTTTGTAGGGCCATAGATCCGAGCTAGATAGGGTTAGCTGCATGACTGTGGAATATAGCTGATCCTTTTAGTGGGCCTCCATCGTGCAACCTTCCCCCCCCCCCACACACACACACACGCAATCTCTTTTTTTGGTGGTGAAGGCCCTTAAATTATGGCCTGGGGCTGTATATTCAGTTGGCACTGTTAATCACTTCTTCTGCTCAGAAAACTTTTTTTCTTTGATGTGTTGCAGGGAGGAGGATGAATATTCAGAGCTACGGTCAGAACACAGTCACAGCCAAATTGAAACCAATGACGACTCACGCAGTATGGACCAAGACCAAACCTCTGTGTCAGTTCTAGAAAATCAGTCCACTATGGTTACTGTAGATATGGGTAAGCATTTACTTTTAAGTATCTATATCATACAAACATGAAAATGTCCTTTCTGATTTTGTATATATCCATTTATACTGAACAACATAGAAGCTGTGAAAAGTGTTCTTTACTTAAATCACTGAATTCTTCTATAGTACTTAATCTAAAGAACACTTTACAGATAATACTAGTATAATAAAATCGACAAGCAATTTTGTGAAGGAGGATGCAAGAATGATATACAACAAAAGGAACATTATTTGTATACTATACACGTTTCAGTGAGTCATGTGATACAAATTAGGAATCACTAAGCACAGATTAGAACTGATTACATCACTAAGCACCATTTATAAGGATGTATGTTACTGGATGCTCATGGCTCTTTTATATCAAAAGACTAAACGTCCATTATTAAGCAAAAGCCAACACAAAAGCGACTTTACTTTAACAGAGCTCTCTGTACCAAGGCCCAGGCACTATATTTTTAACCACTCAACATGTTATGCATCTTCATAAATTGTTCATGAAGGTCTATGCAGTAAATATTCATCTTGGAAGTATGAAAAGCTGAGTTCAGATTTATAGAGTGCTAACCATTAATCAAATCTTGATCCATTGCAATTTATTTGTGTCTATGTCATAAAAGCCACATTCTCTCAGACGATGGTCAGTCCAATATTTAAAATGTACCAGCAGGGCAAACTGTCACCAGCTCACTGACCACAACATCTTTATTGCATTAAGTCTAATATAGACATCTGAACAACCTGAACTGCTTTCAGGCAGGCTATTGTTTCTCCTACTCAATGTAACTGGAGTCACAGTGGGACATGGATTTTTACCACTGAGTGCTGTTCTTATATCTACCAGGGAGCTGTTATCTTGTTATCTTCCTATTGTTCTGCTGGTATCACTCCAACTTGCAATGCAGCAGTAAAGAGTGACTGAAGTTTATCAGAGCACAAGTCACATGACTGGGGGCACCTCGGAAACTGACTATGTCCAGCCCCATGTCAGATTTCAAAATTAATTATGAAAATCTGTTTGCTCTTTTGAAAAAATAATTTTAGTTACAAATACTGACACTGAAATGGACAGACAATATAACCCAGAGTTATATATGTTTAGGTTTTATGCAAAGATGCATTCACAGACAGAGAGAAATCGTCATTATATTGTATCACTGGGAAAGTAGGTTTTGCTTAGATGACTTATCAAAGTGACCATGTTGCTTGCCGTCACTGTGACAGGGCAAAGGTTTCACCAGAAAATGCAGTGCTATCTGATCTTGTCACTTTCTATATTGTGCTGCTGCACCACTACATTACGTAGCAAAGGCAGTGTGACAGCTTTGGGATGACCAATTATCTTAATTGTAGAGTTCACAATGTTAATTAATTAACTTCAAAGAGAAAGATGTAAAATAATTTTATTATCCAGTGTTTTACCAATGAATGTATTTCAAAAGACATGCATGCTCGGAAGGATAGAGAAATTATACTTGCTGCTCTTTGCATTCAATTAATGTGGGTGGAAGTTCAAGTACATCTGCAGGCAGAAGGCTTCATCATTTCTTATGGTAATGAAAAAGCTTTAGTCTAATTTGACCTGCATGCATGTGTATTACGAAGACTGTAGAATGTAGAGGAGAATTATTAAACATTGGTCTCATGAGCTGTTCATCTATAAGATTACCAGTATACAATCCTCCTCCCTTCTTTGTTGTGGCTGTTTTTGTTAGCAGGAGTCCATTATGCAGGGGAATTACACTAGCAATCTATTCCATTCCAAGGACCAAACACGAAGTAGCTTCAGTTTCGCTGTTTGCCCAGTTTAGCTCAAGAAATAACAAAACTATGATGGAAATAAGCAAAATTATGTTTAGAGCAAGCCCTACTGATTTCACTCATGTGCTATACTGCCCCTTGAAATGCAGGGAGAGTTGGTGTAGACACCTATGAGTTCATCATCTCACATTTATGTATCTTTCTAAACATACGGGCAAAAATGTACTGTTTTAGCCTCAGGATTTGCCAGCAGCCTTGTTGCAAAGAGTAAAAAAAAACAGAAATGTAAGCATTTTTTTGGCTTTTTGAAGTGATCTGCTGAAATTTACCTGACAACCAGCCATAGACACTCCTTTTAACAAGCCTTTTTGTCCCTTGTCAAAGACTATGGGGCAAATTCACTAAAGCATAAATTTTCGGCAGCGGCCGATTCGACACACTCCGCGCCACTTTGCCAGTCACATTCGTTACCACTAAGCTAATTCCCTAAAATGCGTCTCCGCAGCTAAACGATGGCGAATTTTTGTTAGCGTTACTTCGGCAGTGCGAGAATTTCATAGCGAAGCTATCGAAACTTCGCTAGCACTCTTGCGCTTAGGTTAATTTGAATAGGGCGGGTACCTAAAAGTCGTATGGACATCTTTATTAGTAATGTTGATGCAAATGCTTGAAGTGGCCACTTTTTCAAACCCGTGTCCAATGAGCCATAATAATGACAGAAGAGATCCTCTAATGCCCTAGACATGAGCCCATCCTTATATAAATGTGGCATGCCCCTTAAATTAGTTTAAAAAATTCCTCACACATAAATCTTTTATAGTTTGGACTTTTGAAGGCAATCCCACTTTAAAGTTGCCAGTATTTTTTACTACTTTAATGGATTTCTGGCATACCGGATATGATGTCACTGACATAAGATTGAGGAAGATGTAGCTTTGTTTTATCAGTTCGCCTGGTCGGAGGTGGTGAAGTAGAGCATAAAGTTGACTGCAAACGAACGATAGCAACGTTCTTGTTCGCTAGCGAATTGTCCTCATACCTGTTTGGCGATGTCAATGCAGATAGGATTTCTGGCAAATTGCCGCTAGCAATGGCCACTTCACCCTTTTGTGAATCTGCCTCATATTCTCCTGTAGAAAAATGTCATGTTATATTTTCTGAACTAAGCAAGCTGCTTGGAAGTAATGTAAAACCAAACAATGCTCTCCTTGACTTTAATATATAAATACTCTGTTCTCCTATGATGTTGGAAAACATCTTCAGTATGCTTTTTTCTCTCTTTCAGAAACCTGCAGTGACCTGAACTCTGAGCTCCAGCGGGTGCTAACAGGCCTAGAGAAAGCCATATGTGGAAGAAAGAAGAGTAGCTGCAACTTGTCTGTCGCAGATGTGGACCGACACATTGAACAGCTCACCACTACCAGCGAACACTGTGACCTGGCCATCAAGGTGACAAGCTGCACACCTTTTCTTATAGCAACTACGAGCCCTCTGAAAAACTTACAATATCACATGCAAACAACTCATTGTACAGGTACGGGATCCTTTATCCAGAAAGCTCAGAATTACGGAAAGGCCATGTCCCATAGAGTCTATTGTATCCAAATAATCCAAAATATTTAAAATGATTTCCTTTTTTTCTGTTATAAAACAGTACCTTGTACTTGATCCCAGACTTAGGGGCAGATTTATGAAGGGTCGAATTTAGAGTTCATGTTGAGTTTGTAAAAACTCCCATGAACTCGAAATTTGAATAAAAAAAGACCAATCAAATTTTTCTCTGGTGAATGGGATCGACCCGCAAACTCGAATCAAATTCAATTAGGTTTTTCTCTGTGAAAAAAACGAAATTTTCAGGAAGGCTGCAAACAACTCTAAATTGGTCCCAGGACATCCCCGATAAGATAAAACAGCAAACAGCAGGTTTACGGTGGCGAATATTCAAACTCTAATTCTGAAATCGCCAGTACATGATACATTTTTAAAATCGAAATCGTTTTTTTTTTTAAAAACTCTAATCGAATTTTAACTTTAAACTCACATGAACTCGAAATTCGAATAAAATATTTAAATTTTCAAAACAATCAAATTTTTCAAACTCCGGTGAATAGGATCAACCTGCAAACTCTAATCGAATTCGAATCAAATTCAATAAATTTTGAAAATCTAATTTTTTAAAAACTCGAATCTAAATTTTAATATTCCCTAGTCAAATTCCACAAAATAACTCGAAAATTCAAATTTCAAAATTAGAAATTCGAATTAGAAATTTGAATTTTCACTTCGAACCTTGATAAATCTGCCCCTTAAGGTGTAAAGATCGAAATTAAGGAATGACCTGTTTTCAGGAAAACCACAGGTCCTGAGCATTCTGGATAACAGGTCCCATACCTGTATATGAATTGAACACCATATACAGACTAGTAAAGTGTGAGCTGTCTTATAATGGTCTGTTAACAGCCCAAACAATTTAAGTATATAACTTAACATATAAGCAATTTTTTTTAAAATAAAAGTTCAGTTTTATTGCAGTTTGTATATCTTCTTGGATGGCAGGCGGCCGTTTTATTCTTTTGCTTGTACAGATGTCCCTTCTCTCTCTCAGGCCTATTGTTTTCAGTTGAATTATAGACAATGCAAATTCATTACTTTAGCCAAAAAGCTTTCCAAAAAGTTTTTGTTGTAAGTACAAATATATCTTTTTTTTTTATAAATTATGCAAAAGCAAAGGTTATATGCAAAGTTATGTAGGACATTTCATTCTTTCAGTGTTACCATCTACTGTCCCTTCTCTCTCTCAAACCCATTGTTTTCAGTTGAATTATAGACAATGCAAAATCATTACTTTAGCCAAAAAGCTTTCCAAATTAAGTTTTTGTTGTAAGTACAAATATATCTTTTTTTTTTTTTTTTATAATGCAAAAGCAAAGGTTATATGCAAAGTTATGTAGGACATTTCATTCTTTCAGTGTTACCATCCCTTTAAATGACTAGACATATGTTATGTTTTGGTTAGCCGAGGATGAGTAGAGTATAACAGTGCTTTATTAGCAGAGACTCATGCAGGCATTACACAACAGTAAGCTTTCACTTTCCCTTTCAAGCTGTACAGAAAGTCCTGTGTATGCACAGTACAAGTCCTGTGCACAGTGACACCCGCAGGCCATTTGTATAAACACCACATATTCCTCCTATAGTAGGAAAGCATTTGGGCAAATGTAATAAACAACAACAATGCATCTTAAAGCAATAATATACATTATTCACATCACATAGTCCTGGGTCCATGCAGGCAGTTTTCTGATTCTCTCAGTACGCCTTATAGGTTAACTTTCTCCAGGCCTATTGCAGTTGACATCAGGAGTAGGAAAATGTCCTTCATCAAATGGAGCTTCTCCAAAGTCATATCTAACAGGAGCAAGACGGATTGCATTACATATGCGTCCATCAGACAGGTCATATGTGTATGGTCCTCACTAGCGTCTCACTTCAAGTGGTGTAGTAAATTTAGATTGTCCTTGTTTCAGTATTCCTGGTTTCTTAATTCTGACTAAAGATCCAGGCTGAAAGTGCACTTCTCTTTCACCACGTTTTTTGTCAGTATAAGCCTTGCATTTGGCTTGTTGACGTTTCACAATTTCAGCAGTAGATGATTTTGTAGGCACAGTATTTTGTGGAAGTTTGATGTCTGCAACATGTAACTGTATGTAACTGCGCTGTAACTGATGTCTGCAACATGTGCGCATCTGTCTGCCATGTAATAATTCAGCAGGAGATGATTGGGTTGTTGCATGGCACGTTGCTCTGTAGTTATTTAGGAACTCTGTTGTAAATACTTTCCAAGATTTCTCAGTAAGATTTGCTGTCTGTAGTGCTTCTTTCAGACTTCTGTTGAATCGCTCCATTTCTCCATTTGCTTGTGGGTAATACACTGAAGATTTCCTATGCACAATATTCCTCTCTCTCTCAGAAGGGATTCAAACTCATATGAGACAAACTGTGGTCCAT
>CM076673.1:167803233-168155733 GCA_038501925.1 Xenopus petersii
TTTGCCTTTGCAAACACTTTGCCCCTCATGCTACAGTAGAATAGAATTTGTGAATTGTATAGTTGACGTATGCAGTGTATGTAATAAAACTTCTTAATTAAAAATTTGTTCCATTTGCTCCAAAAGTTTACGCCACCATCAAGTAGGTGTAGTGATGGACGAATTTATTCACCAGGTGCGAATTTGCGGCGAATTCCTGCGATTTGCCACTGGCGCATAAATTTGCGAAACCAGGGTAAAAATTTTCCAGTGCCAAAAAAAATGGACACCGGTGTCCGTTTCTTTGGATGCCATCACATTTTCGTTGGCGAAAATTCGCCCATCACTAAGCAGGTGATAAATGTTTGCAATGTGATTTGCAATGCAATAAAAGCCTAATAAAGAATATTACATCGCAACATGCACATTTTTATTCACAAATTTGTTCTCTTTGCGTAATTTATTACATTTTCCCCTAAATGCCTGTCTTTGTGCTAATTCATGATGAGCAAAATTTTTCGCACAGGTTTTACCATGAAAAAATGCCCGTAGACTTTAATATATTAGAGGGCAGCTAAAGTGCTTTTGGGGAAAACAGGTTCTTCCAACATTCTTCTTTCAAATGCTAAAGGAGAACTAAAAGCTAAACATAAATATGGCTAAAATGTTATATTTTATATACTTAAAGGGATACTGTCATGGGAAAAAAAATTCTCAAAATTAATCAGTTAATAGTGCTACTCCAGCAGAATTCTGCACTGAAATCCATTTCTCAAAAGAGCAAACAGATTTTTTTATATTCAATTTTGAAAATCTGACATGGGGCTAGACATATTGTCAATTTCCCAGCTGCCCCAAGTCATGTGACTTGTGCTCTGATAAACTTCAATCACTCTTTACTGCTGTACTGCAAGTTAAGGTGGCCATACACGGGGAGAGATCTGCTTGTTTGGCGACATCGCCAAACGAGTGGATCTCTCCATGTATGGGCACCTTTTCCCTTCCTTTTTCCCCCCAGCAGCCAAACAAAAGAACAATGGGAAAGTAACCAGAAAGTAGCTCCCTAACACAAGATAACAGCTGCCTGGTAGATCTAAGAACAGCACTCAATAGTAAAAACCCATGTCCCACTGAGACACATTCAGTTACATTGAGAAGGAAAAACAGCAGCCTGCCAGAAAGCATTTCTCTCCTAAAGTGCAGGCACAAGTCACATGACTGGGGGCAGCTGGGAAATTGACAATATGTCTAGCCCCATGTCAGATTTCAAAATTGAATGTAAAAAAATCTGTTTGCTCTTTTGAGAAATGGATTTCAGTGCAGAATTCTGCTCGAGTAGCACTATTAACTGATGTGTTTTGAATAAAACATATTTTCCGATGACAGGATCCCTTTAACTTATTGCACCAGCCTAAATTTCAGCATCTCAGTAGCAGCAATGATCCAGGACATCAGACTTGTCACAGGGGGTCACCATCTTGGAAAGTGTCACTCACATGCTCAGTGGGCTCTGAGCAGCTGTTGAGAAGCTAAGCTTAGGGGTCGTCACTAATTATCAAGATGAAAATGAGGTTTGTCTGTAATGTAAGCTGATGCTACAGGGCTGATTATTAAATTCTGCTGCCATGTAGTAATTATTGGTATTAATTACTAATCAGCCATATACTGAATCTATATTTTATGTGTACTGTATATTTTGAGTTGGTCCCTAAGATCAATAAGTGACAACAGCACAGAGCACGTGCAGTGAATTAACAGAAAAGAAGATGAGTAGCTACTGGGGCATCTTTGGAGACATAGATCTTTACTGCTAAAGGGCTGTGGTTGCCTTGGGCTGGTACAGAAGCCCAAAACAAAATGTACAACTTTTCTAGCCTGCTTCTTGTATTCCTCAGTCCATAAAAGTCCTTGTATTTTGGTGAAATTAGGAGTATTTAAAAAAAAAATAAAAAAATAAAAAGTTTACATGGCTCAATGCAGGATATTTCGGAAATATTCACAGTTTTATGACTTTGATTACAAAAGGCAATATTATCTGGGTTACACAAAAAAAATGATCCATGCCATAATCCATGCCATCATTCCTTCCAAAGTAATAGAGAGTTTATACATACAAATGAGTGCAGTAAAGGAGACCTCTGTTCTTGTATGCCCACTGCACAAAGTCATGTAAAGGGCTCTCTTAGTACATTGCACCCATCATCACTCCTCTCTAATGGACCTGAAGACAGCTGCATGCCCATAGGCTGTTCTCGAGCTGCTCCTAACATGGAGACTATACACCTCCAGCATATGGCAAAAAAGCATAGCTATGGCTTTACACATGTGTGGATAAATGGTGCACTGTAGACAAAAAAAATTTCAAAATTTGTACCATTTATTAAAAGGGCTCTTTTGATTACCAGCACCCACCAAAAGTGCAACCAACCAGAATTACAGTCATTTTTTCCTGTTTAAACAAGTGCCATAGATATACAGTGGAGATGTACACATCTGCAATATCTTTTCAGCCATAATTTGGAAATGTCTTCCAGTGTGCATATTAAAGAATATACGGTATATATAACCACATATAAATTATTCTGGGCTGTGTTCTGCAAAAATGCTCTTGAACAACTTTAATGCTGCAAGAGAAATATCTTGAAGAATCCATGTGAATGGTGACTTGGCAGTGATGCTTAAACCTGAGAAAAAGAAAACGGATGATTTAAGACATGCCATCATTTGTCAATGGCTTGGGTGCCCTCCAAATCAACATCAGATGTAAGATTGGCCAATTATCATATATTTTTCAGGGTTGCAAACAAATCTGAAAATACTTTCCCTTCAATAATGAAAGCATAATGATACCCTAATGATAGATATATTTCTTCGTGCTTTAACTGATCTAACAATGTTTTCCTTGTTCATCCTCTTTTTTGAATGATGACAGCTACATTAAACCCCAAATGATATCATAGTGATAATTATGTTCTTTCTCACCGAGTCTGTGACAGCTAAAGAGATTCATGGTTGTTTTGATTGTTGGCTGAAGGATGGGTGGACATAGAAATGCAATATTTCTTGCCAAAAAGTTTCCAGTAGACTTTGTAATAAAAATATAGCTGGAAAGGCAATAGGTAATTCAGATGGTTAATACTTCATGCAGTGGTAATTTTAGAACTGAAAAAATAAATTAAATAAAACAAAGAAAAAAATCTAGAATTCTGAGACAATTTAAACTGTTTTTTTTTCACTGTTTTTTTAGTTACTTTAATTAATTAGTTGCTCTATTTTGTGTATTTTGAACCTTAAATTGGTGAGTTGTTGTCTGTAGATTAGAAACTGTAATGTATGATATCCCAAAATCCAGAACAAACCCCAAGGTTCTCACGCTTCTGCCTTTAGCAGACGCCTTTTGGCTTCCGGAGGAGCCCTCTACTACTCAGATGCCACCAGGACTTAAAGTGAGAGGACCAGGGAGAATGTTCTGGGCAGGCAAGGCAACCATAACGTATACAGGAGGAACAGAGGGTGAATTTGTGGAACAGGCTGTGAAAGAACCAACCAGGAGCATAGTCAGCATACACAGGTCAGGGTCAAAACCAGTAACAACCAGTAACATGTTACAAAGTCAGGACCCAGAAGAGTGGTCAAACAGGCAAGATATAGGCAAGATACAGTTCAGGCATTGATACAGCAAGGTCAAAACAGGCAAAGGTCAGGAATACAAAATCAGATGAGAATCACACCCAGGAGCTATCAGGAAATTTACCTACTTTGGGCAATGAGTCAGATTGGCAACAGGTGAAACAAGCCATGTCTACTTGCAGTTACAAAGCATAGCCATAAGAGTGATAATGCAGACAGCACGGGAACATCAGGTCCCTGGTTCAACTCCAGGCAGGTTGATACAGTAACAGGGCAGCTAATTATGAGCTTTAACAGCTTTAATATTTCTGCATTACTTGCTTTGTTATCTAAGCCATCTTCTGGTCTGTTTTTCAAGTATCTAACTAGGATTAATCCCTAAATGGGTCCTCCACACCAAAAAATGATTTATGTACAGTATATTTAGAGAAAATGAAATACTAAAGCACTTTCCGATATACATTAATGTAAAAAACTGGCGGTTTTACAACTATTTGTAAATGTAATTGCAACTGAAAACAGTGTTTGTCTACCCATTTCTGTTCTCTGGGGATGATTCTTAAAACATTATAACAGGAGTCAGTTGGCTTGCAGACCCAGGAGTGCCAAGAACAGAAACAGACAGACTAATACTGATTTCAACTGTAGTTACTTTTACAAATAACTGACAATTTGTAAAGTTGCTTAGAATTACATTTTTTCCCCACTATGCAGAAAACAGTTTTTGGATGAGTTGTGCTTTGTAAATTTCTGCCTGTTATTTGGCTCCTGTATGGTCTCATTTAATTGATTGATCTGAATTTGACCTGGGTTTTTATGACTCTCCTTGACAAATCACCTGCACGTTTTCTCTAGGTTTTTTTTCTGAAAGTCAGTAAAACCTGGTCAAAATTTCCTGCTCCTCATACAATGTCCTGGTAACATGTTCAGTATGGTGGCAAAACACTGGCTGGTCCTTTGTGTGGATATAATGAAAGAAGGATAAGAAGATAACGAATGCTCATGTTGAGCCAGTATTTCGAACTGTCTGGAAGAGCTATTGTTAGTACTTGTATCATGAACTGAGAGAATTTGAAGTCCTTTTGAGCACTTTAAGTGGCAGGGAACTTCCACATAGAGGAACACCGGTAGAATGACTGAACACAATAGGATATTGTGACTTAAGTAAAGATTAGTCCAAGATGCAGTGCAGTATGTAGGGATAAAAGCAGACATGGCTTTAACAGGATAATCTCAAAGAAGAGATACTTTAACAAAGCTAGAGCAGGTTGCTTCCTACTTTGGTGAGAGGAGTCTCTGTTAGATGTTGGGATCAGGAGTAAAATTCACAGGGATTAAGAAAAAATCAGCAGCAGTGGCAAGCTAGAGTATGCAAGGCAGGATGGTATAGGAAAATGGCAGAAGAGATATAGGATTGTATTTAATGTTACAGAAGAGGATTTGCTTTAATCATAGCCTTTTATATTTCAGTTTAGAAAGAGACAGATTTTCTAAGGCAAGCAGTTAAAAAACAAAAGAAAAAAAATATATTACATATAATACCATAGATATTAACATATATTAGCAATGTATAAATCATCAGTAAAGTTGGTTTTTAGATGAGCTTTTACCCTGCATTCAACCATTTCTCAGTTGTGATGCCCAATCATTTTAGACTGTTCCCCTGGGCAGAGCTTTTGTGCCAGGCAAGTCTGAAGGCCAATGATCACTTTACTGGATATGTGAGTAAATCATTTAGTAAACAAAACATTTTCTGTTCTGTATCAGTTAACATTTTTTTAACACAATTTAATAAAGTTTGACTTTTGTACTCCAACTATTTTGCACACTTACATAAGGAGCAGTCAAATGTTGCAAACATCTCTTTTCTCTCACCAGCCAAGCGGTGCTAATGTCACTGTGTTCTTTGCCGATATATTAAAGGGATACTGTCATGGAAAAACTGTTTTTTCCAAAATGAATCAGTTAATAGTGCTGCTCCAGCAGAATTCTGCATTGAAATCCATTTCTCAAAAGAGCAAACAGATTTTTTTAAATTGAATTTTGAAATCTGACATGGGGCTAGACATAGTCAATTTCCCAGCTGCCCCAAGTCATGTGACTTGTGCACTGATAAACTTCAATCACTCTTTACTGCTGTACTGCAAGTTGGAGTGATATCACCCCCTCCCTTTCTCCCCCAGCAGCCAAACAAAAGAACAATGGGAAGGTAACCAGATAGCAGCTCCCTAACACAAGATAACAGTCTGGTAGATCTAAGACCAACAGTCAATAGTAATAACCCATGTCCCACTGAGACACATTCAGTTTCATTGAGAAGGAAAAACAGCAGCCTGCCAGAAAGCATTTCTCTCCTAAAGTGCAGGCACAAGTCACATGACCAGGGGCAGCTGGGAAATTGACAAAATGTCTAGCCCCATGTCAGATTTAAAAATTGAATATAAAAAAATCTGTTTGCTCTTTTGAGAAATGGATTCAGTGCAGAATTCTGCTGGAGTAGCACTATTAACTGATGCGTTTTGAAAAAAACATGTTTTCCGATGAAAGGATCCCTTTAAGTACTGGTGCAGAATGAAATCTTAAGTGTCTATAGTGATGTAGCTAGTGATGCAGCGGTAAGTGCTAAATAGATTTTATATTTTAACCTGAAAGCCTTGTTCAAAAAAAGCTTGAGCTTTGCTGTTTCTGACCTCATGGTGTTTAATTTTGGTCTGTTATTCTGTCTTTCTTCTGACAGCTTTGCCCTGTGCTTGGACTTTAACCAGGAACTTTGTATGAACCTCTTTGTGTCTCTTTATCAGACTTTGCCAGCCTTACCTGTCTAGACAGTCCTGCCTACCTCCCTTGTCTGTTCCAGATCATTTCTTTCCCCTCCTGCCAATTCACAATTACTTATATAATCTTCAGTCGCTAGTTCCCTATTAAAAGATCAGAGGTTCTAATACAAGGGTTAATTATGTAGAACTGGGGCAGAACTACAAGAGCAGTAAGAGTCCCAAGGGTGCACTCCATATTGCCCATGCACAGAGCACTTCACTGGATAGAAAAACCTGACATAAGGTTCATAGCTCAGCACTGGGGGGCACAGGCCAGCCCCAATTTTACTGCCTGCCATTATGCAGTTTTTGCCCACCGTTACGTCCAAACTGTTTATTGTTAGAAGGGAAAGTAGAAAGGTACAACAAATGCTTAATTGCAGGTATTTGTCCACCTCCTACTTGTTTGTAATTGGCCCTATATAATTTTAATGTACAGACAGGCCAGTGAATAAAAGCTTTACTATTCTCAGATAATTAAATACAGTACATTTGACTTGAATGAGAATATCTCCATGTGCATAAGTCTGACCTTGTTGGTTGCGAGACACACTGTATATTCACCTGATTATGCAGAGATGAAACTGAGACTCATAGAAATTGACTAGTAAGATTTCTGGAGATGTTGCAATTTTTTAGCTGTGTATTTCTGACCGTATTAAATGCCCCATGAATTTTCAGCCATATCATTGCACATGTAGGAAAGACACATGTAGGAAACCTTTTTGAAGGGTTAATAAAGGATACAATACTGGACTTTATAGCAAATCATAAAACTATGAGTTTGTGCCAGCATGGTTTTATGCGTAATAAATCTTGTCAGACTAATTTATTTTCTTTTAATGAGAAGGTGAGCAGGGCCCTCAATTCTGAGATGGCAGTGGATGTGATTTACTTTGACTTTGCTAAAGCATTGATACAGTGCCACACAAAAGGTTACTGGTTAAATTAAGGAATGTTGGCCTGGAACATAGTATTTGTACCTGGATAGAGAACTGTCTAAAAGATAGACTACAAAGAGTGGTGGTAAATGGAACATTTTCTAATTGGACCAGTGTTGTTAGTGGAGTACCGCAGGGCTCTGTACTAGGTCCCTTGCTTTTCAACTTGTTTATTAATGACCTGGAGGTGGGCATTGAAAGTACTGTTTCTATTTTTGCAGATACTAAATTGTGCAGAACTATAGGTTCCATGCTGGATGCTGTCACTTTGCAGAGTGAATTGTCTTAGTTGGGAAACTGGGCAGCAAACTGGAAAGTGAGGTTCAATGTTGATAAATGCAAGGTTATGCACTTTGGCAAAAATAATATAAATGCAAGTTATACACTAAATGGCAGTGTATTGGGAGTTTCCTTAAATGAGAAGGATCTAGGGTTTTTTTTTGGACAAAACAAGTTGTCTAATTCTGGGCAGTGTCATTCTGTGGCCACTAAAGCAAATTAAGTTCTGTTTTGCATAAAAAAGGGCATTAACTCAAGGGATGAAAACATAATTATGCCTCTTTATAGGTCCCTGGTGAGGCCTCATCTGGAGTATGCAGTGCAGTTTTGAACTCCAGTCCTTAAGAGGGATATAAATGAGCTGGAGAGAGTGCAGAGAAGTGCAACTAAACTGGTTAGAGGGATGGAAGACTTAAATTATGAGGGTAGACTGTCAAGGTTGGGGTTGTTTTCTCTGAAAAAAAGTGATTGTGAGGGGACATGATTACACTTTACAAGTACATTAGAGGACATTATAGACAAATAGCAGGGGACCTTTTTAACCATAAAGTGGATCACTGTACCAGAGGCCACCCCTTTAGACTAGAAGAAAAGAACTTTCATTTGAAGCAACGTAGATGGTTCTTCACAGTCAGGACAGTGAGGTTGTGGAATGCACTGCCGGGTGATGTTGTGATGCTGATTCAGTTAATGCCTTTAAGAGTGGCTTGGATGATTTCTTGGACAGACATAATATCAAAGGCTATTGTGATACTAAGCTCTATAGTTAGTATAGGTATGGGTATATAGAAGTTATGTGAAAGTATGGAGAGGTGTGTGTATGGATGCTGGGTTTTCATTTGGAGGCGTTGAACTTGAAGGGCTTTGTCTTTTTTCAACCCAATGTAACTATATAACTATGTAACTATGTAACTATAACTATGTACATCACAGTAATGACTCTCTGGTGTTTCTTGTTTCAGTAATGTGATACTGCTGTGAGGTAATGCAATTATTGTACATGGCTAGTTCTGTCTTTTTCTTATAGAATTACAGATAAGGAGGTAGAGCAGGTGCCTGTTTCATTAACAAAAGCCAAAGTCATGCATGCCATGAAAAGATATGCTGTGTTAGCCGGTGCCACCCGCAGAGAGCACTGCGACCATTCATGTGTAATAAGGTGATTACATTCCATCATTAGTGAGAAGAGGGGAAAAAACCAAAGGTCACAGCATTATTTGTTCAATC
Source organism: Xenopus petersii (assembly GCA_038501925.1). Taxonomy (NCBI): domain Eukaryota; kingdom Metazoa; phylum Chordata; class Amphibia; order Anura; family Pipidae; genus Xenopus; species Xenopus petersii. The sequence goes on from CM076673.1 coordinate 167,812,106, forward strand.
TTGTCTTGACCCTCGCAAGTCTTACATAGGTGAATTTTATTGGTTCTGAATAATGCTCCCTTACATACGTGTGGCATACCTAAATGCAAATGGTTATTGAAAGTAATAGTTTGCATTGTAAAAATATTTCAATAGTTCTAATCCCTTACACAGATTTTAATATTTTTAACTCATTAATTAAAGATGTGTATCTGCTGGTGAATGTTTGTCTGGAGCTTTGGGTCACTGGAATACTGATACACATTCATATAATAGAACCTAAGAAGTTGTACTCTAGTCGTTATACACTATTTTGGTGTGTTTCTTTATATGTGATAGTTTGTTTACAGAGAAAGATTAAATAAATGTTTTCTCCCTTTCATAGTTCTTAGTTTAGTAAATATTGCAAGGGAGGATTGTTCAGCTGCAGGGCCTGGGAAGGCATATGATCCCACACCATATTACAATTTGTATGTCATTAAGCCAAAAATGACATTCATCCTGTTATCAAAGTGTGGTGCATTAGCTTTTGTAACCACATACAGCTTGACATAATGTTGCCACAGTATAATTGCACAAAGAAACAGAGACAGAAGACTAGAGAAATCCTAACTCAATGGTTAAGTATAGGCATCAGTATATACAGTTTATATATGTGAGTGTATAGATAGGTCTGTATATGTATGTGTATATATGTGCACTGGGGTTCGGGCAAATCTGACAACAATTTTTTTTCACCCATTAGAGGCTATGGGCATCATTTTTGCTGCAAAACTTGGTGAAAAATGTCCATCATCACTAGGATTTATTTGGAGGGGTTTTTTGGCTCTTTTTTTTCAACCCAACATAACTACTGTATGTAAATATGCAACTCCCTGCTAATGGACCATATACATGAGGACTCATTTACATCCGCAAGTGTGATTCAATTAATTTTTTCTGCAGCCAGTTGCACGAAAAACTACTTTTATTAAAGGTATTTGTGTTAAGGTTTGCCCCTTACACTTCCATATAATTATTCTCAGTGCTGCTCAGTTCTTCCTGCCTAGGGTTTCTACCAAGCCAGTATTTAAAGGGGTGGTTCATCTTTAAAGGGCATGTAAAAGCAAAAAAATAAAATCACATTTTTACGTTCATTAATGAAAAAGGAATCTATCTCCAATATACTTTAATTAAAAAATGTGTACCGTTTTTATAAGAAACCTGACTGTATGCATTGAAATTCTCCCTTCATTTGCTGTGGATAGGAATAGTCAGACGGTCCCTAACTGCTGAGCAGGGAAACAATCATACTTATGAACAGCAGGGGGAGCCCCCGCCTTACTTCCCAGCCATGCAGAACTCAATCAGCTTTGTTTGTTTCCCTGTTTTGGTCATTTATGACAATCCCTAAGCAGCCCAGACCACACTGAGCATGCGTGTAGTCTTGGTCTTGCAAAGATGTTTAACAAAGTTACAAGATGGTGACCCCCTGTGGCCAATTTTGAAAGCATAAATCATTTGTTTGATTAGGCTTGTGTTTCAGTAACTTCATGTTTATGTTTAGTATACAAAATCCAGCATTTCTAGCATTATTATATTTTAGACTTTACTTTCCCTTTAAGTTAACTTTTAGTATGTTATAGAATGCCTAATTATAAGAAACATTTCAATTGTTCTTCATGTTTTCTTTTTTTAAAATAGTTTTCAAAGCTTTGCCTACTTCTTCTGACGCTTTCCAGCTTTTAAATGGGGGTTAATGACCTTATTTAAAAACAAATGCTCTGTAAGGTTAGAAATATATTGTTATTGCTACTTTTTATTATTCATCTTTTTTTATTCTGGCCTCTACTTTTCAAATCACAAATGATAAAAAATGTAAACCAATTGCAAATTCTCAGATTTTTTATATCATACTAAAAGTAAATTTAAAGGTAAATAACCCCTTTAACAGGCCTAGCCAGCAAATTGCCAGCTAGGGCTGGGGCCAGTATTAAATTTGCAGGCAATGAATTACCTTTAAACTTGTCAAATCCGATAAATAACTTCCTACACTATCTGTCTTCACTTCTAATAGCCCCTTACAAAGAAGAGGTCACCTCTACCCCACCCATTTCCCTTTCCAGCATGCCCATTTCCCCATCATCGATTTTTCTGCCCAATTCACCCAATACCACAGCCTGTGACATCATAACCCCAACCCCAAGTCCACCAGCATTATGGGAATAAAAAGGTGGCAACCCTATTATTGCCTTTTGTTCTGAATCAAGTGCTACTATGCCTATTGACACAGCGGATCTCTGGAGCTACCTCCTCCTAAAAAATTTGGATTCAGTAAATAACCCCCCACGTGTACTTATGCGCAATTGAGTACAATTTACAATGAAATCCCCATGTAAATGTGTTATGTTTGTCAAGATGCAGTGCAATTCCCCTTTGTGACTGCAATGAGACTGAAAGTCTAGGAGAAAATTCTGCATTGTGGGAAAGCATGTCAATTGTCCTTGAAATTGCAATATTCTCACTGCACTTGTGGATGTAAATGAGCCCTAAATTTTTCAGACAGGACAGAGCATCTATGATGTAACATAAGATAGGTCCCAAGTACAGATTTCTTTAAAATATCCATGTTTTCATATACTACAGAGATAACTTTGGAGATATAGGGGGTTATTTATCAAAGTCCGAATTTATCTCAATATTTTCTGCTACAAACTCCAATCAAATCTGCTCAGGTTTTTTACACCTATTTATTATTACATTTTCCCGAAAATTAGCTTTTAGGGAAAAATTCCAATTTTTACTAATTTTTTGGACTGAAAACTCAGAAAACTTCGGGATATTGCAAGAAACCCAGCAGACATCAAAAACTCATTGGGACTTCTCCCATTGACTTATATGCAACCTCGAGAGGTCTAAGATGCCGGGTTTTCAGATTCTGACTTTTGGTTTAAAAAAATTACAAAAAATTCATGATTTTTTTAAAATTCCGATTTTATAAAAAATAATTACAAATTTTTCATGATTTTTGCATTCGGAGTTTAGTAAATAACCCCCATAGTATTATTTTCATAAAGAACCACAATAGTTAAAAGTGGAAACCATAAGTGTACGTGATTGCGAAATGTATTTATATTTTAAAAGCAATATTTATTAGGTAAATAATTCCTTTTTGCAGGACAAATTAAGTTGATTCTGTTTTACCAGGGTTTGCGGCATTGTAATGCTAATTGCAGATCAATTACTTATCCTTGTTTGTAGAGAGTCCCATTTACAGACAAAATATTCATACGCTGATGTTTTCATTAGTGTGATAGTATTATTTAAATATATTTGGTGCTACTAGAATTCATTAATTCCCTTCCCCAGGGACAGCTGGCTGTGTAAATGAATGATGCCATCTCTGTGAATTTTTATGTCCATCATAGTTACTGTATTATGTTCACTAAATATTAAATCAGCATTTAACATTGTGGCAATGTTTTTAGAAAAAAAAGGCAATTTTGTTTTAAGGAGAAATAAACCTTACTTAGCTAGAAATACTGTTGCAGTTCTGACAATTTTTTAACCCCCTAGCCCATTTATTTGTAATCATTTTTGTACTACATTCTTCCGCACTTCTCTTAATATCACTGAACGTTATTCATTTGTGTTTCTGATTGATCTGAAGGACACTTGGGGGCATATTTATCAAGGATCGAATTTAGAATTGAAAAAACTACAGATTCTAATTCAAAAAGACCAACCGAAAATAAGTCAAAGTTTTTTTGGGTGGAATAGGTCCGTTATTGATCGAACCGGTCCATATTTGTCCGAATTTGAATTGTACAAATTGAAGGAATAGCGCATTCGATTTGACGTTTTTCCCAAAAAAACTTCGATTTTCACCAATTGACCCCAAATAGGTTCTAAGACAGGGATCCCCAACCTTTTGAACCCGTGAGCAACATTCAGAAGTAAAAGGAGTTGGGGAGCAACACGAGCATGAAAAATGTTCCTAGGGTGTCAAATAAGGGCAGTGATTGGCCATTTAGTAGCCCCTATGAGGATTTTCAACCTACATTGAGGCTCTGTTTGGCAGTGCACCTGGTTTTTATGCAACCAAAACTTACCTCCAACCCAGAAATTCAAAAATAAGCTCCTGCTTTCAAGGCCACTGGGAGCAACATCCAAGGGGTTGGAGAGCAACATGTTGCTCACGAGCTACTGGTTGGGGATCACTGTTCTAAGATGTCCCCCCTAGGCTAAAACAGCAATTCGGCAGGTTTTAGATGGTCGAATGGTCGAAGTCGAATTTTTAAAGAGACAGTACATGATAAATATATATGAATTTTCAAATCTTTTTCAAATTCAAATCAAATTTGGACTATTCGAATATTCGCCATCTAAAACCTGTCGAATTGCTGTTTTAGCCTATGGGGGACCTCCTAGAACCTATTTGGAGTCAATTAGTGGACTTTGAAATATCTAAGTCTTTTTGGGAAAAACTTTGAATCGAATTTGATCGAATGTGCAATTCCTTCAATTCATACAATTCGAATTTGGCCAAATATGGACCTATTTGATCAAAAACAGACCTATTCAACCAAAAAAAAATTTGACTTCATTTCATGTCTTTTTGAATTAGAATTTCGAAATTTTTTCAATTTGAAATTCAACCCTTGATAAATATGCCCCTTGCACTCTGCTTTGGACACTTCTGAAACTCACCTGTTAGGCTCAACCTTGTCATAACCTCAACTATAACTTTTGGGCGCTTTACGCATTTTTTTAATTTTTCTGGTCAAGTTTTAAAAGGGGAAAAACTCAAATTTTTAGAGGGAAAAAAACTAAACTTTTTCAAGATTTATTATACTTCAAAACTGACACTGCCCCTACTCCAACCTAGGGAGGTTAAGAAATCATTAGGAGGCACATGAGAGCTTATTCATCTACTGAACACTGACCTGCATTGTGGTAACGCACAATGGGGGAAGTATCAGTAACAGTATCTCCAGCCGAAATATCCACTGAGCCAAATGTTTAAGGGAATGGGCCACTCAATAATGGCATATGACACAATGATATAAATCAATGTATTGGATTATGGAAATATAAGCTAATATGTAGAGCCAAATATGTTTGCAACGATTTATCCGCAAGTTTGCAACAAACAATGCAAGTAATAGGAAACAAAAATGAAACAAACCTAGATGTAATGTGAACATCTCCCACTTCCATCTTGTTGTAACAAGCAAACTGGTTCAGATAAACATTGCAACAAAAAATGTAACTTTTAATATAGTTAATAGTTAATAATAAAAGCTTGCTAATCGGACCAACACAGACTCACGCCATATTAACCTCATAGCTGCGCAGGACCATGTCCTTAAAATAACACATAATTAAAAACGTAGTGTGGATCGGTGGTGGATATAGTATCAGATTGTTTAGGATTAAAGTATCCATTTATATATATAACAGCATTATTTAACGATTAAAGTCACCATTAGTACCCACCTTTCCCTCCGTGCGCCCATTACTCTACGTAGGGAAGAGTGAGAGCTAACCACACCACCTTCCACCTATGCCACCCAACGCGTTTCGCTGTTTCCACAGCTTCGTCAAGGGCATAAGTGCTGGCCACGTTGCAAACTAGGGCTTCAATAGTCTTCATTGCCGCAAGGTTCCGGGTCTCAGTTTGACATCACTACCGGTTTCGCAAACAATGCTTCTTAGTACTATCACTATTACATGCAGAACTATTACCTCTCTCTATGGCATAATGTATCTACTTTGCCAGTACTTCGCCATATTTATTCTCACACGGAAACTTTATTATCAATGTAATAGATGGGGTACTTACTCCCTAATGTAAATATATGTACTACCTTCAGTGATTTAAAAGATCTAATATAATATAAGCCCATTAATTTATGGTGCCTTGATGAAAATCAAATCGATTGGAACATAAATTTGATGAATTTAATAGAGATAAATATAAATATAAAATAAATTAGACCTTAAGAATAAATAATTAATTCATTATCAATTACACTCCTGTGAAATTAATGAAATGTGATAAGGTTTATAAAAAAGGTGTAAAAGTGAATCCTTCATTTAGTCCATTTGGGGCTTTAATTTCTAGCCAGTGTATCCATTGAGCTTCATGTCAATATCCATTATGTTACATTATGGAAATATGCATCAGTTAAAGGGAAAGCATTCATAAAACATTTAAAATAAAGTAATATTAAAGCAAGAATTACGTGGTTGACAGTTGTTTTTTATACAACAATTTTTCTGCTGTTTTACAAGCTTTCAGTGAGCTGCTTGAAACGGGGATGAATTCAAGGGAATGTCATAAAGGATGCAAGAGGTTAGGGCTTTTGAAATTAAGCACATACAGTATAGTACCAACAAGAAAGGGTCAGCATAGCTCTGTAAAAGAAGCTTATGCACGTTATAAATGTGATGTACTTATTTATTTCACTGGAGTGAAAAAAAAGAATTGTGCAGGTAATATATATTTTTATTTGGTTATATTGCTTGCTATAGACAAGTCATGGGGCTACAAAAAGTCTAGGTTTATTAATCACACAAAAACACATCTCGGAATCTTGTTTTCTCGAGAAGTAATTGAAACAGGAAAAGTACTATGTTATGAAATCCACATCCCCATGACTCAGATATTCATGTCACAACAGACGTCAAGGTTATAAATTGTAGAGGATTGCTTTTGTTGTGGGGAATTATTTAGCTTTTATTGCAGTGGAGAATTATTTAGTTTTTCTACTGTGAAAGGCTTTTCTTGTACTTCTGAGTATGCTCTGGAGTAAACAGCATTGCATTGTTTGTGCTTTTCAAATGGTAATGAGAAAATATATGATTTTAATGTACTTAAGTAGTTACTGTATGTATCCACATGAGTGCAGTAAAATCATATACCGTATTGGTAATTAACGCTTATTCCTTATAGATATATATAGATAATAAAACTTTATTCATCAAAATAATTGCGCAGTTGTAAATTTCAGGCCTTGTGAAATTTATAAAAAAAGGAAATCAGATTGGAGATTTTGAGAAATAGCGATATAATGCAGATTGACAAAAAGTTGATTTTAATTATTTAACAGGGCCATAAAAATGAAAAAGAAAAGGGATGTTAAATGCATTTAAAGGAAAATAATTCCACCAAAATGAATACTTAAGCAACAGATTACATCATATTTAGTGGCATATTAAAGAATCTTACCAAACTGGAATATATATATAATTAAGTATTTTCCCATGAGCCCCTTTTTTGTGATGGTCTCTGTGCTGCCTCAGAGATCACCTGACCAGAAATACTGCAGCTCTAAGGGGCAGATTTATCAAAGGTCGAAGTGAAAATTTGAATTAAAAAAATTCGAATTTCGAGCTAATTTTTGTGTACTTCAACTAGGGAATAGTCCAAACTCGATTTTAATTTGTTTTTATTAGAATTCTACATTGTTCATGGGTATAGTTTTCTTTTAAATATAGTAATGTTTCTGAACACTAGAAAATGTTTGCTTTAGAAGCACTAATATAGTTTCCTATAAATAATCTGTTATGCAGCCATGGGGGCTACCATTAAAGTTGAAATAGCGCTATATGGCCCACATCTGCAGGAAATAGAAATAATGGTTTTAGGAGTAAAATGTCATCCATGGCTCTGTACACAACCATAGGATTTGAAGAAATCTATGTTATGTGCAGATGCTGTTGGGCACACAGGTATAAATTAGTATTAACATGTATTTATATAGCGCCAACATATTTTGCAGCGCTGTAAATCTTTAGATGTAAATAGAATGTATTCACTGTCATTACTAGCCCGTTAAAAAACAGTATTAAAGCTGGATATAGTAAAAGCCCCTGGCAATTTAAGACGTTTTTACTAGGATTAGGACCTCTTAGGCTCATGGCAAGGTTGCAAGTTATGACTCATGTAACCTTCTTGTAGATCCACAACAGTCAACTGCATTTTCCAACTCACTGCCTGATGTACACTCTTGCAAAATGGACATCATATAGAAATACTGAATTAAGCTGAATAGTGTCAGCATCAGTCATAGATAGTAAACAAATGGGAAGTCCATGTTGAAAGGATAGGGGTTTTTAATTAAACAAACCTAAATTTTAACTGTGTAGCCAATTCATGAAATTCCAAAAAGGGGGCTAAACATCATGGAGAGGTACAAGTGATTTGTCAGTGAAATGGGATCCAACTATAACATCTAAAATATCCTCACAGCATATAACCCTTATCTTTTTACCTGCCATTAACAGACCATCTAAAAAGTGCAATGATGTATGGTGCTTTATGGTGTATATATTTTTAATTTATTCATAGTATAGCAGGAGATTCAGATGAGCTAATGATTATTTAATCTGTTATGATTAAGAGAAATATTATTCTGTAATGGGCATACCTGTGTTCTTTGTTATACATGTATATGACCTGGTTTCTGGGGTTTTCCAGAATAGGGGTGTTTCTGTAATTTGAATCTCCATGTCTTAAATCTAACATCATTTAAACATAATTAAACTCAATATGATTGTTTGGCCTCCAGTAAGGATGAATTGTATTTTAGTTGGGATCAAGTACAGCGTATTGTTTTATTATGACACAGAAATAGGATAGTATAAAATCCCTCCACACACTTTTTTTTCATTTATTCTTTTTTTTTCCTATACAGGAATAGGATCGCTTACCTGGGAACCCATTATGCAGAAAACTCTGAATTACAGAAATACCATCTCCCATAGACTCCATTTTATCCAAACAATTACAATTTCAAAAAAATGATTCCTTTTTTCTCTGTAATAATAAAACAGTACCTTGTACTTTATCCAAACTAATATATACTGTAGTTAATCCTTATTAGAAGCAAAAAAAGCCAGTATTTGGCTACGTTTTTAGAAGTCGAAGTATTTTTTAAAAAAATTGTTTGAATCGAATGATTTCATTGATCGATCAAATGATTTTTACATCAATCGAAAATTTCGACTATCGTAGTATCAATCGATGGTCGAATTTTGAAGTTTTTTAACTTTGAGATTCGATCCTTAGTAAATGTGCCCCTACATGTTTACATTGTTTACTCTACCATTACTTCCTGTAAAAACATATTACACTATTGGGGCTCTTGGTGTTCCTTTTTGTCTACATGTTTACATGATTTTCTAGTAGACTTAAGGTATAAAGATCTAAATTATATCCTATTATCCAGAATGCTAGGGAAAATCCCCCATTCCTGAGCATTCTGGATAATAGGTCCCATACCTGTATTGCATTTTGATACAATTACTTTGAACTATTTAACCACGTTCCCCAAGAAATTGCTACTCTAGATTTAGCCATTTGGAAAAACTCCACTATAACTTGTCTAGACTGCTGCTTCAAATAAAGAAGCTGTTGATGGGTGCACTATAGGTGCACAATTACAGATGATTTGGAGTTTAATTCTTCTCAGCAGGTTTTGATTGAATTTCTTACCATAGAACTAAGACCTTTCAGAGAATTTGAATCCCACTGTGAAACAATGTCAACCAGACCATTGCTAAGATCAATTACTAAAAAAGTGTGATTTAACAAATTGAAAGAAAAGGATGATTCGACAAAGTAACAACCGTGGCTTCCCCAGCATATGCCATTATTTACCACATGTCCTGGAATACCAAGTTCTTAAATATTGTCACAACTATTCATTGTCATCTACTTTGAACCAGTAGTCTTTGTGCCCCTTAGTAAATGTGCCCCTCAGTGTTTCATATGTGATATTCTAATAAATCCTATGTGCTTAAGTCTAGTAATCAACCCCCCCATTTGTACATTTCTACAATATTGCTGTTTTACAACCTGCCATTAAAATGGATTTAATCCAATCAGACATTTTTTCTGTGTACTCCACACTTTGGAGATGCAAATTATTTTCGTGATCCAAATGCTAATTAAATAAATAGTAACCTTCTGAGCCAATCACTTTTATAACCTGTTTCAGTCTACTAACTACAAGAACATAAAAGTTCACGTTTCAGCAGCACAATTAACCCGAACACACAGCAAAAGTAACATTGGAGCGGCATAAAAAGGAAAAGGTAAATATCCTAGAATGGCCAATAATAGCCCTAAACTCAATTCAGCTGATAATAGATGACGTTGTTTTAGAATTGAGGTGCACATTCATCATCCGACTAACTTGGAGAGAATTTGAATGGAATTATGGACCAAAATTACAGGTATGTTTCTTCAGCTATAATTGCAGCCAAAGGTGGTTGTGCCAAGTGACTGGAAGCAAAGGTGGATTGGTAAATAATGTAAAAGAGGAGAAAACAAATATAAGCATTAGCTGAATAAGCAATTACAAATCAAACAGAAAATGTTGAGTCTGGAGAAGTAAAGTAAGCTGAAAAATGATTCCAAGACAGCATTGTATATGTACAGAGCCTGGTTACATGATATGAAGCTATTTTTATGAAGCATTTTTATGAACTATTGGAATAAAGAAATTATCAAAATGTTTGTATAAAATTCCTGAAACGGATAATCCCGTAAAAACTCAAAATTAATAAACAAGGAGAATAATAAATATCAGATGTGAATACATAAATTGAGTAAATGTGAAGTTAAAGGATAAGGAAAGATAAATGTTATAACATGTCCTCGAAAGTATAGCTGGGTATGGAAATGGAAACTGATTCAGATCATGAAGGCCAAAACCAGACAAAGGGGCCTATTTATAACATTCAAATTTCTTTTCTTTTTATGAATGTCATGTTTGAAAATCATGTTTTTTCTATATTTTTTTTTCTTCTAAAATTCAAGATTAATTAGGTGTAAAATTTGCCAGGTAAAAGTTGTTGAGATCATATAGAAGTCAATGGGAGCTGTTCTGATCCTACTGAACACTTTTTAATCAATTCTGACTTTTAGAGGGTTTTCAGATTTCTTTTCACTAGCAATTGTCCGAAAAACTCACATTTTATAGGTTTTCAAAATATTCATGTTTTTTAGTGCATCGTTCAGCATTTTTTTCATTTGTTACATTCGGATCCTTTAATACCTTTCATGGAATTTGGGGTTTTAAAGAAGGTTAGTTCAAGTGTGATTTAAAAAAAACCTCTAAAACCACTAAAATTCGACCTTTGATTAATGGGCCTCGAAAAATATAGCTAAAAGGATTAAATCTTGGTGAAATATAACATTTTTAAATTATGGGAAATTGTGCTGCTATCTTGATAAAATACTTACAAATTCTTTGGCCGGTCTGTGGAGGATATTAATTAATTTTATCTGTAGAAATAATCAATATCAAAAATCTAGAATTATTCAATAACTAAATTTTTATTATACTAAATGAAACTGGGAAAAAGAATGATTAGTATGACTGTAATAAACTCTATATGCCATTGGTATTACTTTCTAACAAATTAATCAGGCTTATATCACTAAATAGTGGAGCCTTTTGCACTATACTGAGCAACATCTTAGTTCTGGCCCAGTCACAGCAGGATTGAGAAATTAGCTGTGACTACCAAATGAAAAACAATTCTTCTTCAGCCAAAGTATTTGCTTAAGGGCTGAAAGATTGTGCAGAGGTTATACTTTCTCATTTGTTTGAAATCGTGTCGTTATTTGATAGAGCAAAGTACGATATAAATACCTGCCGTCCTGAGTTATGTGAATCAGTGGTTCCTAGATCATTTTTATGACGTGTTTTAAAAGACCACTACATACATTTAAAGAGCTAAAATAATGTAAGCTTTTTTTTTATAGTACTACAATGTATAAAATATAATTATTTACAACATATAGCCCTGTAACAGTAGGGGATATTTTTCATAGGGAGCGGATTATAAAAGTAACACTGCAAATAACTGACATGAAAGGGCACAATCAGCAACTTCAGCATGGCACAAATGTTGGCACCATGGTGAACAGCCATGGCACATTATAAATATGGTTAAGGATAGGGTCAAAAGAAATCATACTCAGTCCTTAGAGCCAATCAACCAATAAAAAAGGACCTCCATCTGGGAGAACTTCTAGATGGAGTAAGACTAGTAGAAACATTCATTTGGCTTTGAATAATAGTTTAGTTAGGAACAGTGAGAAGATAAGGCATTAACAAAAGTGGAACGATGTGCTAATATACCTACAATTAAGGGGTCCGTTTACTAAAGTGCGTTAAAAATCTTCGCACAAAATATAGACAGAATTTTCGCCAAATATGTTATCGCCAGTTTACTAACCTGCGGTAAATATAAATTTGCGAATTTTCTTGCTCAAGAATAATTGTTCGCCAGTTATCGCATTCACTGAAAATAACGCTACGTATACATTAAAGCCTGGTTTAGTAAACAGCGAAGTGTGCTAAAGACAAAATTAACACCAGAATATTCGCAAACTTTTACCGCCACCTATGTAGTGGCGTAAAAGTATTTTTTTCACCGGAAAATTCTCAAGGGGCAGGAAATATCCCATAATACTAGTTTTTTTTACCCATCATTCTTTGCTGACAGGAGAGAGATCTGTAGCTACTGCTGACAGGATGTTTTGGCTTCTGCTTCTATCTGGTGCAAAAGCAGCAGTTTCAGCTCAGAGACGTATTATTGGCAGCGGCATCACAGTCCAAGGATTCGTCAGCCTCTACGCTTTTTTGGTTTCATTGTGATTGGCTACATTAAACTGTGCATTTCTATAAAGCAAAGAGATTGACTGGTATGATTTCTTGTTCCTATGATTCTATTGGCACTCTGGTAATGTTGCTGGATGGTATAATTATCAGTTAATAAAGTTTATGAGTTTTAAAGATGCATTTCTGGCCATAAATGTCACAGTAAAAATTGCCATAATAACCGCCATAAAACAAGACTATTTTATAGCATAAATATTCGCAAAAACGTAATTTTTCTTCAGAAAATTCGCAACTCGCTAAATTTACCGCTAACGTAAGCTGGTTCCTTAACGTAGTTACCGCAAGTGAACGCAATGACTTCTGAGGGTATCGCTGTTTAGTAAACTTAGTCGCTGCGAATATTCTGGCGTAAAAATATTCTCAGCGATAACATGCGGAAACTTAAAGTCAGACTTACCGCACTTTAGTAAACGGACCCCTAAGTAATGATACAGGGAATGAGTATTAAATCCAGTGTATTGAAAACGTAAAACAGTAGATGCTCTATATACCTGCTGTTGAGAAATGGCATTGCTTTTCTGTGTTCTAAATGGTATGATGTGCCACTAGAACAGAAAATGACTTCATTAAATTCCTAAAATACTGATGATGTTTATTTCCTGCCTAAATCTTAAGGGACTAATCATTCAGGGACTCGTACTCCGACACTTCTGTTTCCAATATATGTGAGCTAAGGCTTGTCTCTTCTGATGTGTGCAGTGAGGAGAGTAATCTTCTTTACCTCCTCAAAAAGCAACATTAGCAAACGGAGATTGCAATTGTTTTGGGAGGTATTCAACAAAAACTATCCACTCAAAGCTATAAATACATGAAAGTAATTTATAAATATGAACTGCCCTAAAATGCATTAAAATTGATTTATTTTAAACTGTATATTTTATTGAGAGACATTTTGATAATTATATGGATAAAACATGATACACATCATATAAAAGCAATGTGGTACTCACTATATAAAGCCAATGCGTTTCAAATGAATTTACAGATCTATTCTTGATGACCTTATATATGGGTGATGCCCATATTTATCCTTTTCTGATAAATACTTTCCAGCATGTGTGTAAGGATCACTGGGACTTATTTATAAACACTGGGCACATCTTTACCTGGCCAGTGACCTATTCCATTGTTTTACCTACTAAAGAATGCTAAACCTTGAATAAATGCTATTGGGTACTGCCCAGGTGCAAATGTGCTCAGTGTTTAGAAATGAGCCCCAGTGTTATCAGGAACAGTATTTACGTGTGCCTGAAAACATGATACAATGCAAAGTATTTGAAGTTAAAGTTGATGTGTTTGACCATTTTCAACCTCATTTTGTGAAATAAACGTCATCGTTCTGTGTAAAACATTGTAATGAAGGAAGGTAATAAAATGACCGATTTTTGGGATTATGGTTGGAATTATAAAGGGGTAATAGTTATGAGAACATAAAGCATGGGGTTATTAGCGTTTTGAATCCAGTCGCTTGTAAGCAAGGAACAAAATCTGCCATGTGTTTGAACATTAAACATTTATAAAACACATGTACAGTACTGTATGTTTTCATGGTATGCTCAAACACTTAGGGGCAGGTTTACTAAGCTCGAGTGAATTTTCGAAGTCCATAAAGTTAGAATTTCGAAGTAATTTTTTGGATACTTCGAATAGGATACTATGACTTCGAATTTACTTCGACTTCGATTCGAAGTAAAAAGCACTGTCTCTTTAAAAATCCTTCGATTTCAATACTTCGCCAAATTAAAGCCTGCCGAATTGCTATATTATCCTATGGGGACCTTCCAGTGCATTTTTTTAAAGTTTTTGGCATCAAATAAAAAACTTTCGATCGATCGATAAAAATCGTTTGAATTGTTCGATTCAAAGGATTTAATAGTTTGATCGAATGATTTTTATTCGATCGATCGAATGCTATTTTAGCGCTAAATCCTTCTAATTCGATATTCAAATTCAAGGATTTCAATTCAATGGTCGAATTTCGAGGGTTTTAACCCCTCAAAATTCGACCCTTGATAAATCTGCCCCTGAAATTAAAATGTACCATTAGTAGCTATTCTTTAGTGGCTGAAAAATATGGAAGTCTACACGTATCTACAACACTTGTTAATGCACCAGGTTATGGCAATTAATGAGAAGACACCATCGTCTGTATCTGCCCCAGCACTATTGGTGTGGAACGTATTCCTTTCATACCCACATGGTTGATATTAAACATTAATTTATAATGCACCTCACTGTTAAGTCCTGCAGAAAATATATGCAGTAGTCGTAGTAGTAAGGCTTTCAATCTCTTATACCTACTCTTAAAACCAGCAAACCAGACATAGTTTATCACCTACTTAAATAGTTTTGTTTGTTTAATATGAATAAACGTTATGAATAAAGCAATATAATCACACCCAGGACTTAGTCTTGCACTAAACCAAATTATATTATCTCAAATCCTTCTTTGCAATGTAGCAAACTCTGTTGGAAGCACAGAGGAAAAGAAAAGAAATACAATTGCAGCTTTAATGCTCTAGGACTATTTTTCTTCAAAAACATAAATTTCACAAATCTACATTTGTTTGTTTGTTGCTTTTTTTTTCTCCTCCTGATTAAACCAACTCTTCCTACTTCCTAATTCTGTGTGTGTAAATTCACAGGGTGAAGGCAGGAACATTAAGTACAATAAAGAAAAATGATGGCTTATAGCAGCAGACTCAGTGGTTTCGGTTAATTTATGTGAGGACAGTTACATTTCCTCTGTAGAAAGGCCTGTAAAGTGAAGCTGCATATATCTAATGATGTGGAAAAAACTGTAACAAATATCTTTGTGAGGAATGAATCTAATTTTCTTTTTTTGAAGGTAGTCAGCAAGTAAAGTGAAGCACACATAACTAACAAAGCTTATTAGACTCCCCAGAAAAAAACACATAATCATGCAATCGATGACACTCTGCTATGTAATGGCTGATGTCTTGCAGCTGATTAGCCTATTTAGGATGATTGACTGCTGAAGCTATAAATGGCATTTTAATTCTGGATTTTATTTCTCTTTATGCTTCTCCTCTAAGTGTCTATTAATAACTGTAATTGAAAACAGGATGGTCTTACTCATGTATCTTTAAGGGTAAATAACTTGAAATAAGGATATTTCTGTGAAAGTACATATAATTATACTGGCACTTTATAAATCTCAGAAGCAGAAAATGCACTTGAGGATATTTTGCTCTTAGGCTAACAGCTGTTCATTATAACATAGTTAGCCTTTACTGCTTAGAGCAAAACAGTTACAGGTTGAAGTGTATAAAATACCTGTCTGATATTTGGGTCCCTACAGCTAAAATGCCTTATTGGCACACCAAAAAAGTCTCTTTTTTTAAATTTAATTTGATATGGCTAATGGTTTGTGATATGTAGAGAAACAGGGTTGCTCATAAAGTTAAGTGGAATTATGAATAATGCAAGATGCGTAGAAGCTCTAGCAGGCAAAATAGGGTCACCTTGGTAACAATCACATCAACCTGTTCAATCCTAGAATTGTTTCATTGCTTACTAACCCACTAGTTGAGTATCAGAGGTACATAACTATGTTTCTGAATAGCACATAGTGAAGCACAGTGCTCATGTCCTTGCTAGGCAAGGTGCCAGCTGGATTTGCCCAGACTAAACAGCGGGGGTGGTTCACAACCAGCAGAAACATTTTCAGGTACGTGGGTGGAAGCAATTGCACTAGCAGAATGCCAAAGGACATATTCCAAGCATTTATTGTTTGATCGCAGACTTCAGTAACTGCTCCTCCCACTGCACCCTAAAGGAGATAATAATTCCACCTATATTATTAAATGTAATATAAAACCGTTCAGCTGTATCTGATAATGTCTAATGGAATAAATCAGGCTGTGAACTGGTGAACTGTACTAATTCAGCCATGAATCATCAGTTGCCAAACAATGTAGACTGAGCTACAGTATCACGAATGACTGTGATTCTTACATTTAGTTCACTTGTCTTCACATACGCAGGTCTTCTTAAATCTCGCTAGCTTGTTCTTTCCATGATTATATTTGTGTTTATTTTTTCTGAACGCAAGTCTTTAAAGGGATACTGTCATGGGAAAAATTTTTTTTCAAAATGAATCAGTTAATAGTGCTGCTCCAGCAGAATTCTGCACTGAAATCCATTTCTCAAAAGAGCAAACAGATTTTTTTATATTCAGTTTTGAAATCTGACATGGGGCTAGACATATTGTCAATTTCCCAGCTGCCCCAAGTCATGTGACTTGTGCTCTGATAAACTTCAACTACTCTTTACTGCTGTACTGCAAGTTGGAGTGACATCACCCCCTCCCTTTTCCCCCCAGCAGCCAAAAAAAAGAACAATGGGAAAGGAACGAGATAGCAGCTCCCTAACACAAGATAACAGCTGCCTAGTAGATCTAAGAACAACACTCAATAGTAAAAACCCATGTCCCACTGAGACACATTCAGTTACATTGAGAAGGAAAAATAGCAGCCTGCCAGAAAGCATTTCTCTCCTTGGGGCAAATTCACTAAGATTCATAGTTGCGCCAGGCGTAACTTCGCCGCACTTCGCCACACTTCGCCAAGCGTAGTTTCGCCAGCGCTTCGCAAATTCACTAAAATCCGAAATTGCGCTCAGGGGTAGCGTAAGGTTGCGAAGTTGCGCTAGTGTTGATTCGCTAAGTAAAGCGAAGTTACACTAGTGAAGGCTAATTTGCATACGGCGCCAAATTCAAATTTCAATGGAGGAATACGTATCAGCACTACAAATGGCTAGAAAAGCTTCAAAACATCAAATAAAAATTGTATTTTGCCCTACACATGTGCCCACTGTCTAGGTAAGTTGCCATGAGTCAGGAAATGTAGGGGGGAAGGAGGGGAGCCCCAAAAACATTTTCGATCTTTTTCAGCCTATCACTCATAATGTAGAAAACACGCCAGCGTTTTTTGGGACTTAGAAAAAATTTTGACTTTTTTTGAAGCAATCCCTATCTACTCTATTGCGCTTCGCCTGGTCTGAGGTGGCAAAGGAAGTCTAGGGTAAAAGGTAGCGTTCGGTACACTGAATTTGCGTAGTTACGTCGCTAGCAAAACTTCGCCAGGTGTAAGGGTGCGAAGTAACACTAGCGAAACTACACCAGTGTTCGTTAGTGAGTTTGCGCAGTAACGAAAATGACAAACGCTAGCGAAGTAACGCTAGCGTTCGGCTCTTCGGTGCTTAGTGAATTTGCCCCCTAAAGTGCAGCCACAATTCACATGACCAGGGGCAGCTGGGAAATTGACAAAATGTCTAGCCCCATGTCAGATTTCAAAATTGAATATAAAAAAAACTGTTTGCTCTTTTGAGAAATGGATTTCAGTGCAGAATTCTGCTGGAGTTAGCACTATTAACTGATGCGTTTTGAAAAAAACATGTTTTCCGATGACAGGATCCCTTTAAACTATATTTGCTGTCCTCTGGAGTTGACTCATTGCTTTTGCAGTGATCCTGACAATTATTCCACTTTGTGAAATTATTCTTCTTGTTGCTGGTAACCTCTCTTGGGTTCTTCATCAGTGTTTATAATTGATTGTTTAATCTTGTCCAGTTTAACTAGCATTTCATTCATGGGATGTAACAAGCACACAAGGACCCCTGCAGTGTTTTAAATGATATGACCTGTCAAGTATTATTTTATTTTAATTCTGAGTCTTGAAGTCCCTCTGTTTTTCAGAATAACTATCACTACTCACTATAGGAATCAGAATGACACCCAGAATCCATTCCTTTGCATGGAAACATGGGGCACAGAGTAAATTTTCTCTTCGCTTTACTTAACCAAAGTGTACCTCACTTCGCCAGGTGTATTTTCACAACACATCTCCATATTTAATTAAAATCATAAATTCTCTTTTTCAAGAGAAATGTGGTGAATTTTCTCCTGGTGAAAACTCTCTGTGAAAATTCTCCAGTATATTTCCCCATACAAAAGTAGTGGATAATTTTTGCTATGGCGAAAAGTAGCATGTAAAGGGCAATGTTGATTGTGACTTAAAAGTGTCTGCTCTATCTTTATTAAGGGAGTTTGCCAGCCTGAATCTGATGAAGGACACTTTGGCAAAAAGGGAAATATTCATAGTGAAAAATCGCTAGTGAAACAATGCTCTAAGGGAGTGACTGTTAGAAGTCACGAAACTCGTCAGTAGTTTAAGATTTTATTGCACTAAACTACTCAGTTCAAAAGGACAATACCAAGTCTTGTATAAATGGGTCCATGGACTGGTCAGCAAGAACTTTATTTTACAGCACTCCCATTGCTACATAGAATATATTGATGATTAATTTGATAAATATATCACTTGTAAGTGACACCCAGATTTCACTCTAAACTGGAACTAAAGTTTAAATGCACAACATACTAGCCTAGTATCACATTAACTTTTCCAGCATTTGAAAATAATCTCTAAGGAGTGGAAGTATCAAAATTAAAAAACACTTCTTGTATTTCTCAAAACATCTCATGCAAGACACATGTGAAGAGTGTTTCTTGCATACTTTTTTGTCCTTTGATGTTTATCACTTACTAAAAATAATTCCTCGATTTCTTTCTCGACTTTTATGGTAAAACAATTGGATAAATATGAACGGCTCTTGTGACTCCTTGAGTAAGCACACATTGATGTCTCATTTGGTTTGAATAGATTTTGGCAGCTCTGAGCTCCAGAAGACGCTGATGAGAAGATGTAAGGAAAATGAATAAACATCTAAAAGTCTTCATCTACAGGAGAAACATGATGTTAAAATTAATATTGAGCTAAATGTTTATGTTGACCATGTAAAACCCATCATAGAAGTATGCTATGCAAGAAGATACCTGAAAGGCATTTGAAAATGCTACTAGAGACAACCGTTTAATGAAGCAGATGTGAATTTCTGCAATTATATACAGTAAGTTTATTGTATGTAATTTATATTATGTTGATACTTTAGAGTTAAATTGGGATGGTATGTCAAGTATTATATATCTGCCTATGTTATGTTAATTGAATAAATGGTAAATATTAGGAAAATAGAAAATGTGAATTCAGTGACTCGTTGTTTTACAGATATCTGTTTCTTTATGCATTAATAATCATATATAGGAACATTAATGAGATTCTAATCTAAGTTTCCTCTCTATGTATCAGGGCAATAACTATGATCATGCAGAGAAAAGTGTCTGTATATCCATTTGCATAGCATCATTAAAACAGCCACAAGCTTATTAGAACAGTGCTTATAATGTAGAAAATAAGAAGATGCAGGTGTTGTCATTTGCAAAATACTTAAGGAACCATATGTGGCGGTTTCTAAGTTTTGCACCAGCTACATATAATAAACTGACTCAAAAAGACACTGTGTAAAAATGGACATAGACGTTTCATTCCATGTACGACCAATATTCGGATGCGAATCATTAGTTTTAATGCCATGATCTAAAATTAAGCATTCAGATTTAAATTATAGGAATAAAGTAGGAAAATGACCGATGATGTTCTGGCCATTAATTGACAGACAACAATCGTTCCCACAGTCACCCATGGATATCAAATAGGCAATTCATGCAAAAATATAATCGATATCTAACCAAAATGTTCTAACCTGTCCATTCATCTGATTGCCATGGTCTGAAAATTGTTGGAGCAATTATTCTACAGAAGGTTCAAAAATCATACAAAAAGTTTTGTAACAGCTATATCTGTGTGTCTATGGCCAGTTCTACAGTTCATTTTTTTATAGATTTTCTTTTTATATTTTGGTATATTTCACCACATATTTGAACTTTTAGGGGCAGATTTATCAGGTTGAAGTTAAAATTCTAATTTAAAAATTGATTTTCAAGCTATTTTTAGTGTACTTCGACTATTGAATCGTCCAAAATTCGATTCGAATTTGAAAACAATTGGACTATTCGAATATCAAAATTTATCATGTACTGTCGCTTTAAAACTTCGACCATTCGCCATCTAAAACCTGCCGGATGGCTGTTTTAGCCAATGGTGAACCGCCTAGAACAGTGATCCCCAACAAGTAGCTCGTGAGCAACATGTTGCTCTCCAACCCTTGGATGTTGCTCTCAGTGTCCTCAAAGCAGGAGTTATTTTTGAATTCCAGGCTTGGAGGCAAGTTTTGGTTGTATAAAAACCAGGTGAACTGCAAGACAGAGCCTTAGGGGCAGATGTATCAAGGGTCGAATATCGAGGGTTAATTAACCCTCGATATTCGACTGCCGAATTAAAATCCTTTGACTTCGAAGTCGAAGGATTTTGCGAAGTTCCTTCGTTCGAACGACTTGAAGGATTTTAATCCATCGATCGAAGATTATCCTTCGATCTTAAAATTGTTAGCAAGCCTATGGGGACCTTCCCCATAGGCTAACATTGGCCTTGGTAGGGTTTTAGGTGGCGAACTAGGGGGTCGAAGAAATTTTTAAAGAGACAGTACTTCGACTATCGAATAGTCGAACGATTTTTAGTTCGAATCCTTCGATTCGAAGTCGAAGTAGCCAATGCGATGGTTGAAGTAGCCAAAAAAACCATTAGAAATTCGAACTTTTTTTCCTCTATTTCTTCACTCCAACTTAGTGAATGGGCCCCTTAATGTACATTGACAATCCACATAGAGGCTAAAAATGGCCAATCGCAGCCCTTATTTGGCAAATCAAGAACATTTTTCATGCTAGTGTTGCTCCCCAACTCCTTTTACTTATGAATGTTGCTCACGGGTTCAAAAGGTTGGGGACCCCTGGCCTAGAACCTAATTGGAGTAATTTGGTGGACTTTGAAAAATCTAAGTTTTTTGGGGCAAATACTTTGATTCGAATGAGTCAAATACAGTCTATTCACCCAAAGTTAAAAACTTCAACATTTTTTAATACATTTCGATTGGTCTTTTTTTATTGGAACTTCTTAAGTTATTGGGAGCTCAAAAAGACTCCCATTTCTTCAAAATACGACCCTTGATAAATCTGACCCTTACAGTTAAAAATGGGTGGGACATACTGAATATGTAAAGTAATTATCCTATTATGATTGCTTTATCTTTAAAAGACAACACTTATCCATGTATGTGATTCAAAAATAACCACACTGCACATTACCCTTCTATGATCCAATTAACCAAGGACCAAATGCATGGATCAAAAATAGTCAAACACATGGATACATGTGATCCTTTACCTTAATAGGCAGCTTTACTTAGAACAAGGTTTCTTTCACAAGTGTCCCCATATAACACTGACTTATGACTTGCCATTTGCTGTTATGCCTCACAATATATAAAAGGATTTTAGGAGCTGTACTCCAAAATCATCTGGGTCACAAGGTTAAAAACAATTACTTTGGTGTTTACAACACATTTACAGTAATCTAGTTTTTCCCCAGGATGTTCATAAATATGGATTTATTTATTTGAAAGCATAAATCCTTTTCAAGCATGTATAAGAAACTATAATATTAATTACCACACATCAATAAAACATAATTTCATGACCTTTATAATGAAAAAATGATAATGAGGGAAACCGCAACAAATATTTGTAAACACTGTTTACTCTGAAAGAAGACATTTCATTCTTGATTAGGGTTGGTCTGGGCCAGCGGGACACCAGGAAAAAATCCTATGGGCCCTGGTCCATGTGGGCCCTGCAGACCCAGACCTGCTCCCTAGCTGGATCCCTGAGCACTGCTCCCTGATTTCCCCACGTGACCCTGATTGCAGCAAAAAGAAAAAGGTATGTGTGAGAGGTGGGCGAAGGGGGGTTGCGATTGGGGAGGGGACCTGGGGAAACGGAGGGTCATTGCAGCTGGAGTTTATAAGGGATAATGTAGGGGGCGTTGTGGAGGCAGATGAGAAAAGGGTGAGTCAGGGACGGGCTGTGCACACAAGGAACTAAATGACAGGAAAGGAACAGGGAGACATGGATGTAGAATCAGAACTGGACCAGATGAAGAGGGCGATGAGTCAGAACAGGAGCAGACTGGAAGGATAGGACAGGACAGTGCGGACATAGATTGGGAGCAGGAGGACTGGATAGCAGGAGGAAAGATAAGGATCAGGCTAGGCAGACAAGATACAGAAAGGAGAAGGATAGGGAAAGGTAAGGTCAAGGCAGGACAATGTAAGGTCAGGATCGGAGCGAGGAACAGAGCAAAGTTTAGAGTAGCAAGGAAGACAAGGCAGGGCAAGGTTAAGGTAAGGTTAAAGCAAGTGAAGGAAGGTGAGGCAGAACACACTCCTGCAACTTATTGTAATGGGAACACCTGGTGCACAATGTTAGGAGTACGGCATCCTCCAGTAAATCTTCGAATAGAAATACACTGGCACTAAAGGCAACTTCAATGCAGGGTTACCCCTTGCTGGTTTATTAGGTGTGAACGTGCAACGTTTCGGGGGTTCACCCCGAAACGTTGCACGTTTGCACCTAATAAACCAGCAATGCGTAACCCTGCATTGAAGTTGCCTTGAGTGCCAGTGTATTTATATTCGAAGGTTAAAGCAAGGCAAGATCAAGGTCAAAGCAGAACTGGAACTGGAGTAGGAACAGGCAAGGCAAGACAGGATCAGAACAAGGCAAGGTAACGAGGCAAGGTTCAGGGTAAGGCAGGACAAGGCAGAGTAGGGTTCAGGCAGGACAAGGCAGAGTAGGGTTCAGGCAAGACAAGGCAGAAAAGTAAGCTGGCTAGAGCAGGAGCCTTAGCTAGGGGCGATGCCAAAGTGCTATTGTAGGTAATGCTTAGGCAGGTTGTGAGCAGGTCTGGCTTTAAATAGGGCAGGGTCAGCCCTGATTGGCTAAACCCAAACCACCAATCAGGCTGCTTTTGGGCTAGGGCTGCAAAGGCCAGGTACCCCACAGGCTGCTCACTTGGCTCAACGGTGAATACACAGAGCCGAAACCCCAAAGGTCACTGGCTCGAATCCCAAAAGAGCCTGACAGAATTGAGGGCCCAGGGGGGTGTGCAGGACCCTGAGGCAGCAGCCTCCAGTTCAATTCTGCTGCTGCTCATATAGACCCACGGTTGCAGATCATAAAGAAATGATATAAAAATATGTTGGTATTTTGTAAGCCTTGTGTTCCAATTAATTATGGGTAAGTGTAGGCGGTGTTGTCTGGATTATTGTCATCCTTAAAATTAACAAAGATATATGATAGATCAACTCAAGAAAACTAGAGTAAAAAAACACTAAAATAAATCCTTTATGCCCCCCTCCAGTTGCTACCATATCTACCACTAGTACCTGGTGCATTTTGATAACAGGGGTCAAAGCGCTGCCCTTAATATCTTCTGTGATATGAAATTGTGCACTTCTATTCTGTTTAATGTAAAAATAACAAAACCAGAATCCCTATTTGCTGTTACATAGCTACACTATACATGTGTATCCAGGATAGGAGTACTCAGATACTCATAGGCTTGTTTTTACTCTTGAAAATTAACCTTATTTTGTTACATGGTGGAGTGGTTGATGTTCATTCGTAAATGTTGATGAATAACAAGAATTTCTAAACAATCTATGGTTCAGCTATGTTACCTTTTAGGGCAGCCTACTGTGATAAGTGCTGCAATGCTGTGCTTTTTCCAGGAGTGACTGATATTCATTGCTTCATTTTTAAGAGTAAACTTTTATGTATTAATAGCTGAAAGTAATAAAACAAATGCAACCTTTTTCTCCCCAGCACACACAGTAGCTATAAAACATCTAACAATTTCCCTCAATTACCTCTCATGTAGACAAAAGGAGCTTTCTGCTGCAAAGGTGTAAACATACAGTGATGCATATGATTTATCATATCATACATTACATGATGTCAGTGAAGCAAGTCAGGCTCATTGGCATGCCAGCTACACACAAAACACTTATAGCAATAAGAATCACACAGACCACTCAAGTTTAACAATTTTTTTTTCAATACAAATTGACAAATTCATGTGACCAAAATTACAGGGGTGTCAACTTAATTGAGGGAAAGTAATAAATGGTGTTAATGGAAAAAATATATATAATGTAAAATATTCAAATTGCTTGAATACATTTTCCTTTGTGCACAGTTAGTATATGTTGTATGAACACATAACGACAACTTGAATTCATAAATGAGCCCCCTCAGTGAGACATTCATGCAGTGGCACAAACTATAACATTTGCAACCTTTTCCACTGGCAGCTGAGACACTAAAGAACTATGGGGGTTCACAAAGTTAAATTTAATTAATGAACAGGAAAATGATTTCTTTAACCACTTTTATCACATTCCTCCATTATGCCATTGCTGCTTCACAGTACTGGAGTAATGCATTTGATTTTCATAAAAGCGTAGGGTAGAATGTACTAGGGATACACCGAATCCAGGATGCGGTTTGGGACTCGAAGAATCCTTCTGCCTGGCTGAACCGAATCCAAATCCTAATTTGCATATGCAAATTAGGGCAGGGAGGGAAATTGCATGACTTTTTATCACAAAACAAGGAAATAAAAAATGTTTTCCCTTTCCACTCACAATTTGCATATGCAAATTAGGATTTGGATTCAGTTCAGTATTTGGCCAAATCTTTTGAGAAGGATTTGGTGGTTCGGTGAATCGAAAATTGTGGATTCGGTGCATTCCTAGAATGTACAGTTTTAATTATTGCCAACAATGAACAATGTCGATCTAGCAGCAGCTGTTATTACCCACCTTGCATAGAAATCCCCCACTTCAGAAAAATTCTCAATAGACATACAACAAACATATAGCACTCAGATGTAGTTCTGCACGTACTGAGTGACAATAATAAACAATAGACTCAGTGGAAAATGAAGCATGTGATGTTATTGTAAATCCTACTATATGTAAGACTTTTTCATACTGTTTCCTCCAAGTTTTCAGCTCTAAGGGGCATGTTTACTAACATTGGAGATAAATAGCTGGAGAGATTTTTGGAGATGTTGCCCATGGCAACCAATCAGCAATTAGATTTAAACAGCCACAGCCAAGTTAGAAAACAAAAGCAAAGATCTGATTGGTTGCTATGGGCAACATCTCCAGAAATCTCTCCAGATATTTATCTCCAATGTTAGTAAACATGCCCCTAAGTGGCTTATTAATTAAAGGTCGGATTTTAGCGGTTTTAGAGGTTTTTGAAACCATGACTAAACTCACAAACTTTAAAACCATGAATTTCTTAGAAGTTCCGATTATAAAAATTGAGAATGAAAATAAACGCTGAATGAAAAATAAAATGTGGATAACACAAAAAGCTCAATAAATTTTGAGTTTTTCTGACAATTTGTAGCAAAAAAAAACCCATTCTGGTTTAAACATGGTCCAATAGGATCAGCTCTTTTCCCATTGACTTCTACAGCACTTCAACAAATTTTACTTGGCGGAGTTTGGCATCAAGGGCTTTTGTGTTTTTTCTCACTTAATAAAGCTTGAATTTATAATAAATAATGCATCACGCATTTTTTGACATTCTTGGAATAAAACAAAATGTAATTGTTAGTAAATAGACCCCTAAGTATACCTTTGTATATAACATATGTAATATTTCTGTGTTGTATCAATAATTAAAAGCTGTTGCAAAATCTCCATATTTTAACAGTCCAAAGGGGCCCATTAATTAGCAATCAAATGGTGGTTTTCCTACATTTCTAAAAAGCTCTAAAAATTCAAGATTTATAAAGTGTAAAAACCCATGAAAACCTCTAAGGCAAAACGTCACCAAGTAAAAGTTGTCAAGGTCTTATAGAAATCATTGGGAGCAGCGCTGATCCTATTTTTTTCTGTACCAATTGGCTGAAAAACGCAGTCTAAGTTCAGTGGTTTTTTCATTCATACTTTTTACAATAGGAACTTTTAATAAATTCAATGATAACGTTGGTTTTAGAGTTTAGTGTATTCTTGTTTTCCAAAACTTCTAAAACCACTAAAATCCGACCTAATAAACAAGCCTCCAATTATTGCTGAAGCTTGGAAATAGCCTACCTCCCAACTATATCCAAAACATTTTTCCCCAAATCATGTTTGTTCCTTCAATTTTCATGTACAAGTTAAACCTTAAATACAAAGTTTTGATTATGATTATTGCATAAAGCATATTTTTAAAAATACTGTAGCATACTGTAACAACAGTAAATTACATTTCTATTTACCTTTATAAAGTCCGTAACTGGTGTGTTTTTCTTTCAACATAAACAAGAACCATATACAATCTTTATAGGTCCCTCTAATTTATATTAGCCTTGGACCCTTCAGACTTCCTCTGAATCCTGAAGTTTTTATGATGTCTGGAGCCTTTACAACAATGCTATTTGCAAAAGAATTTGTAACCTGTGGCAAAATCATTTTGAGTATATTTAATAATTATGAACATATAGAAATTATGGGTTGCGTTACAAATTTAGAAACTAATACAAGTGACTCTAAATAGTATAAATAAAAATATATGGATTAGCAGGTCAGCTCAAGGCAAATGCTGAAAATAGAAAAAGAGCCTACAGATGCCTCTTAAAAAGATTGCTATTATGTATGGAAAAAAAAAAGAGTTTAATGCCCACTTAAAGTCATGTCTGTACCTGCCCTGTGTATCTGTTGCACAGAGGTATTGGCATTGCCAAAAGATGTGACTGAAGCTGGCCATAGACGCAAAGATCTGATCGTACGAATCGAGGATTTGTACGATTTTCGGACCGTGTGTGGAGAGTCCCGACATTTTTCGTCCGGAGGAGATCGGTCGTTTGGTCGATCGGACAGGTTAGAAAATTTATGTCGGCTGCCGATAATATCTCTGCGTGTATTGCTGATCGTACGATTTTCAGTGGGAGTCACTAGCTTTGGTTGGACATAGATATCGTACGATTGCTGTCAGGGGCAGAACATTGCTGATCTGTTCTTTAACTAATCTGACTGGTAAGACTTTGATCTGAATGGTTAGTGGCGGGTCGGGAGATGGGAAAGTCCGATCGTACGATGATTCGTACGATCGGATCTTTGCATCTATGGCCAGCTTAACATGGTCGATTTAAGGTGCCAGCAGGCCCAGGGCCAAGATGTTAATGTTTTATTGTTGCCAACCCAATAATTTTGTGATAGTACTAACTTTAGGCAAGTGAACTATAATATAACAAGACTGTGTATAATCATGTAGAAGTGATGTCCAGGTGACCCTGGACCAACAGCCATGGGAGTGAATATTATATATATAAATATATTGCTAATGGGTTGAGTGCAGAGGACTCTTGTATTTGACTATATATATATATATATATATATATATATATATATATATATATATATATATATATATATATATATATATATATATATATATATAGTCAAATACAAGAGTCCTCTGCACTCAACCCATTAGCAATATATGTAAGACAGAGACATTTTGTGCATACTGCTACTGAAAAATGCCTTACCCTTTAAACAAAACAGGGATTGTTTGTCCATATATTGCAATATATTTAAGCTGGCCAACTGAGCACAACTATCCCTTGTTTGTTATAGTTAAATAGGAGCAGTGACCAGCTCCTTGTTGTAGCTCCCACCCTTCCCAACTATAGTCAGGTGATCCCACTGGTGTCTAATAAAAGGGCAGCCAAGTTTGGGAGTTTTACTTTGAAAGCAGCTAGTAAGTTGCAGGTAAAACTTAGTCCCTTTGTAAAATGTATAATGAAGCAATAGAATTCTTAATGAATCAGATAAAATTGAGCATAGGACTGGCCAGATATGGGATGACTTTGACGTAGTTGGCCAGCTTAAATGCCGATTTAAGCTGGGTGCCGATTAGTGACAGAGCCCCTCCGCAAAAATAATTTCTGGAGGGCCAGTTGTGCACATCTAAGCTAGTACTGAAATATAGTTTGATTTGCCCAAATTATAGGGATGTCAACTCAACTGGTGGAAAGTAATAAATGGTGTTTAATTGACAAAATATAAATAATGTAAAATATTCAAACAGTATAAAGAAAATGTATATGGGTTAGCAGTTGATTTTAAGTAACCTATTGAAAAGATTGCTATTATGCAGTATATGAAGAATAAAATGGTCGATTATAATGCCCATTTAATGCTACTGTCAAACTCTGCACCTGCCCTGTGTATCTGTTGCCCAGTCGAGTTTGCATTGCCAAAATACTAAAATGGCTAATTTAATGTGCCAGTGGGTCACATGACCCCACCCCCTTCCCTCCTGACAGATTGTGTCCCCCACTCCCCACCAGCTCTAAGGTCTACTTCCTCTATAGTTATGCTATTGAGGTCAGCCATTTTAGGGGTATTCATTAGCAAAGTCTGATGTTCACCCCCCTGTGTTTATGGGCCTCAGGAAGATAGCCCTTATAGTGATTAATTCATTATGCTGGCCCCATAGTTTATTGTTGGCTGTGCAAACACTATGCTCTAAACACTGCAGCAATGTGCATTTCCTAAACATGATAGAGTGGCCCTTGAAGGGATAGGCCTAGACATACCTTCCAGTACCAGTGACTGAAAGATTTGGCTTGGGCTAAGTACTATTCAGTACTCTTTGCTCTTGCAGTCTTATGTTGTAAACAGCTAAAGATTTCTTGGGTCAGAATGACAATTCCAAAGTGCAGCTAAGACACTAATCTAAATACTTAGTAGCACTATGATTGCTACTAATGCAGGCTAACATATTAATAGTGTATGGCTTTTGATACTCATTGTAAATTCTTCCTTAGCTAATTACAACGTTTGTCTCTGTGCTTTGCTTTAGCATTTTTTATGAAAAGGTACACAATTGCATTAATCAGTTAAAATGGAAATGGCTAATCACAAAAGGTGAATGTATTCTTGCACACCATCAGTTCATTACAGCACAGTTAATGTAATAGAGATGATCATTAAGTGGTTAGCTCTTTCTCTTGGGGGTATAAATGTATTTGCAGAATTAAAAGGGAACAATAGTGTATTTGCCTGTAAGGAGTTGCAGGATTATGAGATTTTAATGATAGAAAATATTCATGTGTTACTTGCTATTTGTGTGAGTGCTATGATATTAAATATATGAGCTTAAGTACATGGGGAGTATCAATGATGAAGGGTTAAATAGCTCTACACTAATGAGGACAAAAGACAAATACATTCTTTTAGACTCTAGAAAACTGCTCTGTATTATAGAGCAGGGATTGAATTTAATGATTACTATGGCAGAGCTGTCAACTTATTGAAGGAGGGTGCCAGGGAATGTGCATCATTTTTCCGGGTTGGTGACGTTGGTCATGTCCGAAGTCATTGGACGTGACAACATGAACATCTGCGCAACCTCTCCTGAAGCCAAAGAATCCATGCAGCGCACATCAGATTTTTGTCTGCAAATTGTGGGAAATCATCAAAAATTGGGGTAATGCGTAAAGGTCACCATAGACAAGATTTTTCGACCAATTTTAGTGCAATCCCACAAATCCGTCTAACTATGGTGAGGTTAGTAGGCACCGAATGATCGTATGTCTAACAATTTTTTTTTCAACATCAGAAAATCGGTCACAGTGAAATTTTTCCATTGTCCAATTGTTTGACGGGTCAAGTAGGCAATGGTCAACGAAAATATCTGTTAAAAATCTTAGGAGAGGTGGCATCATGTGTATAGAGCATTTTGCTTATATTTTCAACTCTTTAAATTAAAGAAATATATTTTAACACTTGGGGGCAGATTCACTAACTGTGAAGGATTCGAATGAAAAAAACTTCGAATTTCGAAGTTTTTTTTGGGTACTTCGACCATCGAATTGGTTAAATTCGTTCGAATTTGATCGAAATCTAACGAAATTGAACGATTCGAAGTAAAAATCGTTCGACTATTCGACCATTCGATAGTCGAAGTACTTTCCCTTTAAAAAAAAATTCGACCCCCTACTTCGGCAGATAAAACCTACCGAAGTCAATGTTAGCCTATGGGGAAGGTCCCCATAGGCTTGCTAAGTTTTTTTTGATCGAAGGATTTTCATTAGATCGTTTGATTAAAATCCTTCGAATCGTTAGATTCGAAGGATTTAATCGTTCGATCGAATAAAAATCGTTCGATCGAATCGAATAATAATTCGATCGATCGAATTATTAGCGCTAAATCGTTCGATTTCGATATTCGAAATCTAACGATTTTAATTCCCAGTCGAATATCGAGGGTTAATTAACCCTCGATATTCGACCAATAGTGAATCAGCCCCTAACAGTCCCTCACCTAAACAAATGTATTTAACTGGAACGCACATACTTTGATAGGGTATTGTGGTAGAAATGTTAGTAAGCTTACTTTTAAGCTTTCATATCTTATAAGAGGATTCTTTCTTACTTGAATTTTAATACTTTTTTCTTTTGTATATATTTTACTTCCATGGCTTTCTGCAATCGCAAAATTCTACATCTAACAGCCTTGATTATTTTTGGCTGTTTTTTACTTTACAACAATATTATTTTACACAATGTAGAAAACAATAAATAGGACTTGGGAAATTACAAAAAAGTGCAGCAATAGTAATTTCAGTGAAGATTACTAAACAAAATACAAAGGGGCAAATTCACTAAGCCGCAAAGTGCCGAACGCTAGCGTTAATTCGCTAGCGTTTGGCATTTTCGCTACTGCGCAAATTCACTAATGAACGATGGCGTAGTTTCACCAGTGTTACTTTGCACCCTTACGCCAGGCGAATTTTCGCTAGCGACTTAACTACGCAAATTCACTAACTTTCGCAGTGTACTGTACTTTTACGCTAGACTTCCTTCGCCACCTCAGACCTGGCGAAGCGCAATAGAGTAGATAGGGATTGTTTCCAAAAAAGTCAAATTTTTTTCTAAGTCCCAAAAAACACTGGCGTGTTTTCTACATGATGGGTGATAGGCTGAAAAAGATCGAAAAAATTTTTGGGGCTCCCCTCCTTCCCCCCTACATTTCCTGACTCATGGCAACTTACCTAGATAGTGGGCACATGTGTAGAGCAAAATAAAAATTTTATTTGCAGATTTGAAGCTTTTCTTGGCATTTGTAGTGCTGATATGTATTCCTCCATTGAAATTTGAATTTCGCGCCGTATGCAAATTTGCCTTCGCTAGCGTAACTTCGCTTTACATAGCGAATCAACGCTAGCGCAACTTCGCAACCTTACGCTACCCCTGAGCGCAACTTCGGATTTTAGTGAGTTTGCGGAGCGCTGGCGAAACTACGCCTGGCGAAGTGCGGCGAAGTGTGGCGAAGCTCGGCGAAGTTGCGCCTGGCGCAACTTCGCACCTTAGTGAATTTGCCCCAAATTGTTTTAGTTGGCCAACAATTGTCAACATACTTGGATGCAAGCAGGTGGTACAGCTCCTTTGCCTTGTCTCCACAAGAAATCTAAACAATTGGGTTCACATTGACTAGGTTTTTACCATGTCCTCAAGAAAATGGGTTGGGCACTAGGATAAAAATGAACAATTGTGTTTAGTGCCACTCATTTTAGAGCCACTTTACAGTTATGACATCTCTCCCAAGTTAGAAAATTGGGAAAAAATGTTTAAAAATTTGGTTTTTTTAATGAGTAGTGAGATATATATATATATACAGTACATGGATTACATAGGGTGAGAAACCTTAAAACAACATGGGTAAATGATTAGTTAATGGATGAACTAAAGTAATGTAAAAAGTTTAAAAGACACTTTATCGAAGCCTATATAATACATTCGTACAAAACAGGCCTTTTTTCATATCACTTAGATCCAGTAATATAGATCCAGGAACTTCACATGCAATCGCCAATAGTAGGTGGTATAACACATGCTGGAATGAAACAGGGGCTCCACAACTAGAGATTCCGTGACCTAAGATGTAGTTTTAAACAATTTCAGATATATGCTGGTAGGTTTTTGTTCCTGTATACATATATATATATATATATATATATATATATATATATATATATATACAGTACATCTTATAATGATTTTTTGACTGTAAGGCAGGGATCTCCAACCTTTAGAACCTGTGAGCAACATTCAGATGTAAAAGGAGTTGGGGAGCAACACTAGCATGAAAAATGTTCCGGGGATGCCAAATAAGGGTTGTGATTGACCATTTAGTAGCGTCAACCCACATTGTGGCTCTGTTTGGCAGTACACTGGGTTTTTATGCGACTTAATCTTGCCTCCAAGCCTGGAATTCAAAAATAAGCACCTGCTTTGAGGCCACTGAGGGCAACATCCAAGGGGTTGGAGAGCAACATGTTGGGAATCACTGCTGTAAGGGAATAATAGACTATTTTACATTCAAGACACATTCTAGCCACTCTTCAGCTCTATATTTGTATATATAATAATGTAATTTTCCTACCGCACACCTGTAGTTCACCAGTCCTGCAATGGTGGTGCGTTTTTCCATTGACCCGGCCAGAGCATCCAAGGTTGATATTGTTTGGAAAATATGATTTTCCCCAATATCCAATGCTTTACCAAAGACATTGATATCGATACATTTTAGTACATGTTTAATGTGAAGCAGGACAAACCAGTGGAAATGGCATAACTAAGGGAATGCTGCCAACTTACTACTTTGTGATTGTGTCCCTTTAACAACTTGCAAACTAATAAAACCACAAAATCCCAGAGAGACTGGTTCTCCATTAACAATTATTAAAAGCGCTTAATTAAAAGCTTTGAAGTAAGATTGAATTTGTTCTGCTAATAACTTCCACAGTGGGGAGAAAGCTACAAGAAACCTTAATTGCTTAAACATAAAATGGTTATTCTAATGAATAAGTGAAAAGACTATATTGTTAAATGTTTTAATATGATCAGTACCCAAGTTTAATTCCCAAAACAATGCACCTGAATTGATTCACTTTCACAACAAGAATTATAGTAAAGGTGTACTGAAATAAACAGAATTTTAAGATTTACCTAATGAATAATAGCATAGTACAAAATGTTTTTACCCAGAATGCAGGTTTTCACCAAAGATTCCAGTGTAATTGCTGTGAACTTTTACACAACATACCAATGTGTCCTTGTTGGTAAATTAAGAGTAAGCTGTGGTGCCAGTTTTCATAAAGAAATTGTTCAGTATAAAAATAAAAACTGGGTAAATGGGCTGTGCAAAATAAAAAATATTTCAATATAGTTAGGCAAAAATGTAATGTATAAAGGCTGAAGTGACTGGATGTCTAATATAATAGCCAGAACACTACTTCCTGCTTTTCTGCTTTCTTGGTTTCCACTGACTGGTTACCCTGGTGACCAAGCAGTAACCAATGACTTGAGGGGGGGGCACATGGGCCATAATTGTTGCTTTTGAATCTGAGATGAATGCTGAGGATCAATTAAAAACTCACTGAACTAACTCAGAGTTAGCATTTTAAATCCCCATATTCTTACCATATTGTAACAATCTCTGTAATTTATTCTTAAAACATGGTGTAGGATCACTATTTAATTTTTGATCATTATTATTCATAATAATCCATATTTAATACGACAATGGACCCACCTTTGTCTGAACTTCTTACCACCAATTCACTATTAGTGCTCCAAGATTTTTTGCCTATTTTTCTGATCTTGACATATTATACTGTTTACACTTTAATTGTTCATTTTCACTTTTATCATCTGATAATTTAAGATCATTTATTACCAGGTCATAAAATCTCTCTACAAAGGGACCCCATGTCAAACAAGGTTAAAATGTGACTTCAATCTTAAATCTGTATGTATAACTCTTTTGGTATTAATATCATTGGTCTGGATAAACACTAGGGGGTATATTTATAAGTTCCGCCACTAGAGTGAAATTCCGCCACTCTCCATTCATTTCTATGCATATTTATCAAAGGGTGAACTTTCACTTTCACCCATTGATAAATACACCTTTCAAAATCCCATAGAAATTAATTGAGAGCTGCGGAATTTCACTCTAGTGGCGGAACTTCACTCTTTGATAAATTTACCCCTTGGTCTCCCTCAACTCTCTCACTAAAGTCTTATAAAGCATACAATACATCTAATTGTTCATCATCTTATTCTCATTGAATATTGTGTAGTATGAAAGATCCTTTTTAATGCAAGTATCCTGGTCAATAAATCTAAGTCAATAGATTCCAATGCTTCCGTGATCTGCTTCACCTTTCATGCAATTCCTTCCAATAAAATAAAACTTCAATTCTAGTTTCCCTATCTCTCAAAATTGTTCAGTCCTTTAGCATATGTTTGATGTTTTTCTGTTATATTTAATTCTCATAAATTAATTTCTGTCATTCTCTCTGGTCTCAAAATGTATTTGAGGATGTCTCAGACATAGTTTTCTAGATTTTCTTTTCTTTTTTTAAGCACAGTAAAATATAAAATGCAAACCAAAATGTCAGATAATACATGTTTATTTATTGTAATAATTTAGTTGCTATGATTGTGCACATCCTTTTATGTACCTTTAACATTTAAAAATTCTGCATATCATTTTTCTCTCCATACTGCAGAATATGTTGACATTTTAAAAATAAAAGATGATAAATATGAGAGTATTTCATGGAAATGGAAGATTTTCTGTGATTTTATTATTTAAGATAGTCTTTCACCAGTACATTTTGAGCAAACAGTTTTTTCCTTTTGTTGAGTTATAGTTTCAGAGGCATTTTTCTGACACTGAAACAGTATATATTAGTCAAGAGAGTATACTGTAATGCTTATTAACCTTTATTAATATTGGGCCACCATAATTAGCAAGAGTAAATGCAGGACATCAGCAGAGGACCACTTCAGTGTGTCGATATGTTCCTTTAGTTGGCAGGCCATTGGTGGGCCCAATACACTGGGTAGCCAGGCACATCAACAAAGAAGAAACATCTAATGATTGAAAATACATACAGGTAATGATTTAAGTAAATGTTAAACAAAGTAATAATGCCCTTTGGTCAATTTTTTGGCTGCAGTCAATAATAAATTCTGCTTTTCCCTAACATAAAACTGCTAATGCTAATCAATAAACCAATGCTAATAATAGCATGGAATGCTGCTGGAATGTATATGTTCAGTTGCAAACAAATTGTCCTGAGGAGGACTTTGCTTTTAAGGAAAGGGAAATAATTATCCATTTAGTGTGGTTTGCACAAGCTTCTTGCTAGTCCTCATTAGGCATTTATCAGTTGCTTAGAAAGATTACCCTACTGTATACACCAATCCCTAGCAATAAGTAATACAGCCTTGCCAGAAGCAGGTAATCGACTTTCTCACTTTTGCTAAAATTATAAGCTTCACGTTCGCTTGAATCAATTCCTAGGTTTCCCTTTTTTCCCATTTACATTCGTTTTATGTACTTCTGCAGTTGTTTGTGACCAGCTGTTGAGTTTTGAGACTAGGATTTTTTTTTTATCACTTAAACTACTTTCTACTTATATTTTTAACTATTCATCTTTTCTAAATAAATAAAAAGCAGACACAAATATTACCAACCATAGATAGTAGCACTTAAATAAATGCTTAAACGCATGCCAGGCATGTCATTCAGTGGCGTATTTTATTTTTATTTTTTTATAATGAAATCATCGACTGTGGCTTTTCTCAGCATTTTATTTTTCGGTCTCTTGGCTTCAGGTGCTTGAACCATATCACATTATTCATTGAGATTGATACACTCATTGCTTTCATTTTAAAATGCTATACCTAGTGAAGCAACTGAATGAATTCTTAAGAGTTTCAAGCCAATGCTTTATTAAAAAAAGTACATAAAATTGAAAGTGCGGTTATCCTTTCCTATTTGGCATTAATAATTCAGTCACCTCTGGGTTGTCGCTACTTTCCTTTGGATCACCCTGACTTAATAGGTGAAGGCTTTATAAACATATATTCAGTTTTTTATTTAAAAGGGTCATTCTTGAACACGTTGCCTGTCATTTATACAACATTTTACTCACCTTTTAGATGACCTTTATTTTATCTTTTAATAAACAGTTCATTGGAAGAAAGAATATTAAGGTACTTGATTCAGCAATGTCAGGATGTTGTGTGTTTAGCATATTAATAAATCTGTGGATTAGACTTTAATATGTAATGTGAAATCAAATTTATATAACATAATTAATGTATGTGCTTTTTTGAAAAAAATGTGGTTATTCTTTTCTTAATATGTAAAAGCTTTTAACCTTAAATCAACCCTAATTATACTGACCCAAAGGAAGATATTTGTCAGTACTGTTTCCCAATTCCAATATTACAGTGAGGTTTCTCCCTGTAACTATTGATGGGAGAATCTGTGCCGTTTTCGCAAAGCGGATACAAATTTGCGAAACACATTGAAGTCAATGGGCAACAAAATAATTTTTATGCGCGTCAATTTTGATGCGTTAGACATTTTTATATGTGCAACTAATTGGTCCAAATGCTTGAAAGCACTGCGTATCTTGTCGGCACTATATAAATAAATGATGATGATTAAAGTCAAGTAATACGGCGGATTTTACGCTGGTGAATTGTCACTACAGTTTCGCTGATTAATTTCGCTTGTGGCAAAATGTGGAAATTCTCCTCGAATTCGCTTAGTCAAACAATTCACAGTGAAATTTGCGAATTGACTGTAAAATTTGTGAAACAGCAAAAAATCTGCGAAAAGCATTGAAGTCAAAAGGGCACCGAAATAATTTTGAAGTGCACCAAATTTTTTTTTTGACGCAGCGGATTTTTCACCGTCTAATTGTTGGAGCAGTTGAAAAATTTTTGACACGTGTAAATTTTGAGGCGATCGACAATTTTTATATGTGCGACTATTTGGTCCAAATGCATTAAAGTCAAGTGATGCAGCAGATTTTACACTTTTACAGCGAAACACAGAAATTCTCAGCGTATTTGCTTCATTGTAATATTCGCAAATGCACCGGCAAAATTTGAGTGCACAGGGTTGGATGACAGTTCAATGGTTTTATCTCTTTATTCACTTACCATGTTTTAAGAGTATGTATGGTCTTGTGAAAGGTCTTAGGCACAGACCAAAACGTTGACCAATTTTTTAAATATGGATTTAATAAAATTTAAGAATTTTTAACTATTTAAAAGGTTCCCATGTGCACCTCATTTTTGGATATTTTATATATATATATATATATATATATATAATTCAGTGAATGGACCCGCACTCATTCTCAAAGGTGAAATAAATGTGCTTTTATTCACAGGTTCATTTCCAACATTTCGGTCCTCTCAGGGACCTTTTTCAAGGATCCCTGAGAGGACCGAAACGTTGGAAATGAACCTGTGAATAAAAGCACATTTATTTCACCTTTGAGAATGAGTGCGGGTCCATTCACTGAATTGTAATATGGAACTTTGACCAACGCACCACCATCAGCATAATTTGAACCGGGAGGAGTGCGTTCACTGTACAGACTCTATATATATATATATATATATATATATAAATATATATATATACATCTATTGTAGGATATGTGTTTCATTCTATTCCAGCTTCGGAAAAGCTGGATAGTGGGTCCCTGGAGTGAATGGAAGAGAGCAGGGTGGGCTTCAATTCCTTGCTCCAGTAAGGGTTTTCAGCTGCCAAACTAGAGGCAGTTAAGTAATTAAGCTACAGGTGAGCTGTAGTTAAAAGGATGCTCAAGGCTTCTTCCCCTGGATACCTCCTGGAGCTGGATGATCTTCTTGAGTGAAGGAAGGTGCCTGAGTGTAGCTAGGAAAGAGAGTGACCTGAGTTGGAGAGAGAGCTCCAAAGGACTGAAGAGGAAAAGAGAAACCCCTCCCAGGAGACAAGTGTGTCTCGAGTGTCTCCAGGGAGGATTTTGGGATTTGTGGTCCGCCAAAAGTGAGTGAGGGCTAAGGAAACCGTGAGTTAAAGTGAGGGTGTGAATTGGGACTGTTAATGCTTATGTGAAGTGAATGCTATCCTCTATGTGAAGCTAGTGGGCTGAAGATTTGTGTTTGTGCTATATATATATATATATATATATATATATATATATATATATATATGGACTTTGGTCTTTTTTCAATCCAACTTACCAACAACGACACAGGCAATATGATTATCATTTATAAAACCAGCAGTTTCTCAAAGCACTCAAATAATGGAATTTGGCAATATTTGGGACATTCTACATCTGTAATGGGTACAATTTTAAAAGGCTACATCTATTTGTAAGTATATTTACAATTCCACCAATTCCTTTTTTCAGCAGTACTTTTCAAATATATATATATTTTTCCTTTGAATTAACTCACCCTGCTCTGCACAGAAAACATCCTAATTTTGTAACTGATGAATAGTATATATTATGCATGATAGACTTATGTAATATACAGTAATTACAATGCAAGTGGATAATTTAAGTATATATGTATAGCCTGTTTGTTATAGTACATGGTAACTTGAGAGAAGGTAAAACAAGACATTCTAGGAATCTGAATTATGAGAAATGTACTACATACTACGAATGAATAAAAAATTGTTTTTTATTGGAATATTGGAAGAGGGATAGTTGAAGCAGGCAGATCTCTGAACTCAAAGTCTGGAAGTGAAATCTTTCCCATATTATTCCTCCAATCTTGCAGTTAAAACTGCTCTCCAGAAATCAATTATACCAATTCTGTTTCCGTTGTTGTTTCAAATGCTCAAAATTTGAACAGTTGTTTTAAGTACTTAAAAATGTCCCATGGGCATGCTGTTAATTAAAGAAGGTGGATGTGAGCTACTGGCCAGCAAAACAATTTCCTACCATCTTGTACAAGGATTGTATTTCTGTACAAGAACATTTGCATAAACAAGTTAAATCAAATTGCAAATCAAGTTAAATATGAAAACACAAATGATAAAAAACAAAAATATATTTGTCCACAAAATAATATATTAGCTTTAATAGAAAAGTATTATACATTGCACTGCTACACTATTTTAGGCAATAGCAGGATAAAATAAGCCTTGCCTAGCTAAAGTAATAGAGCATGGGTTACATTTGACTCTAACTCAACAGGCTGGGCCTTCTCTATGTGGAGGTAATGATGGAATAAGGTAGTTGAACTTTAACTCACATATGCTTTGGTGCTTAAAAAAATAAAATAAAGGAACGGTACTATGGTCTTGCAGCAACAAAACAGTCCAAGACAATAGATCCACAGGGTTATACTCACAGATCCACAAAGACAAGGTGTTGCAAGAGGGTAAATATGCCAGGACACCAATTCGGGACTCAGCCTGTCGATATATCCCCGAGGATTATTGAAACTCTGGGATATATCGGGGACCTGAAGAAACCTCTATCTATGTACTATGATAAATTAATGTTAGCAAGCTGCACCTCGTTACCCAAATTAATTAGTAAATGGCAGCGAAACATCCCGCAACTCACTTTAGAATTATGGGATGATGTCCTAGCAGCTACCTTTGAGGGGATTATCTGCAGTAGGGACAAACTGACTCAGCTAAAATACCTTCACCGTACATATCTTACACCGTATAGACTGCACACAATGCATCCAGGAATCGGTCAGGAGTGCCCCAGGTGTCAGTATTCTCCGGCTGACTTCTTCCATATGGTGTGGGAGTGCCCCAGGGTACAATGTTTTTGGGGGAAAATAGCGGAAAGTATCCGAGATAATACTGGATTAGTCCTTCCAATGGATCCCTTGGTAGTTCTTCTAAATCAGGTTGAGGATCTCTCTCCTAGGAGGGCTCAAAGA
Organism: Xenopus petersii; assembly: GCA_038501925.1. NCBI lineage: Eukaryota > Metazoa > Chordata > Amphibia > Anura > Pipidae > Xenopus > Xenopus petersii. The sequence continues at coordinate 167,852,437 of CM076673.1, forward strand.
ACTCTGATTATCATTTTATGTATGTATGCCAAAAAAACTATAGCGATCCATTGGAAATCAGCTGCTGGGCCGCGTGTGGAAACTTGGGAGGCACTGATCAATAAAGCTATCCCACTGTATAAACTTACGTATGTGAGAAGGGGCTGCCCACAGAAATTTGAAAAAAAATGTGCGTCCTGGGTGGACCTTGAGCCCTCTTAGGGGATATTCTCTGATACCCTATTGCCTCTGCCCCCTCACCTCGCACGCTATATGTGGTACTCATATTTCGTTACTTGAATTTAAAAAGAATGCAATAAAAATAGACAGACAGCGATTCTATGTTTTATTGGGTATGATGACACCGCACTGTTCATTATTGGTTATTGATTTTCTTTTTTCTGTTTATTCCTTACTATTCCATTGCGAAGGTATTGCCTCATTACATTTACTATGTTGTATATCACGCAACTGATGGTCTGTTTTGTGGTGCAATAATATGTACACATGTATAATCAATAAAGGAATTGTTAAAAAAAAAATATGCCAGGACACCATGTGGAAGCAGCTGGGAAAGTTTGATGTGCACCCCTAGGATAAAATGCCCCATTGTGGTCTGGATCCCACACAGTGGAAATGATCAGGGAGACTAAATCTAAGTCTGATTCTCTATCCAGTTGCCATTCCTTCACTTTATGCTTAGAATCTAGGAGATAGCTACTCCTTTTTATAATCCTTGTTGGAGCACAGACTGCTTTTATTATTTAGTCTCTCTGTCTCACTGTCTCACTGTCTCACTTTCCTAGAAAGTGCTATGAAATAAGTCCTTCAAGGGCAGCACAGCTTTATTGGGCCTTGATGTACCCAAGCTCACTGAAGCACATCCAGTTGAATCAACAACTGAAGGCCAAAGAGAGTGGCCCCCCAGAGGTCCTTAATTGTCACATACGGCTCCCTAAATTCAGAACAAGTGCTAAGCTTCCTGGTCATGTCTTAATCTTAAACCTGTAGCAGTGGAGGTCAGTAGCAGTAGAGGTCAGAATCATCAGGCAGGCAAGGGTCAGGATTAGCATAGTTCAGAATAGTCAGGCAGGCAAGGGTCAGGATTGGCAGATTTCAAGGGTAAAAACTGGAATCAAACAGACATAATTCGCACCCAGATACAGGTTAGACCTAACAACAGCAATGAGTTTGGCTGCAAAGCCCCATTAAACGTTTAAATTTCGTGCAAAATTAATGTGATTACATCACGTGCAAGGCTAAAACATTCGGGTTTTGCAGTTTGAGAGAAAATGTTGAGTTTTGCACAGGAGGGACTACTCAATATATGTTTTTTTTTTAGGTACTAGTGTTTCTAGATTAATGGGCCAAACTCAAATGTAATGTCCCTTAGATCCACAATACATAAAATGACTGATCTGCAAAGGACTCTCTACTCTGTGAAGTGGTGTGTCGTCTGTGACTTGCTTCTGTCAGCTGGAACTGGATTGAGAAGCCTTACCAATATTGAGGATCCCTGGTGTAATGGGAAGGTGCATGGATTTTCATCTAGAAGCTGCAAAACCTATTTGGGACCTCAGCATTTCTGTGGCAAAAACTATGGGAATCCAACCCCACTTAGGACATCTGAGAAGCATGACATTAGGCAAATACATATGTTAAAATTGGTTAATGATATGGCAAAAGCAATTTTCAATTTTGCTCAAAACATTATGGCAAAATTATCAAGTTTACCTCAAGGCTAGCAGGTTTGGGCACTACGCGAAAAAACTGTACATCCAGGTATAGATATGTCTGCTGATCTGAATGTCTTCTAGGGGCATAGAACAAATATTTTTAGCAGAATTTGGTTCAGCAATTTTTAAATCCTTACAAAATTTAATGGAATAATAAAAATGTATATTTACCCAATCGGGAAGATTTGCTATGTTAGCAACAACTTGCTGATATAAAGGAACCATAAATAGATTCCATTCCTTGGCATGAAGATGTTATTAGTGGCAGCTTTCTGAAGTTTTGATAAAGGGGCTTAGTCAATACTAAGCTTTTCAAAAATCCATCAACAGCATGCTGCCTCCCAATTACAGTATGTTCCTGAGTCTTGGGGACTGTCTTTGAATAATGGAGATCATACTTCAACAATTGCTGTTAGATATAGCCTGGACATCCCTAGAGAAGGATTTTACTCTGACTGCTCAAACTTTCTGCAAGTAAGTAACTAAATAGCAACAGTCACAAAAAAGTTTGCTTTACAGATCTTGACTTTAGGATGAATGGCCTCATGCTTCTAGCAGAGCATATCATACTTATCTTCTACTGTTAAAGCAACCATAATGCAGAGAACTGCAGTTTGAGAATGCCCGAATGGAAATTTAGACAACCTTATATAATTATAGCATCTAGCTTTTCTGTCCTTTACTTTAGACATATTGGGCCACATTTACTAAATGGCGAATTGTGGATGTTTAGTGAAAATTCACCAAAAAGACAATTTGCCATGACATTGCCTATTTACTAAATAGCGAAGAGGACTATTCACTAGTGAAACAACCTCAGCACTAGAGATCTTTTGTGCCAGGCAAAGTGTAAACCCTTTTTCGCCAAAGTCCACTTCGCCTGATTCTACTGATTCTAACTGGTGAAGCTATATTGTCAACATTACTATGTCAGTGACATCATATCTTGTATTCAAATAAAGTCATAAAAAAAATTAAAAGTGCTAGTGTTTTTTCAAATTTTAATGTGGGATTATGTTTTAAAGTTCTAACTGTTAAATATATGTTATTTACACTTTTTTACCATTTGAAGCTACATTTCATGCAACATTTGTTTTAGGGTAGGCTCATTTTTAAGACAATAGAGGATCTCTTTTGTCTTTTTGTCTTTGTTTTTAATAAGTGGCCCCTTCCAGTAATTTCAACAACATCACTAATAAATGCATACATATGACCTCTATGTAGCCTCCATATTTAAATTGACATAAGCGTTAAGGAAGTTACGATAGGAAGAGCTAGAGACAATTCACTAGAGAATAATGATAGAGAAAATTCGCTAAAATACTTTCGCGCTGACAAATTTTCACTAGTGAGTATATGTCGGCATTCATTTGCTAAAATGTTTACATTTTGATGAACACACATCGTCATAGCGAAATAACTCTGAAGCAAAAATTCAAACCTAATTAAATAAGCCCCATTGTATTTATGGTAACACTTACATTCTATCCATCGGTTGTTGAGAATTAATTTTTTCATTCAGTTATTAATTCCATACAGGCAATCCAGAACAAACATAAGACAAAAAAAAACAAAAAAAAAGATAAACAAGCAGATTATAAACAATGTGGGGGTTATTTATCAAAGTCCGAATCTATCTCAATATTTTCTGCTACAAACCATGATCAAATCCACTCAGGTTCTTTATGCTTATTTATTATAAAATTTTCCCGAAAATTTGCTATGCGGGGAAAAATCAGATTTTCAAAATTTTTTCTTATTTTGCACCTGAAAACTCCAGGATATTGCTCGAAACTCAGCGCACATCAAAAAATCATTGGGACTTCTCCCATTGACTTATATGCAACCTCGACAGGTCTGAGATGCCGGATTTTCAGATTGGGACTTTTCCATCCTCAGGGTTTAATAAATTCAAAAAAATTTGTGATCTTTTAAAAGTCTGGTTTTATAGGAAAAAAATCTAAATTTTTTTGTGATTTTTGCATTTGGAGTTTAGTAAATAACCCCCTGTATGTTCTGTCGGAATAGTACATCACATCACAAAACATTTTTTTTCTTCAGCTCATCTTAACAGCCATGAGTTTCAGTTCTATCTAGCTAAAAAGTATTGAAACCACAGACTCCAAAGATATGCCCAAAATACAAAATGAGAAAACTGAGTCTATACAAATGAGTGAATAATCAAAACTACTTCAATGACAACTGAAACTATGTGATTTTCTTCGAGCAACTGAAGCAGGTAGCATAAACCTTCAGCAGAATATTTTAACAGTCAACAAATATAATACTGAAGGTTTCACAGTTCGATTTCCTCAGAAATGCTCTAACTAAAATAATGCAAATACATTTTTGAGACCTGGATATAGGCACCATAAATATATTCAAGCAAGTTAGATGCAACATAACATTACTGGCTTTTAAAAATGTATAACATGAGGGATGTGCAGCTCCATCTTAAAGAGTATTAAAATGGTTTGAGCATTTATTTATAAAATGTTGATTTAGCAACTTGGAGCTTTAGAAGAGAAAGAAATAAGCATTCTAACACTACCTTTAAGTTGAGCATATAGACAGAGCTCAAAGACTTGGCACTTAATATTGAATGTTCTGCTGCTTCTGTTATAGTAGGCCTGTTCCTGTCACTAATCATAGCTCTCATGGTAAATCCTGCACCCCTCCTTGTGGATGCATAATTAATAAAAATGTATCATTTGACCAGGGTAAAAGTACATGCAGTAACATACAGAAGTAAGTTAGGTTGAAAAAAGACACACCTTTATCAAGTTCAGCCTTTTAACTCAATTTTAACTCACCTAATTGCTATTTGATCAAGCAGAAGGCAAAAACCCCCATTTGAAGCCTCTCCAATTCAGCTCAGAGGGGGGAAATATTCCTTCCTGACTCCAAGATGGCAATTGGACCAGCACCTGGATCAACTTGTACTATGAACTATATTCCATAACCCTGTATTCCCTCCCTTGCTAAAAAGCCATCCCCTTCTTAAATGACTATGAAGATTTTTATTCATCCAGTTCATGGTATATCTAGTATAGGTCAATCTAAAAACAACTTTACTTGCTGAGTAATTATTGAAGACGTTTCACTGCTCATCCAAATCAAATCATGATTACGTATATTTTCAGGAAATGGGTGACCCCTTCTTAAAGCTATCTAACATATCAGCCAGGAAGAGAATTCCACATCTTCACAGATCTTACTGTAAAAATCACCTTCTGAATATTTATGCGGACCCTCCTTTCTCCTAATGGGAATGGGTGACTATTTTGGGTAATGTGAAAATAACAAACATAAAAGTGATGTAAGATCTACTGTACCAGCCAAAAATAAACTCAAGAATGATAATCACAGGATAATGCACATTTTAAAATGCCAAATGCCAGAATGTACCTTCATCTATATATTCATAGCCACGTCTCAATTTTCGTATCTCAATTTGTCCAGATATAGCTGTAAAAGATGACACATACTAATGTGACAGAGATCTTATTGGAGCTGTATGACAAAGCCTTTCCATAAGAAAATAATTCACACAGCATGGTTGGGTGACAGGTACTGATGAATGCATAGGCTAATAAGCTGCTTACATTTTCCAATAAGGATGGAGGGGCACAGTTAGCAGCTTCAAAAGTTGTCAAAAGTTGTTAACTGGATCTGGGGTTGCTGCCCAAATAGCGTTGTGATATAATGTCTATTTTGGAGATATTCCATTTTTCTATCCGAATTCCAATTACACTTTGTCTAGAGTTCGTCGTATTTTCATATATTTTTCCCCCTAGTGTGTTAGCAAAATCTTTGATTCTGTAGAGAGCATGGGTACTCCACTCTGCCTGGAATAACTTGCTCTGGCCCGGTATAAACTCTGGATTCGCTGAAAGCATAGTTAGTGCTGATGGGTTCTTACAGATCTGGAATTTTTTAAGGCACTATTTCCATATTGCTAAAGTGAATCTTGTGGTTTCAGAGCCAAAACTGGTAATTGTACCTTAGGTTTGTTAGTCAGGATCAAATAACTGATGTGGTAGGGGTATATCCATGTGGCTTCTAATGCAACCCACCATGTAGGTGGTTGTGGCTGTAGCCAAGCTAACGTTTGGCATAGATGTGATGCTTCATAGTATTTTAGTATATCTGGTACTGCTAGGTCACCTTGGTTTCTCCCTGCTAATAACACTGAGCGTGGTAATCTAGCTCTTGTTGCTCCCCAAATATACTTGAATATCAGTTTTTGTATGTGACCCAACTAGGGAGTAGACATTTGTACTGGGATGTTTTCAAATAGATATAGTAATTTAGGAAGACTAGTCATTTTTACCGCAGCTATGCGACCTAGCCAAGAAATATTATATTGCTTCTACGCCTGCATGTCCATTTTGATCTGTATCACCAAGGGTGTGAAATTTGATTGGTATAATTGATGATAATGTGGTGTTAACTTTGCTCTCAGTTTATGTTTGTTGTTTGCCATTTGTAATGAAAATCCGCCTGAAGGGCCTTCATTGAAGTTTTATCTATGTGGATTGCTAGTGCTTCCAACTTTGCCCAATTTATTTTATATCCGGCCACCGAGCTATAAAGTTGTAGAAGATTGTGTAGGTTAGGTAAGGAGATAAAGGGGTTGCTGAGTGTTAACATGACATTGTCTGCAAAGAGTGATATTTTGTACTCCTCACTCCCCACTGTTATTCCTGTGACATCTGGGTGTTGGAATTTTTTTTGCATGGCCTTTAATAGTTTTTCAATTTTATAAACTGCCTGTTCTAACCCCCTCTTGCCTGTGATTCGGGCACTCACCTCCCTCTTGGCAGCTGCTGTCACAGGTACATATTTGTGGGCAATATCCTGGCTGCTGCTTGCACAGGTAAACAGATGTTTGGGGCAATGTTATGGATATTTGGCTCCTGCTGGCATAGGTACAAATTAGGGGCAAAATGATGGATTTTTTTGGCTGCCGCTGGCATAGGTACAGATTGGGGTAACAATAAGATTGATGTTTTGGCTTATGCTGGCACAGATATAGATTGGGGGCTTGGGGCGCAATATGAGGGACTGATTGCTGTTGGCACAGGTAAAAATGGGGGCAATATGATAGGTGCTGGCACAGGTACATGGGGCAATATGAAAGGTAAGGTGGGAAATAGTAATGCATGACTGGGTGGGGGCACTGATTGAAGCCCTTGCCTAGGGTGCCAAAACACCTTGGCCCGACCCTGATTGATAAATATGGTAAAATTGTGAATGGGAGTTTGGTCAAATGATTTTAGTAAATAACCCCCAAAGTTTGTAGTTGTCTAAATAGAACCTACATATAAACGGTTTCTCTGCAAAATGGTCCTACTTAATATACGAAAGGTAATCATTGTATAGTTTTGTAGAGAGCCATTGCCTTTTGACTCTTTTTTTATCTTCCAATGCAAGAAGTAAAATCATTGTACGCCATATTATCCATAATTTGATATTATCATATTTTTAATTGAATAGCTTTCACGGCTCTACAGACAGCAACTATATTCTAGTCTGTGAAACAACTGTGCAATCGGTACCATAGAAGTCTAACAGTATATTATATTTACAGGAAAAAAAATCCTTTATCTGATTTACTTTGTTGAGTTCAATTGAAAATCCAAGGATAAATAAGCAAAACTTTTGCTGAAATGCATTGAAGTCAACAGGAATGGAAATAACATTGTGGTTAAGATGTTTTTGTTGATCTGATTGGTGTGGTATTATTGGGTTTTCTGCTTCCATGACGCCATGAATTTCACTACAAAACTGTACAAGATGACAAAGTTCTTTTATCAATATCCTTTAATTTATTATTGGTATTATCATCGATTTTATAAAAAATGCCTCCCATCTGTTTCTCACTATTTCTTAGTATCTATTTATCTCAGCTACTGCTTTTTTGCTTCTTTTCTGTATACTCAGTCCCTCTTTACTACTAAAGGTATGGGACCTGCAATCCAGAATGTTCGGGAACTGGGGTTTTCCGGATAACAGATCTTTCCATAATTTGGATCTTCATATCCTAACGCTCCTAGAAAATCATGTAAACATTAAATGAACCCCTTGGTTTGGGTCCAATAAGGATTAATTATATCTTAGTTTGGATCATGTATGAGGTACTGTTTAATAATTACGGAGTAAAGGGAAATCATTTTAAAAGGCATGTAAAGGCAAAAAAATAAAATCCCATTTTTACTTTCTTTAATGAAAAAGAAATCTATCTCCAATATACTTTAATTAAAAAATGTGTACCGTTTTTATAAGAAACCTGACTGTATGCAGTGAAATTCTCCCTTCATTTACTGCTGTGGATAGGAATTGTCAGACGGTCCCTAACTGCTGAGCAGGGAAACAATCATACTTATGAACAACAGGGGGAGCCCCCACCTTACTTACCAGCCATGCAGAACTCGAGCAGCTTTGTTTATGATGATCCATAAGCAGCCCAGACCACACTGAGCATGTGCACAGTCTTAGGGGCACATTTACTAAGCTTGAATTTTCGAAGGTTTCTTTTGGGGTACTTCGACCTTCGACTACGAGTTCGACTTCAAAACGAATGATTCAAACTAAAAATCGTTTGACTATTCAACCATTCGAATAGTCAAAAAAAAAAATTGACTACCTACTTCACCACTTTAAACCTACCGAGCACCAATGTTAGCCTATGGGGACCTTCCCCATAAGGTTTCTAAGCTTTTTCTGATCAAAGGAAAATCCTTCGATTGATGGATTAAAATCCTTCGAATCGTTCCATTCGAAGGATTTAATCGTTCGATCAAACAATTTTTCCTTCGATCAATCGATCTTCGATATTCGAAGTCGAACGATTTTACGTTGATGGCTGAATATCAAGGGTTAATTAACCCTCAATATTTGACCCTTAGTAAATGTGCCCCTTAGTCTTGCAAAGATGTTTAACAAAGTAACAAGATGGTGACCCCCTGTAGCCAACTTTGAAAGCATAAATTATTTGTTTGATTAGGCTTGTGGTGCAGTAAGTTCATGTTTATATTTCGTATACAAAATACAGCATTTCTAGCCTTATTCTATTTTAGACTTTACATGCCCTTTAAAAATTCTAGGTATTTTATTATAATGGAGTCTATGGGAGACATCCTTTCTGTAATTTAGAGCATTCCATATAATGGGTTTCTGGATAACGGACCCCATACCTGTACCTGCATTTATCTCTTTTTTACTCCTGTCTAGTGATGGGCGAATTTGCGCCGTTTTGCTTCGCCGAAAAATTAGCGAATTTCGCGAAACGGCGAAAAATTCGTGAAACGGCGCCGGCGTCTCGTTTTTGACGCCGGCGCCCATTTTTTCGACGCCGGCGCCCGTTTTTGACGCCGGCGCCCGTTTTTGACGCCGGCGTCCATTGTTCGAAAAAAATTTTTTTGACGCGGGCGAATTTTTTGACGTGAATTTTCGCGGGAGTTTCGCGAATTTATTCGCCACGAATTCGCGCCTGGCGAATAAATTCGCCCATCACTACTCCTGTCCTCTCTACCCAACTCACAAAAGTTTGTTCTCCAACACCCCACAATAATAAATTGTTCAATCTAAAAAGCTCAATAAAGTGTCACTAAACAGCGACTATATTTAGCACTCAGTAAAATTTACCAAAATTTACAGTGAATCTTTTCAAAGATTTCAACCTTGTTTTATTTAGCAAAAACTACTGTGATGCTTGCCAAAATTGCTTGCTAGTATTCAGCATTGCTTGTGCAAATGAGAAATGTAAAAATAGCAATATTGTACATGGTTGTTCCACAGAGATAATTATAGGCTTGGGTAATGGCCAATGTTTAATTAATTAACACATTGCCTATTTAATTGCCATCAATATAGTTATCATATTCCTTTGTCTCATTAAGTGCTGTATTATGTTGTTACTGTAAAGAACTCCTTTCCTCAACCAGTGTTTCTACATTGCATTTAAGTGACATTCTTATATTATGGGGGAGATACACTAAAGAGCAAATTTTACTCTTTGGGTGAAAATTTGACAAAATGAAAATTCATAGCGTCATCACCAATTTACAAAAAGGCAAATAAGAGACTTTGCTAGAGAAAAAACTTAGCGCTAGAGAACTTTTGTGCTGTTTCAGCAGGCAAATTCACCAAGCTGAGTGAAATCCTGCCCCTCTCTATTCATTTCTATGGGATTTTTTAAAAAAAAGTGTTTATCAATGGGTGAAAGTGAAAGTTCACCCTTTGACAAATATGCCTTTCAAAATGCCATAGAAATGAATGGAGAGAGGTGGACTTCCACTCTAGCGGACTGTGGCGATCTCTAATTTCACTTTTTGATAAATATGCTCAAATTATCTGCATTATTTTATCATTCTCAATATCAGGTCTCATTATGTGCTTGCAAACATTCCAGAATGATGTCCTTGGCCCACATCAAGTGCCTTCTTTATGTTTCAATGACTTATTATTATTATTCATAGTACCATGATCATGAAGGCACTTTTCTATTTTTTTCTGAGGCAAATTTGAGACATCTAGCATAGATAGGAGTACTTAATATAAAAAGGATCATTCCTGAAATTAAAAAAACACAAAGTGGGATCTAGTGTCCAGCCACCCAAATGTCTCTACAAAGTAGATAAGTTCAGGAAAGGGATTTCTTTTCATTTTTATACAATTCTACTTATTAATCAAATTGAATAATATTTTAATAAAATCATATTTTTAAACATACTCAAGAAACGTAAAACAGGAAAAATAGAATATTCATATATATCATATTTACAAGAAGAAGCTAAGGGGGTTATTTACTAAACTCTGAATGCAAAAACCCTGAAAAATTTGTGATTTTGTTTTTTAAAATAAAATCTGACTTTTTAAAAAATCACTAATTTTCGGGAATGTATTCAACCCTGAGGATGGGAAAAGTCCAAATCAGAAAATCCAGCATCTCAGACCTGTCGAGGTTGCATATAAGTCAACGGGAGAAGTCCCAATGATTTTTTTATGTTCGCTGGGTTTCGTGCAATACTTGAAAGTCTGATTTTTTTCCAGCAAAGCAAATTTTAGGGAAAATGTAATAATAAATAAGCGTATTTGATCAGAGTTTGTAGCAGAAAATGTTGAGATAAAACTCAGACTTTGATAAATAACCCTCTAAGTGTAACACACTCACTAAACTTGAAATCCATAGTATAGAAATTAGATCCACTTTGCTTCCTTTTGTAACAGATATTGGATCTATTATTCAGGATTTTTTTGGATAGTGCAGTACTGGAAGCACAATAACTGTACTCTAGAGGTTCTACAGCATAAAAGAAACTGACTGTTACAACTCATGAAATGCAAACTCTTTTTACATAATTATATATTGAAGTATTTGATTTTTGTTTTATATTTCCTATATGTTCAAGGACTCTAAATTCTCAAATGGTTTTACCTACATACTTTTTCCCACATTTAAACTCCATCACACATATACAGATGTTTTGCAATGTATTACATAATTTCAATTAGTTGTAATTTCTGTACTGTATGAGTTCTCTTAATGTATGTACAAGTGAAGCTGAATTGCTGGAGAACATTCATTTATTTTCTATCTATGGCTACACTGTACCTATATACCAATGCCTAAAAGACATACCTGTTTATGTATTTTATAATATTATATTTGTTCTTCTTTTATTAATGTACATAGATTGCAAGAACTACACACCCAATTTAGGCAGGTTTACTCTGGCTTGAGGAAATCAAAGGCTTGAGGGTTTCAAAGATATTGCATAAACAAATGTATCAGTCCATAGAACCAAGTTTCCCTCAAAATTTAAGTAGATTACAGATGAAGCCACTTTGATTTGTGAGTTAAATGCGTCATGACTCATGGTTAATTGAAGAAACTGTGTTATCTAAAGTTATCTTAACTCATTTAATGCATTTAACCTTTTCATTAGCATAGCAAAGCACCATTGTTCAGAATGGTGAATGCTTTAATTAGATGGGATGTTGTGACACAGTTTTCTGTGTTAAATGAGATAAATGGGATATCTGTGTTTAGTTATTCTGTGTCAAACAGACAAACCAAAGTGGCTGCATCTGTATATGCACAAGAATTTGCAGTTGAACAGCTTTTTAGAAATACTGTGCAATATGTGCAATATTAATGGTGCTATTTGCAAAAGTCTGAATTTTACTGGTCTTAGTTTTAAAACATAATTTTTTTCTGGAAAAAAAAGTTTTGAAGATTTATTATACCCCTGGGCTGCTAAAAGTCCAAATAAAAAAATACTGCATCTCATACCTGCCAAGTTCACATAGAAGTCAGTGGCAGATTTCCCTTACAATTGAAAGATATCATGATCTGAGTTGGATTTTGTATGAGAATCTGAAAAATTTTTGGTTTTTCGCCGATAATCCAAAAAAGAGTTTATGGGTGTCTTATCCAAAAAAATCATCCAATGAGGATTTTTTCATGATTTTAAATAATCTTTTCCCACACTAGATTTTTTCGAGTTCATTTATTGATAAATAAGGTAAATATGTGGATGAGAGTTTTGTCAAAGTGGTTTTACTAAAATTATGACAAATTGTAAGATTTATTAAATAGCCCCATTAAATTGAGTTTTAATTTTAGAACAAATCGTGTCCAACATGGGAATAGTTCAAAATTAAAAACAACAAAGAAGAGAAACAAAGGCAAAAGAAAGAGATAAATCAAGATAAAAGGTAAAAGAAATCCAATAACTTCCAATAGCCAGATTATTGGGGTTCATAAAGGAATATCTGAACTATACTGTACATATATATATATATATATATATATATATATATATATAGATATATATATATATATATATATATATATAGATATATATATATATATATATATATATATAAGCATAAAGAAAAACCGCACCAACAGGTCTTTATACAAAAATATTTATCAACGTTTCGGCTCGACCGCTGGAGCCGTCTTCAGGAACACGGCTCCATCTGTCGAGCCGAAACGTTGATCAATAAAAGTTTTTTATTTTTGTATAAAGACCTGTTGGTGCGGTTTTTCTTTATGCTTATTACTATTGATATTTATAACCAGCACACAGGCATTGCTTTTTGGTTGTCCGTGTGCACTGTGCCTAAATTTACTATATATATATATATATATATATATATATATATATATATATTGATATGGTATCAAGTATCTGTGTGTCCTTTTAATAAAATGTTATGAAAATAACTTACAACAAAAACTTCTGTGTGTTCCATGATCTATGTGCGTTGGAATTACAGTTTGTATACAAGGGCACAGCTTAAAGGGAATGTCTTATGGGACAAGAAAATAAATACATAATATGAAATATGCACTAAAGGAATGCAAATCTCCTGTATAGTGGTTGAAAATGTCATTCTGAACCATAGTTCAGATCAACTCATAAATTAATTCAACAATATGAAGGTCACATGATGCTATTCTGTATACTTGAACAAGGTAAGGGCTTCCTGTAATTAAAATAAATGTATTAGTAATAAGTTCTAACTAACAACTAATTAACATTTGCTACACAAGACACTAGTTACACTTTTGTTTGCTGCTACAATGCTCAAACATTCAATGCAATAAACCCTCTCTCTTGTACTCAACTGCTCTTTTACTTTGTATATTATACTGATTTAGTTAGTTAACTTATTTTGTAAGTTTACTGCATTATAAAACAGATTCATTCTGAACAGTAATATAGCTATGGCTTACCAAATGATTACATGACTGACCCTAAAATGCCAGATCATAAATGATATACAGTACCAGATTTGGCTTTATTATATATGGTTTTTTGAAATATAATATTTAATAGTTTTATCAAAATTGACCTGTTATTATTGTCTTCATTGCATTATTATTTGGCAATCTGTGTTTTAATATGGTCTCATCTACCAGTCCCTTATGTGATATTTTAAAAGGTGCTGTTTTGGTAGAGTTTAGTAGGAAATGACAGATGGCTATAATGAACCATGCAAACAGGATCACAAGAGAATAATACGATTAACAGGGGACACTTCTTATTGTGAAGATATGTTTTATAATCTTGTTTGACAGACGATATAGCAATTGTCTTTTTCCTTTTCCAGCATGAAAGATAGGACATCTGAGCTGCCCTGGAACAATTAAAGGAGTATCCATTTAGCTCATGTTTCATTGTTGGGATTATTTTCCCAACAAAAAACATTATTTAAGTAATATTGTTCTGATGAATTGATATTGCAGTATCATAAAATGCATCATCTAGGAATCCTGTCATCTGACAGTTGGCATTGCATTAGATGCTTCAGTGATGGAAGTAAAATGGAAGGTAAATTAAGTTTCAGTGGATGCCCCAGCTGCCTTATGTCTGCATTAAGATAATCGGATATTGTGCAGAGGTGAAGCTGAGTGCAGTGCTAGGTAGTAATAGAGCTTCTTCTGCTGCGTCCTTTCCCCTTTGACATAGAAGCTGTATTAGTTCAGCAGTTTTGACTTCCAGAAATGAATACATTACAGATTTCTTATGAAAAAATCATATGCACTCCTTTAATGAATATGTAATTCCAATTATAGGCAGCAGGCCCTTTTGGAATATATTATTAATAGTATTTCACACATGTGGAGTCATCATGAAGATATTGCTTTGCTAATGAAATCCTAGGTAAAATCATTGTGCCATAATTACACAGAATGGGAATAGCAGTAGCACTGATGCAATAGTGGCTTATAGGAATAAAATTCCCTGTTTGCAAAAAGCTAAAATGGCAAAATGAATATTCTTTGGGAGACCGTGGTATATGTTTCTACAATAAGTACTAGATATCTGATGAGAAGGCTTAGAGATTAATTGATGAAAAAATGTCTAATAGGATCTGCGCAACTCCCACTGACTTCAACAGGACCTTGACAACTTTTACCTGTTGAATTTTTGTATTAAGAGTTTTTTGTGTTTTTTACACATAACAAATAATATCCAGAATGTTCAGGAGCTGGGGGTTTCCAGATAAGGGATCTTTCCATAATTTGGATCTTCATACATTAAGAGGGTTATTTACTAAACTCTGAATGCCAAAAACCTGAACAATTCATGTTTTTGTAGTACTTTTTCAATTTAACATACATTTTTCTGAGCAAGGATGAGTTGTACCAACACACAAAAGATTCATCTAAATGATTCATTAACTTTGGAGAGTTACAATTCTAAGAGATGTTAGGACTCAATATAATGGTGTTGGAAAACATTTTTGTTACATTTGACATTTACAGAATCAGTACATTAAATGCTTTTCTGAACATTCTTCAGGATTCAGATTTAAATTTGAGTAACTGTGCCCCTTGTACAGAGAAGCAAAATACTGGAAAATGGATGCAATGCTAAAAAAAACCTAGTGGAACAATTTAAGAATAACTTTCCAAAGAATTTGGGAAAGTCTTTGTCTACAGTACATAATATTATTAAAAGATTCAGAGACTTTTTCATTAAAAAAAGTAAAAATGGGATTTTATTTTTTTGGCTTTACATGCCCTTTAAAGCATGGAGACAAAAAAAAGAAAAATAGACAGAAAAAGAAAAAATAAGGAAGGAAAAAAGAAAAAAAATATATATAGTGTGGTATGTTTGTTTTACTAACTTATAGTCATCACATCTATTGCCCATGCAGACTGCGATAGTTCAACAACTACTAGTTGCCGTAACATAAAGCGCAAAAGTGTATATAAGCTAGCTATTTCAAGTTTCACAATTAAAGTGCAATAGTGTAATTGCATTTACTAATTCTCATCATAAAATAAGGGATTTTAGAGATTTTAAAATAAACAACACCTTGTTTATCACAAATTTTTGCTATGGTGAGAACAGTTCATTCTAACTAATATCCATAAAAAAGCTTGTTGTGTTCTTACAAACAGAAATATCTTTTTGTGCTCATCAATATCAAACGTCTAACAGAGATATATTTTAAGATTTTACTTTAGTACTGCAGGTCCACAGAGGGTTATTTATAAAAACTAGATTTTTCCCCCTAAAAACTCAAGTGTTTTCATTAAAAAAACTTGAATTTTTAGAGGAAAAAAACTAGATTTTTTTCAAAATGTATTATGCCCCAAAGCTGCTTAAAGTCAGAATATGAAAATACTCCATTTAAAAACCTGTCAAATTCATGTAAAAGTCAATGGCAGCTGAAGATATTTGAAGATGTTTTTAACCTTCACAAGTTTTGGGTGTTTGACGCTTGTTTTAAACTCAACAACACAATACACTTGAGATATTCAAGGTTTTTAAACTCAAAAAATTTGAGGTATTTAAGCATAAAAACGTGAAAAAATTTACTTTCATAAAAACTCAAATGATCAGATTTTTTTAATTTTAATTATTAGGATGGTTGTCATTTCCTGCAATTAAGAGTGAAAGGCCACCTGGAAATCATCTGTCTGGCTTTTCATAATTCCTGAGATAAATGTAACATTTCGACAGACCTTTTTAGCTTACATGGCTTGTGACATTTTTTTAATTCGTTCTAAAGTCAAAAAACAAAAAAAACTTTTGGGTTCGCTAGACAAATATAAACATATCACCAGATTACTCGCTTTAAAAATCTTGCACCATTTCAGAAAAGTCTTCTCCACTTTACCCCATGACCTGACAGCCGTCGGCTGTACTGTTTAGGAGGAATCTCAAGTTCCCATTCTAGAAAAACTGCATTTGTTTGGCTTTGTAACAGGAGCTTTGACAAGAAACAAACAGTAGCAGTTTCCATACTTTCAGGCAGTAGAGTACAGTGTCAAAAATTCTTTCCAAGCAGAACAGCCGGCAGCTGGCCAGATTATCATTCCCAACAGTGTCAATGTGTGTGTGTGTGGGGGGGGAACCTTTATTTCTGAAACTGTGTAAAATGTTTAAATTTAGTAAATTGTGTATATATTTATTTCACTTTTTTGTTGTTTTTGGTTTTTGATTGTTTAACCTTTTAACTTAATGTATTTAGGTACTCGTATTCCTGAAAGAGCATTAAAGTATTGTGAAGTACAAGGAACCTGGTGATCAATGGATATTGGATATAGCAGTAACAAAATCAACTCTAGAAAACATTCACCAATCACCATCTCTTTTGGGGTGTTCCAGTAAGTGCTCCATAATCAAAACATGCTTTGCCCTGTCATCTTATTCTCTTCTTTGCATTTGTGATCATTATATTTATTGGTAAACACAAATAATGGTTCACTATTTCCCAATTGCAAAGCCAAAAATTTTAATTACTATAACATTTTACTTTTTTTGTAAAAATAATTTTATTATAGAATAAATAATAATCCTTTGTGTTAGCATGTTCAATGATTTTTGTTAAGAGCTTCAAAGAGCAAACTATAAACATTCAGATTCTTTAAATATTCAGATTTTTTTCTTAAGAAGTGTAGATTGTAAGCTGTAGTGGCAAGTAAAAGTTGGTGTCTACAATTACACTCAATAAATAAATTACGTGGGGAACCTTACAGAACCAGACTGGCTAAGATCTTGAACACACATCTCTTATAAAAGGAAGGACTTTATAAAAGAAAGTAAGAAGAATAACAACGTATAAAACATGAAAGCAAACTGCTAGCATTTGATCATATGGTTGGGAGGCATCTATTTCACTGAAAGCACATTAAATGGATTGTGTGTTTATGTGCTACCTATGGAGATGTTTTTTTCTGATTACTTTTCAAGCACAACAGGATGTACATTAAGCTAAGTTGTCTTACTTTACAGAAGTCAAAGCTAACTAACACACCTGGGGCAGGCAGTGATTTAATTTAATGCACAGCTAGCCATGTGTAAAATGTTGCTTCTTGAGGGAACGGCTTAGATAACATCTTGACCACCTCTAACAAGTATTAAATAGCTGTTACATGACAGGAACTTCTAAAGCTTCTCATTTCTAATACTTGTTAACTTAAAAGAAATCTATATTTTAAGAGAATCCTAACTATTTGGTCTAGCACATAGTTATGATTTCTTTCACGCTGCACATTTTAGAGCACAAAAAATTGTATAGTTCTTAAAATAATTAGTGAGCTTGGTTAATAGCATTAAGTGAAATTAGGCTGTAGATAACACTCACGCTATGCAAATCTGGTGGATAAAAATGCAACAGAATCCAAGTGTAAAGGCTATTAAGGCCAGAAAGTATCCCATAGAGACTTACAACTAAATAATGTTATAAATGAGATTCATGGGTGGAATTTTTTATCTCTCGTGAGAAAGCTTATTTTAATTATGGTAGGTATCTTGTGAAACTGATGCAGCACTGTCCTAAATGTTCTTGGTATAAACTGCTTTTAAGGGTTTGGTAAGGTAAGGTACTTGGAGTTTTCTTACTGATACTGCTTTGATAAATGCAGCAGTGTAAACAGGATGACCTCTATTACGAAGTTGCGAAGACATTAAAGGAACAGTGACACCAAAAATGTAATGTGTTTTAAAGGAATGACAATATAATCTACTGTTACTAATCTACTGTTTCTGAAGCAAATTACACCAGTTTTACCAGTGCAGCACAACAGTATATTATATTGTCATTCCTTTAAAACACAGGTTTTTTTTGGTCTTACTGTTCCTTTAAGATAGTCCCATCTGATAATTATGTTGCCAAATACATACAGTACCTAATACAATGCTTACACCAGTTAAGGACAAGGAAGACATTTCAGAAGATCCTTTTTTTTTTTTAGAAAAAACATCCTCTTAAATTTTTGGCCCCAATTGCCACTTGGAATATAGTTGTTATCACTGTAAACACTTTTGTTTGATTTAATGTTCTGCACTAACATTTGGGAAGAAGAAAGGGAGAGCACTGCTTTGACCTCCTCCACTTGACTAAATTGCAGTAAGTACAAGTAACAGAGCTCATTATGTGAATTATTATTAGTCCCCTTTTCAGTGGCTCAAGTAGAGGAAGCATGCATCATCATGAATAAAGCTTCATCTACACCTAAAAACAGGGGAAAATATATATATATATATATATATATATATATATATATATATATATATATATATATATATATATATATATAATATATATAAAAAACAATCATTGAGGTGGTTGGCTTGTCAGCTGGGAATAGGAAAACACTGTTGCTTTTGTATTTTTAAACCAGCATACAGAATATTGTACTGACATTTGTTGCTCTTGGTGATCATATTCAAAGAATAAACTACAGCGTGTGAGCAGTGAAATGTGACAGTTGTGCCAATTTAGACTGAAAACTGACAAAACTACATTTCTTTTGTATTATTGTATTGTATTTTGTTAAATGATGAACATTGGGAGGACAACATACACACCTGGCTTTTACTGGACTCTGTCCTTTTCACAGAACAGAGTCTGTGAAAAGGACTACTCATTTCTTCTTATAGTAACAGTTTTTCAGCGTATTCAATGTTGTACATGAATTCAGGAGCAAACCTAAGGCACTGAAGCATTTTGATTGAAAATTACATCTCTACATACTTCTGTTTACATGAAAAGAAAGTAGATTGAACACAATCTTCCACAGATGTTATTCTAATTGTTTAGTATCAGGGAAAAAGCCATATATAATATTTATGGAAAGAAGAGGAAAAGGCATGCTGCTCGTAGCGGCAACAACTGTCCTTTGAAGTTTAAAGATGGAATGCTGTAGGCTATACCTTTTACTGAACAAACATATGATGAAATTACCAGCCTACAAACATGCAGAGTTCACTTATGATGGCAGGTCTCAGGAGTCTCTACAAACCAACGTAGTAACTATCAGTATCAGAATTTGTAACGTCCACATTGCACATACTGGATCCATGTACATGTCCTTGTAGCTCATCTAGAGCAGATCTTTATTTGCTTTTGATAATGGATCAACATAAATGGCACCACTGCAAAGTTGATCTTGACACAGTTGTATATTATTTTGCAGCTGTGGTTAGTATATTATAACAATGTTTGTTTGCCCTGCTGTCAATTTCATTGTCCTTAAACAAGGTTCATTAGGCAAATCGCTGTGCTAATTTCAACCATATTTAATTTAGAAGCAACTAAATTCAGTCATTTTGCCTGATTTTTTTCTTGAATTAGAGGGGATGGATCAGCTTGTTACTGTTTGTGACAGGTAATTTCATCTGAAATGCACTTTTGTGTCAAAACTTAGTGCTAATAACAGACTGCATTTTAAACCTGTGTAGAAGTGTTTGCATCCAATGCAGCTTCATGTCCTACAAGCCTAAAGAATAGATAACTGAAGTTTGCGAAGTTTATCTATAGAACTTAAAACAATCACAGCATTGTTCTCATTTGATTGCCCACCTTTGACATTTGACAACTGATTTTTTCCCCACAAAAAGTAATAGCCTCAGCAGCAGTGGCTAAGGTTGCTATGTTTTGTTTGTTATTTTTTAATATATTTCAGTATGCCAACAGATATCGGTGCAAAATTTTTAGATCACACCCACTTTGTAGGACACCCCCCCCCCCCACTAACCACTTTCCATTTTACAAATACACCCTCGGTGAATATATTAATGAACGTAGTGGCAATTCCATGTATAATACCTCCAGAACTCACTGCAGGATGGCACAAAGGAAATGGAGGATGGCATAAAGGTAATTCCATGTACAATACCCCCAGAATTCATAGTAGGCTGGCATAGAGGCAATTCTATGTACAATACCCCCAGAATTCATAGCAGGATGGTATAAAGGCAATTCATGTACAATACTCCCAGAATTCATACTAGGATAGCATAAAGGTAATTCCGTGTACAATACCCCCAGAATTCATAGTAGGCTGGCATAGAGGCAATTCCATGTACAATACCCTCAGAATTCATAGTAGGATGGCATAGAGACAATATTGCTAATTAAAAGGTAAGGAAATGGTTAATGGTGGCACAATGGGAGAAACTAGGTGAACCAATTAAAACTTTGTAAGAGCATTGATAAGGGAATTGTGGGGGGTGGAGTGAAAGTTTTGAGACAGACAGAGAAAATAAAGAGAACCTTACCAGCATTCTCAGCCTGCCACTGATCGTCTGGGAGGAGGGGGGAGAGGGGGAATTTGCAGCATTCTGGAACAGGATCCTGCCTTTTCAGTCAGCTGAGTCCACGGGAGGTTTGCAAAGGCGCACCTTTCCTCTTCAGTCTCCTCGCGATGTTATCAACCTGCTGTCTGCTGCCTGTGTGCTCTCTCCTGCGCCCCCTGCCTGTAGAATTATACAGTGAGGGCCCTGATCAGCTGCTTCATGAAGATTTTTTAAAGATTTCTCTGCAGACGGGGACACTTCACGGGGCAATTTCTGACGGGGACCAAAGTCCTGAAACGGGGGCCTGTCCCCGTGAGACAGCGACAAATGGTAAGCTTAGACAACGCTGGCCATGGTAGGATCTTCAACCCCAGATTTTACCAAACATGTGGGCAGACTACATAAAGGGAGACTTGACATGCCTATGCAAACATCACACTTGTGAGTACATTTTTAAAAAGGGTTTTAAAAGTATTAAATGTTTTTTACATTATTCCATGCTCCATTGGGTGCTCAATTAAAATTTGCAATGAAATAACAGTTTAAGGAACAATATTACATTACAAAATGTGGATTTTTATACTTATTAGTGCGAATTGTTTTGCTCTTTGCGACTTTTATTACATTCCCCCATTTGTCTTTTACTGCACTTGAGGGAGAACAAATTCTGTGAGTCGGAAAAGAGGGGAGACCCCAGGGACTTTTGGATAATCTATTTTTAAGTACTGTTCATTCTCTACATCTATATTTTCTGCCATACCATACTGGGCTAATCATGTACACTAGAAATGCTCCTATGCTTTCTCTGACACCCCAGATTTTGCCACACTTTGCTATGACAGGCTGCATTTTAAACTTACTAAGAAAGCATGATGTGCTGTCTTATATTCACATTTTCTTTTTTTCACCCAATTTCACTCTGGATAAACCCGTGCGTAATTATATTTTAAGTCAAATATGGGGAAATGATAGGGAGGTAGACAGGAAAGGATTTAGCTTGCACACTTTTTCTGCTGTCAATTGAATACTGATATGCGGCAAGCAATTGTCATTCATTTTTGGAAAACATAAATCCATCTAAATAAATACCCGGTTAGATGGCATAATCTAAGATTAGTGTACTAATACTGTTTATCTTCCAACTGAGCTGTCACTATCCTCATTAGTGAGAATGTCAGAAGTGGAAGACAGTGATCTATTTCTTTTTCCTTTTTTTTTTCCTGTTACTTCATTTATAAGAAGTGTTGCTATTCAAACTGCTGGATACTAATAATCTTTACTCATTACTGCAGCTTATTTGTGAATTCCCCACATGAGCAAATTTCATTTTTTTAGCAGTTCCTTTAAGACATGAGCTGACTTTTTCTCCCTCTTGATTACATGATTTACATTAAGTCATCTAGGACCATGAGTAATTTGCTGTTTGACTTCACAGAATGTTTATAAAGTAATTGTCACTATTGCCTACATCAAAAAGTGTTAATGAGATCCTGTTACATAACTGCTTACTGCTCATGGAGACATCTGACCTTTCCTTAAAGTCATTGTTAGTTTACAATGATATTAATTACTTTGAGTTTGTTATTTCTTTGGCTTCTGAGCACAAACCAAATTCTAATTGGAGATTGTGAACGTCATTAACCCTACCAATCAGAACATGGAGACACACCATGCATGCCCTCTCCTCACTGTCTCAACCATCAGTACAGAAGGTTTCCCTTGTATTATTCCTCAATTCTTAAAATGTTATGAATGGTCAGGAAAGTATGAATATATCAGTTCACAGGATAGCGCTCAGCTGCTATGAGCAGTGCAACTCTGTTATGATCTGTGGGTTGTTAGAAGTAGTTCTGAGCCCTCAGAATCTTTAATTCCTAACAAAAGTTGCAAAGGGAGACTAACAACGCTGACTCTTACATGCTGGAACTTTTCCTTTGAGATGATGAATTTGGAAGGGTTGGTATTTATTTTACTGAGCAGTAACCATTGCTACTGTTTGATAAAATATAAAGGGCTAGATTTATCAAAGGCTGAAGTTAGAGATATCCACAGTCCGCAGAGTGAAACACCGCTCTCTCCATTCATTTCTATGGTGTTTTTAAAGGCGCATTTATCGAATGGTTAACTTTCACTGTCACCCTTTGATAAATACGCCTTTAAACATCCCATAGAAATGAATGGAGATAGGCGGTATTTCACTCTGCAGACTGTGGAAATCTCTAACTTCACTCTTTGATAAATCTACCCCATAGATTGTTATTGTTAACATGTATTTATAAAGTGGCAACATAGTCTGTAGAGCTGTACAATAAAAATACAACAAATGCAAGAGGTAAAGAGGGCCCTACCCAAAAGTGCTTGCACTCTAAATGATGATTTGTAATTCCCATATTTGCTTTCCCATTGGAAGCAATTCAATCAATAGAAAATTAAGCATGTCTGTACATACTCTGTTTCCATATTCAGGAGGATCCCCACAGAATATTACCGTATATACTCGAGTATAAGCCGAGTTTTTCAGCCCCCAAAATATGCTGAAAAACTCTACCTCGGCTTATACTCGGGTCAATCGCAAAAATGGTCGCCGGCGCCCAAGAATAGTCGCCGGTGCCCAAGAATATTCACCCGGCATCCAAGAATGGTCACCGGCATCCAAAAACGAGATGCCGGCACCTCCAATGGGAGCAGAAACCCTCAATTTTTTGATTGAAACTTACCAGAAGCTGCTGCATTTTTCACCCTAGGCTTATACTCGAGTCAATAAGCTTTCCCAGTTTTTGGAGGTAAAATTAGGTACCTCGGCTTATACTCGGGACGGGTTATACTCGAGTATATACGATAGTATTTATTTTTTCTTGTAGAATGTATAAAAACATGTTTGAATTTTCCAAAAATATTTTAATCTTTATCAGGAATGTAGTAAAGGAAATAATGAAATGATTTAATAGCTTTTCCATTTTCACTTCTTTTGTAGCACAATTACTTGATTGCATATTGTGTCATAAAAGTGATTTACACATTACATTCATTAAAAGCAATATATATGCTTCCCTGTAAAAGCAGTTAACTTATTATGTACAATATACAGTACAATATCATCTAACTTCCAAAACACATTGTCTAAACATTGGCAGGATATAAAATAGCAGCACATTTGCTATGTAATTATTTCAATAAGCTAAAATGAGTGAATGGTAATCAATTCATTTAAAATTAAAAGTGCTTTGGAATTCTTATAGTGCTATTCATTCCTATTTACCAGATAACAGAATTATCACACAGATTTGTTTCAAGTATATTGTAGTTTTATGACCTAAGAAAAATAAATAAGTACAGTTGAAATAATACATAGCCTAAGGGGCTGATTTATCAATGCTCAAATTAAATTGTTTACCTCAATTTGAAGTTTTTTAGCTACAACTCATGAATTTGAATAATAGTTTAAAAAAACCCAAATAATTATAATTTATAAGGAACAAAACATGCAAAACACGAATGTAAAAATTCAACATCTAAAAGCTTGGAAATTCATGTAGAATTCAATGGGAGTTGTTCTACCAAAACTTTCTTTTAAATCTTTTAATTTGTGATTTTTGAGATTTTCAAAATTTTGGGTGAAGTTGTAGAACCATTGAAAATGATGAGCAGAATACAAATTTGATGCATTCAAGATTTATTTCAGTTTTATTCGATCAAGCTTTATGTATTTAAATGTTCATAAATAAGCAAACATTTGAGTTTTGAAAAATTTCTTGTTAATTCAAATGTACTCAAAATTCGAATTAGAAAAAAAACTAAAATTTCACACATTTGAATGTTACTAAATAGGTCTCATACTGTTGTAATATTGTTTTGTAAGCACAATAATTATTTATGATTTATAACATAGAATCTTCTTCATTGACAAAGTGACAGAGTATATTTTTAATCAAACCAGTAGCACTTTGTACACTCGCTCAAAACCACCTAGGGACAAGGTCTTAGACATGGATTATCAACTTGTCTGTGTAAACCATTCAATTTCTTTACCGCTAGACTGGACCCCCATTACCAACTGGAGCAATTATCTGCACCAGTTGGTAGTGACAATACAGTTTACGGCAGCCAATATACTGTAAAATTACTAGTGTCTGGGTTCCGTTTCAATGAATGTGAAAACAAAAGCTCTGTGACTGTATTTCAGCACAAGGATGCAGACCAGGTCCTCCAAAGGAGTAATTCACCTTTACCTTAACTGTTATAGAATGGCTAATTCTAAGCAACTTCTCTTAATTTTTTTTTATAGTTTTGAAAGGATTTTCCTTCATCTTCTTCTGACTCTTTCCAGCATTCAAATGGGTTTCACTGACTCCATCTAAAAAACAAATGCTCTGTAAGGCTACAAATGTATTGTTAATGCTAGTTTTTATTACTCATCTTTCTATCCTGGGCCTCTCCTATTCATATTCCGGTCTCTTATTAAAAATACATGCAAAATATAGGGGACTTTGGACCCTTGCAACCAGATTGCTGATATTGCAAAGTGGAGAGATGCTGAAAAAAAAGCTAAATAACTAAAAAAAAACACAGATAATATAAAATGAAAACCAATTGTAAAGTGTCTCAGAATATTACTCTCTACATCATATTAAAAGTTAATTTAAATGTGAACGACCCCTTTAATAAAGGCCATGGAAGTCCAAAGTGACTTCTCTTAGCCATAATGATTTTTATAGAGGGTAAAATAACCTTTATTTAGTCTAAAAAAACAGAAGCAGTGGTAAATACAGTCATGGGTAACAGGAAAGAGTAGCGATAATAGCAACATCTATACTGCCATAGGTTTACTAATAAAGCAGCAACAATTGTGCCACTAATGGTGCAACAATGAATAAACTGTGAGAGCATAATGATAGTAGCACAATCAGACACTACTGTGTCTTATTATGTGCACTCCATAATTACCATGTGTACGTATAGGTATTTGACCTGTTATCCACAATGCTCAGGACCTGGGATTTCTTGATAAGGGGACTTTCAGTAAGTTTGATGACCATACTTTATATACAGGGTACGGTTTTATTATTACAGAGAAAAAGGAAATCATTTTTTAAATGTTTAATTATTTTATTAATATAGTGTCATGGAGGAGGGCTTTCCTGTAATACAGAGCTTTCTAGATCCTATTAATGATTTATTTGTCAGGCGCAAATTTGCAGTGAATTTGCGCGATTTGCAGTGAATTTGCGAAATGGGTGCGAAAATTTGCTGTCGAAAATTCGAAGGCGTAAAAAAATGGACGTCGGATGCCGACGCTTTTTCGCCCAAAAAAACGGATGCCGGCGCCAAAAACGAGACGCCGGCGCCGTTTCGCGGATTTTTCTCCATTTGCGAAATTCGCTAATTTTTCGGAGAAGCAAAACGGAGCAAATTCGCCCATCAATAGATCCTATACCTGTATTGTTATCAGGGCAAATTCCAGAGTGCAACCTAGCACTGCTTGCCAGTGCTTTAAGTATAAACAATTACATAATAATAAAATGCATTATTTACAATCTAATGAATGCAGTTTATGCATTTATGCCATATGCTGAAGACTATATTGTTTTCTTTGAGGACTGGTACAAGATGGTTCAGTAAATAACAGGCATAAACTGGGAGAAAAAAGGATATCATCTCTCTTTTCTGTAAAATCCATAAGCATTGTATACATAGAAATTGCTATCTGAATTCAGTAAAATCTTAATACATGTCACCATCAAGTGGGAATTAGCTACTGCTTTCACATAATGACATGAACGCGTATCTCACAATGCCAAGGACCCTCAATTATTGTTTCAGTTGGATGGCTCATCAATTTTCAATTGTGTTGCTCTTGACTTTTCATAGCTCAATATGTCATAGATAATCCCTAAAGTATCTTTGTTTAGAAAAATACTTGGGTTTGTTTTATATCTACTGCAAGTTAGATTTGTTTATGAAGTTATTCTCTTAGAATGTAATTCTGCACTACTCCATATTGTCCTTGAAAAGATTTACAAAGGTTCAGCGATATACAATGTACTTTGTGCTCTTATTCATATGTTTCCTTCACAGGGGCTCTTTGATTCTAGGGCCCAGGGCAAATGGGCTTTCTGCCCAAGCCTGCAACCCAAGCCTACAATCATCCCTGTTCCCTGTCAGTTTTTCGTAACTAGTTGTAATCATTGCAATATAAGGTGAAAAGAAACCCACTTATGCTTGTTTTTAAACAGCAGACCAATAAATACTACCTGAATTTAATCTAGTCTATTAGAACTAGTAAAAATGGGGCACATTATTTCATTACCCAAGAATTTATGTAATCTAATAACAGTCACAGTGTATACGTCAGCAGATATATTTCATAGATTGCATACTTAATAAAAATATTGGAAATAACCATGGATCACTTCATACTAAGTGCAATAGGAGGAACTGGAGTAGCCTATTGCCATTATAGTCAACAAAATATGGGCAAGCATGGATGGGATTGGGTTTAGGGAATGGCATCAGCTATTCCCCTATGCAAATCCTTCACTGGTTTTCAGTTTCCACTTAAACCAAATTCAAATTACTAACAGTTACATTCAAGGCTCATAAGGGGGGTTCGCTAAAGGGCAAATTTTCACCAGCAAACGCTCTTTCACACTTCGCCAGGCGTAAACTCATTATCATTATGCTAATTCACTAAAATGCAAAGTTGAGTATGAAGTTGCATATCTGTAGCCAAACATTGGCGAAGTTTCACTAGCGTTACTTCGTCAGCACTTTTCATAGCATTTCATATCGATCTTTTACTAACGTTCATTTCTGCCTAGCGAAACTTTGTTTAGTACTCTTACATTTAGGTAAATTTAAATAGGATGGGTACATATAGGTCATATGGACTTCCTTATAAGAGATGTTGGTGCAAATGCTTGAAGTGGCCACTTGTTATTACAAATGTCCAAGGAAGCAAAATAAAGACAAAAGAGATCCTTTAATGCCCTAGACATGAGCCAACCCTAATAGTTATAACTTTTGTAGGCAATCCCACTTGAAAAGATGAAAAGATGCCAGCGTTTTTTTTACAACTTTTATGACTTTCCCGCATACAGGATATGATGTCACTAGTAAGACCAGTTCGCCTGGTCTAAGGTGCTGATGGAAACTCTGATGAAAGGGGTAACATTCTGTAAAATTCGCAAATTCAGAGAAAGGGCATGAAACTGTGCTAGCGACGGTCTCTTTCACTGGTGATTTGTCCTCTACACCTGTTAGTAAATTGGTGATGTCCCTGTGGATAAAATTTCTGGTGAATTTTCACTAGCAATGGCCACTTTGCCCTTTAGTAAATCTGCCCCTTAATAATCAAACTCTTTTTTTGTATCCTAACTTTGATTTCAAAGTCACTTCTTCAGCAAGTCTGTACAGTTTAGAGATGAGTTATTCTTACCCAGGCTCTCCTTGTTAAGCCCCACCACATGACCTTTCCAGCATATGCACTTCTAGGGACCCTCTACTCAGTTCCACATTGATTCAACAGCAAAATGCCACCACTTGTTCATAAGGCAAAGTGTCAATTATAAAGTTTTTTTTTATTAATAAATCATTAAAAGCATTGAAGATTACACACCACAGAGGATCACAGATTTTAGATGTACAGTGCATAGTCAGCTGTTTTAAAACTCTCTTCGGCTCTCTATCAAAGGTGAAGTAAACTACAACTGATCCCATTCCACATGCAAAAAATGCCCCACTGGGATGTCTCTCAGGGTTAAGCATGGGTGACAACATCTCTAAGAAACGTCTCTAAAAAAAAACTCACATTGATGGTATCCTCTAAGGAAAATTAATTAAGAAAAAAAAATTGAGAAGAAAATGACAATTACAATTTTTTCATAATATATTAAACCTCGAGGATGGAAAAATCTGAAAATCCAGCATCTCAGACCTGTTGAGGTTACATATAAGTCAATGGGAGAAGTCCCAATGCTTTTTTGATGTGCGCTGGGTTTTTGGAGTTTTCGGGCAAAATGTGCAAAAAAATCAGGATGAAGGGTGGGTGAACGTTGATGTTTGGTGGCTGAATAAAAGGGGATAATCCCCAACTGCACTAATCGGTGTTTGTGCGGATCCGTTTCTTTTGCACATTGGTTGCTGGGGGACCCGGCCGGGTCAGCGGAGGGAACGCACCACCAGCTTGCAGGATTGGTGAACTACAGGTGTGCGGTAGGATAATTACATTGTTTTCGGGCAAAAAGCATAAGAAATCGGAGTTTTCGGGTGAAAAAACTCCAAAAAATTTTGAAAATCGGATGAAAAAACCAAAAAAAACCTTGGAAATCAGATTATTTCCCAGCAAAGCAAATTTTGGGAAAATGTAATGATAAATGATAAAGAGTAGAAAACCTGATTTGATTGGCGTTGGTAGCAGAAAATATTGAGATAAATTCGGACTTTGATGAATAACCCCCTTACAGTACTTAGAAAAGCATATTCAATGAATCTTGATTAATTAGCAATCAGGTTATCATAGAGAATCGCCAATGGTTTCATCATCCTTATTTCTCAAAGTTTGCTAACCCTTTTGCATTAAAACTTGGTGAAAAATTTCATTCATCACTATTAAATTTTTACAAGACCCCTGTTTGCCATCAGTTGACATGAAGTGCTGTGTGACAAACTGATATTATATAAATAAATGATGATGTTGACATACCTTTTGTGTTGGAAATATGTAAAACCATTACAGTATCTATGTAGGGGGGAAATTCACTCTGCTACAGAGTAGTCAGACGATTATAGTCCAGTTACTTTAACATTAATGAATAACTGTGTAAGCCTTTATTTGCAGTGCACCAAAGGGGATTGTTCTTAGATATGGTGGGAAGGATATACACTGTATGTTCCAACATTATGCATTTCAAAGTCCAGGAAAGAAACTTCTATTTCTACATATAGGGGGTTATTTATCAAGCCCCAAATATACAACCTCGAAAAATGTGTAGTTTTTGGGGAAAAAAAACCTACAAATTTTTCAACTTTATTAAAGTCCGATTGTCTAAAAACTCTGAATCTAAAAGCTCTCGAGGTCCCGTATAAGTCAATGGGGAAGGTCTCAGTGTCTGCGCTGATGTCCGTACAGATATCCAATGATATTGGGGGATTTGGCGCAAAAAACTTCGAAAAAATCGTAGTTTCCTGCAAAAACTATGATTTTTTCAAAGTTTTTGGGGAAAACTCCGAAGTTTGCACGACCATATTTTTTCGGGCTTTTTTCTTCATAAATAGGGTCCATTTGGGAATTCGGAGTTGCTCAAAGTTTGATATTAGAAATACTGAGATAAATTCGAACTTTCATAAATAACTCCCATAATGTGATATTTTTACCTTTTTAACCAAACAGAGAAATTGAAGGCATTTTGGAATATGAACTGGGATGGATCCATGCTTGCAGAAAAATTACACTTACATTGTTTTCTTTTTGATACTTATCAGGGGCGTAACTACAGAGGAAGCAGACCCTGCAGCTGCTGGGGGGCCCAGGAGGTATAGGGGCCCTATAAGGCCCTAATTCATATTCAATGTCAATAAATATTGCTAAGACAGGTCAACCTTTAGACATTTTGGGGGCCTGAAAAATATATTGCTGTGGGGACCAATAATATCTTGTTACTCCACTGATACTTATGTTCCATAAATATCTACAACTGTTATATTATTTTTTTGATGTACAGTGTAGGAAACAGAATTTAGAGTAATCTGTAAATAAGTAAACCCCAGCAGAAAAGATGAGGAAATTCCACTTAGATTAAACTATCAGTGCATATATAGATATACGTGTGCATATACAGTACCTACTGAATAGGTTTCTATAACACAAGCATTTATCAATTCAAAGGTTCCTCTTTTTTTTACAGTGTGTGTTCCTTAATGTTCTTGACAAGTGAAGTTAAATGTTATTTACACTTGTGTGATGATGGTTAAGATTGCTGCACAAAACAGATCCATCAGTCAAATACCAAGATCTAATGGTCAGACTTCAGGAGAAGGAATTTACATTATTATGTGAAGTATAGACCTGTACATTCTTGACAGCTTATGCAACAGAATATAGTGTTAGGCTGTCTGTTATTATTAATCCATTCTGAAAGATATTCCAGAATACGGCTACAGTTTAACAAGCATCAGACTGAAATTCCCCAGAAGTAAAATACACTGTTAATGTGGCAGATGAAAATCCACAAAGTGTGAACAAGTTAAGGTTTAACGTCATATATCTAGTCATCCAACATCTGGCATGTAACCCCCACACATATTGGTAATCAGTTTATGTATTAATGTGAAGATGGAAAATGCCTGAAAAAAAACTTCAAGACATTGTAATTAAATACATTATGCCCTGAACAAAGTGGAAGCTGCACTACGATTGACTCACCAAATCTAATTGTTTGATCTACTGCAGCCATCTCCCAAGATTCTGCAACAGCCAGGCTGTGAATTTAAGGTATTCTAAGAATGGATAACTGCAAGAACAGAATTCCAAATTACACTTACAACCTGCACTGCTGGTGATGTGTATATTTGGGTAGATAGGCTTCTAGCTGTGGCTACAATTTGAACAGCCTCGTTGGATTCAAAATAGAGATTTATGCATAGATTTGACTGTTGCTGCCTTGATGTTCACAGATAATGGAGAAGACGTAGTAGGCAGTGGTCACCAGTCAAGTGTTAACATCTGTATGTACTGTAAGTAAACTCACTAAAGAACTAGTTGAAAAACACTATCACTATCTTCTCAACCAAAAATGTTAGGTATGGACATTTCTATTTAATACACACTTCCCTTAATATTTGTATTGTCCACAATTCATATAACCTGGTGTTATCAGCTTATCCTTGAGACTTATAGCAAAGTATCAAGTTGGCTACTTTAAGTAGATAAGGGTGCTTTTTTAAGCTTATACAATAAATAGAAACTAAGTAACCATTATCACTGTGACAAACATGTAACTGATTGATTGATACCCTGCAGTGTATGACCACAATGCCTCACAAGTATATATAAGATCATAAGGGATATATATATATATATATCCCTTATGATCATTTATATTGCTTTAGGCTGATCTGGAAGTTTTTTTTTTTTTTGTGGTGAACTATGGAATATACCTTTGCTTAGTTACCAAACACACTGCAATAAAATCAGTGGCATTACTCCTCCTTTTAGGTCACATGGTATTAAGGGTTTCCATTTGTACTGGCTGAAAATTAAGGTTCAGTGCATCTTGTAGTGTGTGAAATGTGAATATTTGCACAATTTCAAAATCAGACAGCAACTAAGCAAAAACAACAGCTGTAAAAGCAAAAAAAATCATGTACAGGTATGGGACCTGGGAATGCTCGGGACCTGGGGGTTTCCGGTTAACAGGTCTTTCCATAATTTGGATCTTCATACCTTATGTCTACTAGAAAATCATTTATCATTTGTTTCCTGAAAAGGATTAATTATATCTTAGTACAAGGTACTGTTTTATTATTACAGATAAAATGGAAATCATTTTTAAAACTTTGGATTATTTGATTATAATGGAGTCTATGGGAGACGGGCTTTCCGTAATTTGGATCTTTCTTGATAATGGGTTTCTGGATAACGGATCTCATACCTGTACTTTATTATGGTGCTGGTTTCCTTCAGATTTGAAAGTATACAAGATCTAATTTTTACTCTCATTCCATGATCTAAGGATTCACAAGTGGAATTAGTTACTCGGTTTTCAGGTTTTAACACACACTGTTTTCTTCTTGAAGATCATTTAAGAGAAATCTTTACATCACATTTCCAGGCTGGAAGCCAAATGGAAATCTTACCATACTGTCTATATCGGTAAACAGTCCCTTGTTCTATTTAAACTAAGCAACAAAACTCCTTCTGGCCAGTCTTAGACAGCTGCTAAATGAGCTTTAAACAAATGTCATAGTTTCCTGAAAATGTCTACAAATTGCTTTTGCTAATGTAGATCTATTGTTGCTCATTTATGTAAATCACACATTTGTCACCGTAAATAAAAAAAGCTTACATCCTTGTGTGTAATGTAATGTATATAAGTATATCAGTTTCATGTTTCAGAGCAGGCACTGTGCTGTTTTGATATGACAGACAGAATTATTTGTTGGGCATGTCTTCTGTCTTGTAGAACCTAAATTTGCCAATAGGTGGAAAGGTCTAGGAGATGCAGACTGGTTTTAATAAGGTAAGGTAAAATATTTTAGTGATTTAGCGAACTAAAAAAATATGTATAATGTGGAAAAATTAAAGCAAAGTTTGTCTGTTGTGCAAGTGAAACACTCAAAGAATACTGAAACCAGAAAAGAAAATGGCAAAATTATAATTACAAATACCACAATAAGAATAATAATAACTACCTAAATCAGAGGTAAATCATTGCCCTTTACAGGTTTTAATTATTTAGGCATACTTAATGAATAAAAAAGTTGCTTTTGATGTTGCCTTTATAAGCCATCCTTATACAAGGGCGCAGTTGTTTCTTCCTTTCTTCTATAAGTTCTTCTAATATAGCTGATAAGTGTTGATGGACATTATATAATCCACAACTGTAGTGTTAAATAAGTGTTTACACCCACTATATAAGTACAACCTAAACATAGTTCCACAGGGGTGTAGGAATTTAGATTGAGATGTCCAAATCTTGTTTAGTCAGGCCCTTTCTTGTCCATATCTTAAGATTTATCTTTTACTGAAGTGGTTTTTCTGCTGGTCACTAATCGTGGCTTTCAGACACCTGACTGAGCTTATGTTTTCAAAGGCACTAAGTGCAGAAATATTTACGGCTTATATAATAATAACTTTCTTGATCCTTTCTCAATAAATAGTTTATCCTAAATCCACAGAGCCATGAAAACATAAAGCCTGAACATTTTTTGTAAATACTTTCCTGATAGTTCGTACTATTGAGTGAACACCTGTGGAACACAAGAATAAACCCTGTAGGTTCTTCCTAAATTCCACTGCGATACAAGCTACTCACTGTTATATAAGTGTGGGTGCGTATGTATACTATATATATATTATCCCACAGCACCAGCACTCAGATCAGTGTATAACAGGTGGCGCTCGTTGTAGATGAAGAAAATAGTATTTATTCAATAGATTTACATCTTAATCCATATATATATATATATATATATATATATATATATATATATATATATATACTGTATTTTCAGTTGTATTAGCAAAACTCAAGCAAGTTTTCAATTTTGAGATTAAATGTTGGAATGTTTTGAATTGTTCAAGTTGATTTTCCTCGTGTGTGCTTGATCTAGTTTTTGAAACTAGATCAAGTGCCTTTCATCCCATTCTGCAAAACATATTAATAAATAGGTTGGCAATCCAAAATGGAATATTTTATGGAAATAAAGTTAAGAAGTGCATGAAGAAGTTTTAGTTAATTTAAATGAAATTTCTGACAAGTCTGAATATCATATTTTAGTTTTTTGGACAATTTTTTTAATTTATGTAAACAAAGTAAACAAATCAGGACAATCATTAAGATACACACCCTGTATCTATTGCCAGTTAAATCTAGGAAGAATTCATGTTACTCATAAGAACCATCTCCCACTTCCCTTAAGCTCAAAGTGTAACGCAAACCCTCATTCACCTTGTTCCATTGTAAAGTGATGGATTCTAGAAGTTGAAGTTCCTCTACTGGCCATAGCTGGTGGTGCACAGATTCTCTGTAAAGGAGGCCCTGCAGGACAGGCAGACTATTTTGGCTTTCTTTGAATCTGTGAAATCAGATATGTCTGTATAAAAAAAAAAAACGGTGTAGTGTTTAAAACTACACTTTGCACACTGTATTTGTGATAGTATTGGTGTGAACCAATCTGAATCCACATCTATAGGTAACGTGAACAAATTCAGGTATTCAGAAAAGAGATTCTGGAGTCAACAACGATTATTTCAGTTCCATTTTCATACTGGGAAAGGGAAGTGATGAAACTGTATATAGTATTTGACAGTCCTTCCAATCCAGTTGCACTGTATGCCTGATCTGATTGATGAAATGCAGGGCTGTTGTTTCAAGCAACTGTTACAATGCAACACTGAAATGTAAATTGGCCAAAGCAAATGCTTCTGACATCTAAATCCTGGAAGCTTTGCACATCTCTAGTTAAATGAGCCATCGTCATTCTTTAGTACTAAACAGTATAAATCAGTCTAAACCATAAGAAAGGCACTTTACCAAGCCTGACTACTGTGAATGCTATTACACAGTAATGAAACAACATAACAAGTCCATCAGAGTCAGTCCTACACTCTGGCAGTTCCTATTTAACTAATCAGAGGTAGGCAACACACCCTATTCAAACAGATTCTCCCTGACCTCAAAAAGGTTATTATAAATGACTAGTGCACCGGGCTGTGCAACCACTATATAGCCATTAATACCAATAACATTATAATACCAATATCATTATAAACGCAAAGGATAAATTATCTGGAAAGCCTTTAACCACAATGCCCTGAACTATGAAAAAGCATGTGACAGTAACTTGCACTTGAGGATAACTAATCATAAATCAATGTTTAGATATGTTTGTTATCATCCAAGTGCCAACATAATAGGGCAGGACATCTCATCTAGAAAACATGAAGCCATACTTGGATCCTCGATTATATAAATTAAAGGGTGCTTTGCTTACACAAAATTTAGTATATTCAGAAGGTAAATATGACTGATATGCAGAGATTGTATGGCTCATTTACAAACATGAAGGCTATGTGCACTAGCCCCATTCATGAGGGCCAGAAGTGCTGAAACACCATTCCTAATTTGCACATAACGCAAAAGCCCAGGTCAGGGAGCAGCAGCGAACACAGGCTGGAACAGGTCCTTATAGTTACTGCCTGCTTTATGGCATATTACATAGTTACATAGTTACATAGTTAAATTGGGTTGAAAAAAGACAAAGTCCATCAAGTTCAACCCCTCCAAATGAAAACCCATCATCCATACACACACCCCTCCCTACTTTTAATTAAAATTCTTTATACCCATGCTAATGACAGGGTTGGCTTATGTCTGCCAATGGTGTGATTTGCACCTAACACCAGATGTTTTTTTATCTGACATGAGATGCAAAGTATAGCCAGTCCATGGGCTGAATTGATCTCTATAGGAGCACCAAGGGATATGTTCTTGCACTTCTGCCCATGTGCAGTACATTTTCTTGTCATAGGCCAACTATGGTTTGTGTGCCAGGCTCTGTCCTGCAATAAACTAGCCTAACTTTGACAGAACAAAGTTAAATTATGTTCTTATAGCTTCAGACAAAATATTAGAAGGCTAGAAAACAGAAAAGTTCAGGGTTATGATAGAATTGGCACAACTATTCCAGAATACCTTCTTTCAATGTGCCACACACACTTCACTTATTGATTTGGTACTTACCTGCTCTGTTTAGGAGAACAAATTCTGGTATATCTGCATATGAATTTGTGATTTTATATTAGTTGATTCTGTTGTAACATTAATCATATATAATACACAAAAGCCATGAATATCCTGTAAATTATATCCATTTAAACGGTGACTAGTAAAGTCATCAGTTATAAACAATGAGCAGTGCTGTCATTTTTGTCACAAGACTCACTAATACTTGTGTATTATAATAAATAAAGTACCCCTTGATGGAAAATATGAGGATATTAGAAGTAACCTCTGAGTTCCATGACCTGTATAAAAGCATGCAGTCTTTGGCCTTGTGCTTTTAATGCGCACGTCCCGCCTCTACGTAATTTAAAGGCGCAGTCGCGCTGGCGTGATGATGCCAGCGCGCATTGGTGCGAAATTCAAATGGTATAAAAAGCCCATTTAGATTACAGGACCTTGACCGTTAGGTTAGATTCAGCTTGTTCCTGGGTGTTTATTCCTCGAGAATCCTGATTGATCTACTGTGTTTGACCCTTGCCTGCCTTATTTACTATGCTGATCTCTCTAATCCTGACCTTTGCCTGTCTGTTAACTCTGAACTCTCCAATCTTGATCCTGCCTGTCTGTGACTATTCTGACTTCTCCAATCCTGACCTCTGCTGTGCTGGCCCGCCCTGCCTGCGCCACACTGTGTTGTCTGGCCTGCTCTCCTGTGGTGTTCTTCCATTCCAGTATCCTGGCGAGACGATCGTGCCCCTTTGCTTGTCCAGAACCATTAGCTTTTCTTCTCTCTCTGTTAAGACCTGGCAGCATCTGAGTAGCTGAGGGCTCCTCCCGAGGCCAAAGGCAGCTGCTACAGACAGAAGTGGGAGCCGAGACCAGGGAAATTAGCTTAGGTTCTGGATTTAGGGTGCCGACCCTGACAGTTCTCCTGATGGTGAAGTCATTAACATTAACTTTCACCAATGTAAGACAGGCCTTCAGTTGCTTAGAAGTTACCCTGGGTTCCTTTGAAACCTCTTGAACTATTAGACATCTTGCAGTTGGAGTTATCTATGATGGTCAACCACTTCTGGGTAGGATAACAACAGTTTTGAATTTCCTCCATTTGTACACAATTGTTCTGACTGGACTTGATTGATGGAGTCCAAATTCTTTAGAGATAGTCTTGCAACCTTTTCCAGCTTTATTGGCATCAACAACACTTTTTCTGAGTTCCTCAGACACCTTCTTTGTTCGAATCATGATACAAATCCACAAATGTGTTGTATGTGTGATCAGGCTTTGCTGGATCCTGTTCTTTAAATAAAATAGGGTATCTCACTCACATCAGATCATTCCATTGACTGAAAACACCAGACTCTGATTTCAAACCTTCAAATTATATGATAGTGCTAAGGATTCACTTTTGCCACATGCAGATATGTTGCTGGATCGTTTTTTTCCACCAATACATGACCAAATAAAATTATTTCAATTTCATTTGTTTTTAACAAAGTTTTCTTCATTTAATTTTAGGAAAATGTTTTAGGTCAAATTCATATAAAAATATAGAAAATCTTGACGGGTTCACAAACCTTTTTTTTTTAGTTTATACAGGTATGGGATCCATTATCTGGAAACCTATTAAACAGATAGCTCCAAATTACAGAATGTCCATCTCCCATAGACTCCATTTTATCTAAATAATCCAGATTTTTTTAAATGATTTTCTTTTTCTTTGTAATAATAAAACAGTAGCTTGTACTTGATCCCAACTAAGATATAATTAATCCTTATTGGAAGTGAAACCAGCCTATTGGGTTTATTTAATGTTTACATGATTTTCTAGAAGACTTAAGGAAAGATCCGTTATCTGGTCCGGAGCATTCTGGATAACAGATTCGGTACCTGTAAAAACAATCTGCTGTGTAGCCATGGGGCAGCCATTTAAACACAGTATACACTATAGATAACAGATAAGTTCTGAAGAATCCCATAATGTACTACAGGGCTTATTTGTTATCTGCAGTGTATCCTGTGCATTTTTTCTTTTTTCAGCTTTGAATGGCTGCCCCATGGCTATGCAGCAGTTGGTTTATATAAACTATAGTAGTCTTTCTGAAGCAAACAAATCACTTTTACCAGTGTATGGCAACATTACATTATATTGTCATTCCTTTAAAACACTTTCATTTTTTGGTGTTATTGTTCCTTTAACCTGGTGCCCATATGGACTTTATGGGAAAGGAGTTACAAGATCATTGAATGGACTTTAATATTTAAAAAAAAGTGTAATCATGGCAATGCAGGCAATATAAGGATACCCACAGGGAAAGGAAATCCACCTCTGAAGAAGCTGTCCTCAGTAAAATGCGTCAGGTGTGACATCACTTCCGGTCATAGCAGTGGGTGGATGCACAGGTGGAACATACTGGAGAGGGAGACACCAGCAGAATCTCTCTCTTTGTATTGCAAAGGTTCACCTTCACAATCTGCAACATAATACCCGAGAAAGTGGTTGTTTGACATTTGATCAGAAGTGTGACTTATGTAAGTGCAATAAGTTGTAAAAATCACTATAGCACTTTTAGAACACATATGAAATGTCTGTACATAGACTTTTTAAGACACACGTAGATTTGTGTTGCCTGAATAATAACAATATTGCACTAGGTTCTATTTTTTCCATAGCCTGTGGTGCTGATCTATGATTTTATCTTGATTTGGTGATTCAGTGATTCAGTGGAGGAACTGCGAAAGAGATCATTAAACAAAAGATTTGGAAGGTTTACTTTTCTTTAAATCTTACAAATTTTGTTTTTTTTGCAATTTTAATTTATATGAATCTCATCTATGACTCTTTATAAATAACTTCCACAATTGAAATGACCAGTGCTTTGGACCTTTTGATCTTATTTATGCACTTGCCTCTTCCTATCATTGACAGTAATATGTCAGTAGCACTTTAAGTTCTAGCATGCTGTAATGAAAATGTTAAACATCTATATTTTTGACAAGAACGTTCTGCAAAAGGCTCCAATTGATTATAAAGTGAATAGTTGGATCAATGTTATTATGATCTATGTTATTTTTTGTCAGATCTTCTGCCATATCAATCAATGTCATGCAATTATTAAAACAGTAATGAAAGAGTAATAACCTTGTTTTTTCTTGAACAAAGTAAATGTCCAGATACATTAAATGAAACCTATCCATCAAGCATATTTTGGCTTAAATGCAAACTTAATCTAATTCTATTTTCCTTTGTTGCCACAATTCCATCATCTTCATAAAAGGACATGACGGCCTCCCAAATCTATATTAACTAATGCATTAATAATGGCCCAGCACCTACCCACTGAATCTTCCTTTGCAAAATACAGAATGTTAAATCACAGAATCAAACCAACACTACCATTTATGTGAATGTTAATTGAAAATGGGCTCAGTAATTCTTTTTTGGTGATTTTATATTTGAAGAAATCAAATTAACTGTTGCTGCCAGGTAATATATATCTGACTATAAGGAAGAAAAGAAACATGTAAAAATAGAAAATGTAAAAAGAAAACTGTAAAAATAGGTTCAAAGATTGCTCCAGTTCTAGTAACCTATACACAGTTTTAAATTAAATATAAAAATGGTTTCTATGAATTACTAGATCTATAGAAAACTTTGAAACAATTATTAACATAATGTAAATAACTTGGCCCAAGCAATTAACATTCCTGCTTTGCATTTATATATTTTAGTAGATTTGAGTTGGGGCTCATATATAAACAAATTTGCTCCTCTGAGAACTTTTGCACTTTATTTACTATTTTTAACGGTTTCTGAGATTTGCATTTTTTGACTGTTAAAAGCAGGATTTTAGCTCAACTGAGAGTCAGCAACCCAAAGTGCATATAGGGTTTTTAGACTGTTTGAAATATTGACACTCTGGGACTTGAAAAACAAATTTGTTGGAGGAAGCCTGCCTTGCAGTATTAAACTATTAAAAACTACTAATATCTCAGAAACTACTTAAAATAGAAAATAATTTTAAATGGCACAAATGTTCAAAGGACCACTCTGAACAACACTTTTTTGGGTTGAGAGCCCCTTTAATTACAGCTGTTCAGTGGATGGTAGAAGATGTAGTTTTATATTAACTAGGCTGCTACAAGTTGGCGTGGCCCCAATCAAGGGCTCCCAGTTTCTTATCTTCAACCATAACAGATATGTAATAATATAAATATGCCATCTATGTAGTATAGACATTCAAAGCTTATACACGTCCATACCACAAAAAGAAGGTATTGATTGTATTGAGGAAGCCCTTTTGGAAACCAATTTAGCAACCATCTTATATACTTTTTGCTGGACTGTTTAACATTGGTCTTACAAAAAAATTATTTTAGATTTGATGAACAATATTTCTGGCAACGCCAGGGCACATCGATGGGGGCAGCGGTCGCCCCATCATTTGCAAATATTTTTGTTTATAATTTGGAACAAAAACTATTCATAAAAGGACCATATAACAGTCACATCATCAAGTATTGGAGGTTTGTGGACGATGTCTCGGTCATTTGGAAGGGAACCGAGATGGAGTTCCACCAAATGATTGATGAAGCCAATCAAAAGCATCCCACAATTAAATTTACTAGTGAGATCTCTGCATCCTCCATTAATTTTCTTGATGTAAACATAAGTATTTGTGACCAGCAGATTGTAACGCAAATGTTCTCTAAACCCACAGACCGCAACACTCTGCTTTCGTACAATAGCTTTCATAACCCTAACATTGAAAATTTGATCCCCAAAGGTCAGTATATAAGGGCGAGACGAATCTCCTCAGATAATGGTCGATTTCAGTCTTCCATGCGAAATTTGACAAAGAAATTCCTCACTAGAGGGTATAGAATGAAGAGATTGGCACCACTGATGGAGGAGGTTAGCCAATTAGATCGGAGTGGGCTTTTACGGACCAAAAAGAAGGAAAGAGGTGATATGGAAAGAGTGCCTTTTGTAACTAGATTTGGAAAACAAAGTAAACAAATTGAAAAAATTATCAAACAATACTGGCCAATTTTGAGACAAGATCCCCAATATGGGTGCCTATACAAACAACTCCCCCCTTTTTTGTTATACTAAAGGAAGATCAATAAGAGACATAGTATGTCCCTCTGACTGTCTTAGTAAACCCACTAAGTATGTAGGAAAACCTAAAAAAGGCACCTTTCCATGTTTTAATTGCATTTGCTGCTCTTCGGTCATTAAAGGTAATACGGTTAACCAACCTACTAAAGGTACCCCTTTCAAGCTAAATGACTTTTCTACCTGTGATACCAAATATGTTGTGTATATGTTGAAATGTCCATGCGATATGGCGTATATAGGACAAACTATTAGATTGGTGAAGTTGCGAATTAAAGAGCATAGGAATAACATCAGACATTTTAAAATGGATACAGCTACTGATACACCCGTCTCCAGACATTTCCATAATCAAGGTCACAATCTAAGCCAACTCAGATGGCTGGTTCTTGAAAATATAGTCCAGCCCAAAAGAGGAGGAGATAGGAAAAAAATACTGGGACAACGAGAGGAATACTGGATTAAAAAAATAAATACAATGGCCCCTTTAGGTTTGAATGACTATTGGAGCTTATCTCCCTTTTTGTAACTAAATGATTGATACATGTACCTCTTTCTTTCACAGATACTGATTACTGCCCTGATTTAGAATACATAGTTGCGAGCAGCGACTTTAGAAAATGTCTAAAGGGTAAGATTTACAGGTAAATATGAGTAATTTGAAACAATGTAATATGAATAGGGCAGTCTTAACAAGGTACTCTATAGGTAGGCTCTTTTGTGAGCAGTTCCTTCAGGTGTTTATTTTTACAGTTTTTATTATATATACAGGTTGATTTTATTACACCATTGGGAATTCCCTGGAACACAATGCACAATTTTTCAACACCATTGCAACACGATGGACGGACTTGGAGGCCATTATATGTATTTTTCACAATAATATGAACTTTTAACGTTTAACTTTTTCTATGGATTTTAAAATACTTTTTATATGTTATATGTCCAAATAGGCATTGGTGATACTGTTAAGAGCCAATTGTAATAATTTTAAGGGTTAAATGTGATACATTGATTGATTAATTAAGAGGTGGGACTTCCAGTGTGGATCTTTAAAGCAACTTTTCACTGAGATTTGTACACACTTGAAAAAGGGCCTTTTGCTGCCCGAAACATGTCGTGTGGACGCACAATAAAGCACTGATTAGCAGGTAAAAAAAAAAGTGTGAACGCACAATAAATGCACTGATTAGCAGGTATTCTGCTGTTTGCCTTTGATTTCCATATCCCATGATTGAAATATGCCAAGAAGGTCTGTTCTGTATGAAAAATATACCACAAAACTTCAAAGCTGATTCTGCTAACTAGTGATGGACAAATAAATTTGGCTGGCACGAATTTGTGGTGAATTCCCGCGTTTCGCCTCCAGCAAATAAATTCACGAATCTCCCATGAAAATTCGCCAGTGATAATTTGCCGGAGTCAATTTACAGATTTTCATGATTTTTTTGTGAAAACTTTCAAATTGCTAGATTTTTTTCATGAAAACGCTCGAATTGGTCGATTTTTTCGTGAAAATGTATGGATTGCTCG
Organism: Xenopus petersii; assembly: GCA_038501925.1. Classification (NCBI taxonomy): domain Eukaryota; kingdom Metazoa; phylum Chordata; class Amphibia; order Anura; family Pipidae; genus Xenopus; species Xenopus petersii. The sequence goes on from CM076673.1 coordinate 167,895,305, forward strand.
AATATATTAGTGAAGTTTCCAAATTCACGATTTTTCTGGAATTTTTTGCCGTTTCACGAATTTTGCTGGAAATTCGCTTATTTTTGGCGAAGCGAAACAGGAGAGATTCGCCCATCACTACTGCTAACACCTTAAAGAGGGCTTGGATGGTTTCTTGGACAAGCTTAATATGCAAGGCTATTGTGATACTAAAATCTACAGTTTATATAGATATTGGTATATATACTGTAGTTTCAGTGGGTGTGTGTAGGTACTGTATGTGCTCTGGGTTTCATTTGGAGGGGTTGAACTTGACATTGGTCTTTTTTCAACCCAACTTACCGTATATACTCGAGTATAAGCCGACCCGAGTATAAGCCAAGGTACCTAATTTTACCTATGAAAACCAGAAAAATGTATTGACTCGAGTATAAGCCTAGACACAACTAAGACCGATGGACAAGCAGGTAATTTTTGGCAAAATTAAACTACATTTTATTCCTTTTATTAACAGAAAGTTCCCATTTATAACCCTTTATGCTGCAATCACTACAGCGCAAAAACGAAATCCCCCCCAGTGGATTTATAATACAGACATTTTTCAGCTGAGATGAAATATACTTTCCACTAGCAATTATACCTTTTGTTTAGTGCCTAAAACAGTGTTAAGATTGTTGCATGGGCTCCTGAGGTTTATGTAGGCAACCTTATGAATTCCATTTCTAGCTGACATCAAACAAAGGTCCAAATTGCACCCCCTGAGAGTCTCAGAAATATCAAACAGTCGGTTTAATGTTAAAAATAAAGCCATGATGCTTAAAACATTAATTCATTGTACAATGATAAAAAAAACCTCTGGTAGATGAAATAGATATATTAAGAAGACAGCTGCCTTACCGGTAAATTTGCTCCAATGGGATGGGAGAGCAAGGAAGCTGCTCCCTGTAGTAGGCGGCGAACGCCTTCAAAGATTTTACACCAGTGTGGCCGGGCTGCCCAGAGTTGTTAGTGGGTGGGAGAGGAAGCTGCTCTCTGCTGCTGGGCCCCTTCAAAGATTAATTGATCGCTGGGGTAGGGGAGGCCCGGAGATGCTGGCAGGCAGAAGGGGAGAGCCGGGGATACTGCTTCCTGCAGCCGGCGCCGGGCCCCTCCAAGATTTTTTGCAGGGGGCCGGCCCGGAGTTGTCACGTCACTGAGATGATGACGTCAGTGTGCGCACCACCCGCACTTCAGCCGGCAGCGCGACACACACTCCATGCGCTGCTGCTCTTTCTTCGCGGCGGATAAACACCATTGTTTCTGGCTGGGAGGGGGATGTTCCCCGTTGCCTCCTTAGGATCGGGGTCCCATGGATGGGTTGCGGGCCCCATCCGGAGTGCAGGCACAGCTACAGATCATGTGGGATTCATGATCTCTACAAATTTACCGGTAAGGCAGCTGAACCGAGTATAAGCCGAGGTAGGATTTTTCAGCACATTTTGGGTGCTGAAAACCTCGGCTTATACTCGAGTATATATGGTAACTATGTAAAAATATATTCTGCTCTGAGTGAGACTTTCCCATACACTACCATTATATGAAGATTTATTGTGGGATAGAAAATAACTGGTTGGCATCTTGAATTGATAGTTTGAAAGAATGCTGTAAACTGTGTTACAGTTCAGCCATGGTTTATACACCTCAGAGCAAGCAAACACTTTAAAGGAGAAGGAAAGCTACGGAGGCATTTTATTGCCAATAGATTAGCTGCAATAGTGCAAGCTAGAATGCTATGTTTATTCTGTAGAATGTTTTACCATACCTGAGTAAAAAGCTCTAGAAGCTCTCTGTTTGTTTAGGATAGGAGCTGCAGCATTAATGTGGTGTGACATCACTTCCTGCCTGAGTCTCTCCCTGCTCTGGGCTCAGATTACAGTAGAGAAGGGAGGGGGGGGAAGAGGAGCAAACTGAGCATGCTCACGCCCAGGGCAATGAGGTTTAAGCTGAAGGCAGGAAGTCTTATACAGAAGTCCATGTGTACACAATAGAAGGAAAGAAATGTAGTGTTTCTTTTGACAAGGGACTCAGAGCAGCACTACTTTGGGGGATTACTGATATATTTAGATGGACCTTTCTGATAAGGCTTACTTAGTTTTTACCTTCCCTTCTCCTTTAAGGCAAAATAAATAAATACATTAGGATATTTTTAAAGAATTAGTAGCAAATTACAAGAAAGTTTGGACTTTTAAAAGGAAAATTAACAAAAAATTTAAAAAAATACTGTTAAAAAATAACACTGTATTATACATATATTGGATATATTTAGAGTGGAATTTATACAAAGCTTTGTGACAACTTTTAAGGCTATGTCACACCAGGAGAGATCAAACTAACTGGTTTTCAGTAGGCCTTAAAAAGGGCAGTATTTTGGTCCAGTGCCCCCATAGCCACTGGACCACTTTGCACCCATCATCACTTGTGCAATGATGTTGGTGGAAGTGATGTAACAATGTAACACACGTGTGCTTGTGATGTCACTTCCACTCACAACCCATACTTGTTACCCCCTACCCCCATCTCTGCTGCTGAGAGAATATATCCAGCAACAAGGGAAGAGGTATATATCTACAGTATATATATTTGCTTTGCAAAAATATTATTTACATGTACCTTATAGGCATCGAAGAGCCACTCACTTAAAACTTCCAATCTAGGCCTTTCACAGGCCTTTGAGTGCCTATATGGTAAATACAGCCCTGACTTTATGGTGAAAAACAACTCTTTTGCTGCACAGTTGCTCAGAGGTTAGCACTGTTGCCTTACAGTGCTGGGGTCCTAGGTTTGGTTCCAGCTAGGGCACTATCTGTAATGTTCTGTCACATAGAGGCAGATAAACTAGCAATTTTGTGCAAGTATGATAGATATTTAGACTGTGGATCTCTTGGGGCAGGGATTGATGTAAACTATGTATAAGCTATGTGGAAAATGTCAACATTATAAGACAAAGGAAAATGCTGGGGGTCCTTTATAAAGTTTGTGGAGGGCATTTTCGCAAATGGCTCTAAAATGAGACAGGTGTTTGCGTGAGTATGCCCAGTGAGTGAGCTTGTTGTGCGCGAAAATATCGTTGACAGTAACTTAAATGCGCAATTTGCAAACATTTTTCTCTGCCACCGAAGTTGTGGCCTAACTCAAACTCAGATTATTCACAATTTGCATTTTTTGCCATATTTAAAAAGCTCTTATGGACATTCGCAGTACAGAAAAACTTCACAGTTCTGTTTGCACATTAAGTACACCACTCTAATCCAGCTTTATAAATCTAACCATGCGCAGGGCAAATATATTTACTTGTGACTCATTCTGCCCTGCGCAAAGTTTATAAATGAGCCCCACTATGTGCTAAATTGTACAAGAGCACTTAGCTGCAGCATGACTTATTTGCTCTCATTTTCTGTACTTGAAGGTTAATCATAACTAATTTCTGACTGGTTATTATTATTATTATTATTATTATTATTAACATGTATTTATATAGCGCCAACATATTGCGTAGCACTGTAAAGTAAATGTGATTATACAACTACATCACACGAATTACATATATAGAATATATGGAGTAACAAACATCACAATCAATACAGGTACAAAAAGGTGAGGAAGGCCCTATGCATAGGCATACAGTTTAAAGGGAAGGGAGTAATACACAAGGTGTGGGAGTGGGCAAGATCGAAGTAAGTGAGTGAGAAATGTGGTACTGTATGTGGTGTTGTGTTTGGTAGTTAAGCAGAGTGAGGGTAGGCTTCTCGAAAGAAGTGCATTTTCAGAGATTTTTTGAAAGCAGAAAGGTTGGGAGAAAGTCGGACAGACTGTGGGAGAGCGTTCCAGAGGAGGGGTGCAGCCCTTGCAAAGTCTTGAATGCGAGCATGTGAGGAGGTAATGAGAGAAGAGTTGAGTAGCAGGTCAGTAGAGGAGCGTAGTAAGCGAGTATATAGAGATGAGTTCAGAGATGTAGGGTGGAGCAGAGTTGTGAAGTGCTTTGAAAGTCAGTGTCATTAATTTGAATTTGATTCTGAAAGGTAACGGAAGCCAGTGCAGGGATTGACAGAATGGCGAGGCAGAGGAGGAGCGGTTGCTGAGGTGTATGAGCCTCGCAGCAGTGTTCATTATGGACTGGAGAGGTGACAGTCTCTGGAGGGGGAGGCCAATTAAAAGAGAGTTACAGTAGTCTAGACGCGATATGATGAGAGAGTGAATAAGAATTTTGGCAGCGTCTTGGGTGATAAATTATCGTATTTTGGATATGTTCCTTAGGTGGAAGTGACATGATTTAATAAGTGACTGGATATGAGGAGTGAATGACAGGGCAGAATCTAGGATAACCCCAAGGCACCGGGCCTGGGGAGAGGGGGTGATAGTGGAATTGTTAACTATGATGGATACTTCGGGGATGCTACTGGTGGTAGTTGGAGGAAAGAGAACCATTTCAGTTTTAGAGAGGTTTAATTTAAGGTAGCGTTGCGACATCCAGGTAGAGATAGCGGACAGGCAGGAGGAGACGCGAGTTAGGAGTTCTGGGTTGAGATCAGGAGATGAGAGATAGATCTGAGTATCGTCAGCATAGAGGTGGTAGTGGAAACCATATGAATTTATTAATTTGCCAAGGGAGGAGGTATAGAGGGAGAATAATAATGGTCCCAGGACAGAGCCTTGAGGAACTCCAACAGAAAGAGGTAGGGGAGAAGATGATACTCCATTGTAGGAGACACTGAAGGAACGATTGGTGATGTAAGAAGAGAACCAGGACAGGGCTGTGTCACGAAGGCCAAGCGACTGGAGGGACTGGAGGAGGAGAGGGTGATCTACAGTGTCAAATGCGGCTGAGAGATCAAGCAGTATTAGTAGTGAGAAATGATTGTTGGCTTTAGCGGTTAAAAGGTCATTAGTTAGTCGAGTCAGGGCAGTTTCCGTGGAGTGTTGTGGCTTAAAACCAGATTGTAGGGGGTCCAGCAGGTTATTGTCAGAGAGGAATGAGGTAAGTCGGTTGTAGACTAGGCGCTCAAGTAGTTTAGAGATGAAAGGTAGCAGAGAGATAGGTCGGAGGTTGTCAAGATTGGAGTAATCAAGAGAGGGTTTTTTCAGAATGGGGGTGACAAGAGCATGTTTCAGTTGAGAAGGAAACAGTCCAGTTGAGAGTGAAAGATTAAATAGGTGAGTTAAGGCTTTGATTAGACAAGGATTGGTATTGTGGAGAAGTTTTGAGGGAATTGGATCAAGCGGGCAGGTGGTAAGGTGAGAAGAGGCCAGAAGCTTTGAGACTTCCTCATCAGTGACAGGGGTGAAGGAGCACAGGAGAGACTGGGGAGTGTGGAGGGAGGGTGGTGGAAGTCTAGGGGGGTTGAGTAGTGTAATGTCCCTTCTGATAGTGTCAATTTTGTTTTTGAATTGCTCAGCAATATCTTGAGCAGAGACAGATGTGCATGGAGGGGGTGGAGAAGGGGAAAGGAGAGTGTTAAAGGTGGAGAAAAGTTGTGCTGGTTTTTTAGAAAGGGAGTTAATGAGTGAAGTAAAGTAGGTTTGTTTGGCTTGGAAGAGGCTGGTGTTAAAGGAGCGCAGGGCAGATTTGTAGCTCCAAAAGTCTGATTCTGAACGGGATTTGCGCCAGCGACGCTCAAGTGCACGTGAGTGTCTTTGGAGCACTTTTGTATGAGCAGTATGCCAAGGTTGAAGTGGTTTGGGTCTAGAATGTTTAGTTTTTATAGGAGCAAGCTCATTTAGGGCAGTGGTGAGAGTACTATAGTAGACAGAGGTAGCCACATTAGGACATGAGATGGCTGAGATATTAGAGTGAAGAGAGTCAAAGGAAGAAGAGAGATGTGACACGTCTACAGCTTGCAAGTCACGGTAAGTACGTGTTTGGGGAATAGCAGGGGGTGAGGAGGGAGTTAGTGAGAGTTGAAATGTGAGCATATTGTGATCAGAGAGGGGAAATGGGGAGTTAGTAAAGTTGGAGGTTGAACAGAGTCTGGTAAATATGAGATCCAGAGCATTACCACTGGAGTGAGAGGGGGAGTCAGAGCACAAAGATAAGCCTAGGGAGGAGGTTAGTAAAAGAAGTTTAGAGACAGAAGAGTTGTTAATGTTGTTAACGGGTATATTAAAGTCACCTAATATGATGGATGGGATGTTAGATGAAAGAAAGTAAGGAAGCCTAGCAGCTATAGGTGACAACACTGGTACATTTAGTGCCTATGCTAGTAAATGAGCATCTCTATATCCTTAGTATGCCAAGTTCCCTTTGTCAATTACATGACTAATACCAGTCTCATTGCACATTTTTACAGCTAATTGAGTTCCAGTTTGTTTACTCTTATAAAGTTGCAAAAAAAAACTATTGCTGTCATTTTCAGTAATTGCCAGGATTCTATTTGGTTTTTATAATCAGCATATAGCATGTGTCCCAGGGCTTATAGAGTTACTTCGTTATAAGTTGCTGAATGATTCAATGAAGTGTGACTTTAATTTTATACAACAAATAGACAGTTTGTTACTGTCAGGAGCAGTCATGTTTACCAGACATGCATTCAAGTCAGATACATCAGATATATTCATGTCAGGCATGGTTGTCATCACTCTAGTTTAGTTTTTCATGGAAGACCAGAAAAACAATTTCAAATTAAGGTTACCTTCAATATAGAACAGATCAATCTTACATTGAATCGTACACTTAAATTTATAAAAACTTAAGAGCAAGTTGACAATTAAACGAGAAAGGAGAATTCGATTACGCTAACTTCAAGTAACAGTTTGCATTTAGTTGTCTAATGCATTTTAGTATTGTTAAACATTCATTTTAGCATTCCTAGCTTTCCGGCAGTGATATCTTTCAATCAGGAATGTCAGGAACATCATTGCTATAAAAACATGAATTAAAAAAAATAAATTACCGAGTGCAGAGAGTTTATCTAGGAGGAGGTAAAGTACCACTTAAATGGGCCCAAACCATCAGAGCGCCTTGGAAATCAAAATCAGAAAGAACCAATAAATAATTTGATCAGACCTGTTTACCGTTCAACAGGGTCGCAGGTATTTAAATTGTAATAACAAACACTAAGCTATAGATTCACAGTATCCACAAAAGTGGATCAAATTTCCACTTCATTCTCCTCAATGATTGTGTCATTACATTAATGCCCTTAATATTTCATTCTAGAAAAATAAAATAATTGCTCATAGCCTATCAAGCCTGACATAGTACACTATATGACTGCTCTTTTGACATGCTAAAACTATTCTTATGTATATGTTAGAAATGTGTATTTTATCTAGCATATTATTTGGCTAGGGTATTCACTAATGGGAAAGACTGTTGAGTTAGCTCTCATCCAATTATGTTTGCAGATTTATAGCAACTTAAATGAATCATGTATACAGTATATCAATACTCATTATAAGCATAAGATGCATTCATGTTACTGCTATTACTTGAATCAATATGTGTTTTAGAACAATCTACCATATGGTTTGAGTCTTATTGTCACTTTTCATTTGTGAAGATGCCATTTATGGGACAGAAAGTCTGCTAGAATGAATAAATGGTTTATATAAGTCGGAAAAAAATCCACTTTGCAGTATATTGTGTCCAATATACTTAAGCACTATTAACAATGTTACCAGCAGCAGCAAGAAAGTTGATCTCTACTCAACTGATTTCAAAATCCCAGCCAACAACGATACCGTTAAATATGAAGATGAAAAAAAATTTCATAAATATGAGGCAAACAAAATTAATATGTACGTTATTATTCACGAATCATAAGCTTGTTATAAATTTTAAATTATATTATTCTTAATAACAAACAATTATTTCATAATGAAATCATTTAGAGACCTGAACTACGTATTTTTTTTTTTTTTTTTACTAGAGTACACATTTGTATAACTTGTATATATGTTGTATGGAGGATTTAAGGGGTTAACCATCCATACAATGAAGAAATGTAACCTATGCGCTAAACCCAGAGGTAGTGTAAGGAGTTCCTGCTAAGGATGGGCGAATTTGACCCGTTCCGTTTCGCCAAAAATTCTTCGCCAGCCATTAAAGTCTATGGGCATCAAAAAAAATTTTGACGCATGGCAATTTTTTATTGGACGCACGTCATTTTTTTCCCCACCATACAGGTCTATGGGTGTCATTTCCACGGCGAAAAAAATTCGCCCCTCCTTAATTCCTGCTCCTATTCTATATTAGAAAAGTGGGCACATGGTTCTGTCGCTATGGATGCTACTTATTTCCAGGGGTGGTGCTGGGAAGCCTGAGGTTGAAGGCCTTAATGAAGTTGTATATAAGGGACTGCATAAACGAGTTAAAGGTGGAGGCAGGTAGCTGGTGTTATGGGAGCTGTGAGATAAACAGAGTTAGTAAGGGAAACTTGGTTCTCCACTAAGGAGATTAGGAGGTCTATTTATGAAGCCTCAAATTTTTCTGGTTGAGTTTTAAAGGGGAAAAAATCTGAATTTTTAGAGGAAAAAAAACCTTAATTTTTTTAGATTTATTATGCTCTGAAGCTGATAAAAATCTGAATCTGAAAATACTCCAGCTAAAACCTGTCGAAATGCATGTAAAACTCAATGGCAGATGGTCCCTTTAACAGTTGGAAGATGCTTTTTTGCCTTCATGATTCTCAATAGTTTCGGGCTGTTTGACTTTGACAGTTTTCATTTGATAATCCAATAAATCGGAGTTTTTCGGATGACAATTTGCTAAAGTTGAGTTTTCCAGGGGACAATTCTAAAAGGGTCACACAATTCCAATTGCCACATGATTTTATCAAGACTTTTCCCGCAAGGACAACAGCCCAGATGCTGCCCCCCCCCTCTGAGCTTAAAAATCAACGACGGAGCTGGTCAAAGGGAGGCAGCATCACTAGTGCATTGGACGCAATGGTGCTCTCTGCACTAGCGGACTGAGTTTCCAGGTGAAAAGCCAGAAGTTTGGCTCTTAAAGTTAAAGGCCCCTTGTAACCGGCCACTCGCTGCCGCCTGAGGCAAAGATCTCACCTTGGGGTAGATTTATCAAAGAGTGAAGTTAGAGACTTTAACTAATTTGTCTAAAAGTAAAATGCTTTGTATTTCCCTGACATTGTAAAGCTTCATTGTTAGCAATCGCAGGTGTCCACGTTAATATTCCATCCACCCAATGAAAACTAGTAGACAGTACATGAAACCTGTACAGGTATGGTTATCCAGAATGCTCGGGACCTGGGGTTTTCTGGATAACAGATCTTTCTATAATGTTGGTCTTCATGCCTTAAGTCTACTAGAAAATCATGTAAACATTAAATAAACCCAATAGGCTGGTTTTGCTTCCAATATGGGTTCATTATATGTTAGTTGGGATCAAGTACAAGGTACTGTTTTATTATTACAGAGGAAAAGGAAATCATTTTTAAAAATTTGGATTATTTGGATAAAATGGAGTCTATGGGAGACAGCCATTCCGTAATTCGGAGCTTTCTGGATATCAGGTTTCCGGATAAGGGATCCTATACCTGTAGTATAAAAAAAACAAACCAAAGGTTAATACTAATGCTAAAATGGTTCACAAAATAAAGTAACAACGTACAATGAAAGAACCAAAGACTTTAACCTAGCAGCCAATAAATGGGTTGTTTCTGACAAGTAAATATAAATCAATATAAAGTAAAAAAACAAAGAACATATCAAATATACAGAATAGAAACTGTATTGTATGCATAACACTATCAGCACTGTCACAAATGAAATGCTTGTATTTCTACGTCTCACATGCTTTACAGTCATCTGAAATTGCAACTACGGCAACTACATTGTACATCCACTTCCTATTACTATTTATTATTTTCCTTACAATTTAATTTGTATTCTAGATTTGGATTTCTATGTTCTTTGTATTGCTTTAATTAGGCTCTTAAAAACATTTGTTATTCAAATTTTTAATTTGGATACAATGTGCAGTGGTTTGCTGGTTAAATTAGGAGAATGAATCACTGAATATTGAAAACTATAGGAAAGCTGATTTACTGAATTTCAGACTTGAGGGAAAAATGCTAGGGTGAAAAAAAAGTAACAAAATGCAAAATACCAAAAAACCCACACATAAGTGCGAATCACAGTATTACGCTCTTGAACATTTAAATAAACTGGAGAGAAAAAATAAACATTTGTTAGAGACAATTCTAATAAACTCCCATACCAAGTTGCCAACTTTTACTTGCTAACTTATTTCTGGCGAGCGTTCATGGTTTTGTTAATATTAAAATATTTGTGTGTTTCTTTGTGTTTGAATTTTTTTTGGTAACTTGTATTTTGCTAAATCTATCCCTTAGACTACAACACCTGGCCTTTGCGTTCAACCATCATAACTATTTGTGTTACACAGTCCGGGCAAGTTTGAGCTGGTGCAATACACCTTTGGCAGGTTGTGGGTTGGCAGAACACCATCCTCGGCAGCAAACTCCGAATTTCATATCATCACTAGACCTTTACTTATATATACACTAGTAATTGTACCCCCCACACAGTCCTTTAGTAACATCAGCAAGTCAGGCAAGGGTATATATTTTGTGTGCAAACATTGCCTTTTTATCGTTTATAGCAGCTGGTCAACTCCAGATTGTGGGTAAGACCTAGATCTGGCATAAAGGTGCTTCTAGCAGCTGGTCAATGCCACAGTGTGGGTTAGACAAAGCATTGGCAATTTATTTCTGTGTTATGGGTATGTAAGTATTGACAGTGCACTGGGTTGTGTTGGGTTTGGCTTGGGAGTGGGAGAGTTACATAGTAGCATAGTAAGTTAGGTTGAAGAAAAGACACATGTCCATCAAGTTCAACTTTTAAATCAATATATAACCTGCCTAACTGTTAGCTGATCCATAGGAAGCAACAAAAATATAGGAATAGAATTAGAATAGAATGGTTATAATATCTATCACAAATACTTTTATGTTAAATATTTTTATATTGTTTGTTCCTTATTTACATGAAGACTCTGGTGGACTTTCAAGATAAAATACAAGATTGACCAGGTAAAAAAGGAGGAAGCCAATTTTTTACAATCGGTTCAGTAATGTTTCAGAGTGGGCTGTATTCTCCCTGAAAAGCTACCTACTACTACTATGCTCCATCTTCACAAACAGTGTAATTAAACTTTTTACATTCAATTAAATGGGGTTTTATGTATTATTTAATTGGGTGAGTTTGCATGTGTTTTCTGCTTATCTGTACATTTACTTTGGCAAAATATTACACTGGTACTGCTCTTTTTGACATAAATCCCCAAGAATATTGCTAAGGCCTTTAATGTTTGCATAAAACCAATTTGTAAGCATACATTATGTGAGATCTGGTGCACAAAAAAAAAGAATTCTTTAATAATACAGCAAGCAAACGTTCAAAAGAAAAAAAAGCCTTTTCCACGCTCTCCTGTCATGATCTTCAATTAACCTCTTTGTTCTGTTATTGAGTATGAGTAGGCAGGAATGTTTTCACATTTTTTCTTAAATAACAGATTTGTTCATCTAGATAAAAACACCTGGAAAGCATCACACAAGTCAACCAGTCAACTGTGCAAATTTTTCAAATTTGTAATACAATCCTTGTGAATTACTTCCAGTTGAATGTGGATTTGCATTCAGAAGAACAGATTCTGCAATATCATCATGAATTTGCCATTATATAATTAGTGAATTAGGTCATGTGGTAAGATTTGTAGCAATATGATGAAGTAAGATTTCTTGAGGTGAATCTACACATTTGACAGATTGAATAGGACACGCACAGTGAAGGCAATGAAAATGTTTGCTCTGCCTGGACAGGCATTGCCAGAGAGACATATATAAATATTTTGATAATAACTCTCCTTTGTTTGGAAACTTGGCACTGGACAGTAAGCAGAAACCTAAAACTATAAATTAAAATAAAGAAATGTTGTTACTTTTGTATCACAGGGAGGCACATTTATCAAATGTCAAACTTTGAATTCATGTTTTTCTCAGTTTTTATAAACTCCTTTAAATTCGAATATACTCAAAATTAGATTGGGGGTTATTTAATAAAACAAAAGTAATATCTAAAACTCGCAGTAATTCTACAGACTCGAATCTAATTTGAATCTAATTTGACTAAACTCAATTCAGGAAGGCTACGAAAATGTCCAAATTTTCCCCTGGACCTCTCCCATTGACTTATACATGAACTCAACAGGTTTTAGGTGGTGAATAGTCAAATTCAATTTCTTAAATGGCCAGAATATGATAAATCTCAAAATTTGAATCCAAATTAAAACTCAAATCGATTTTGGATAATTCACAATTCAAATTTGAGAGCTTTGACCATAAAAAAAAAAATTGAAAACTAAAATTTTCAATTTAACCCTTAATAAATCTGCCCCTTAATATAGCATAAAGGTCAAAATGGGAAGAAAAAATGGAGATTGTAACTTAGTTTAATACATTTTTAACACCAGTACCTGTAAAGTAAATTAAGCCAAAACAGAGATGTGCAATAAAAGGTGCACGAATTACTGGGTGATAAAGGTTGTCTCTTCTTAAAATTACTTTGAAAATGTAGGATCTGTTGTTTTGAAATCAAATAGGTGGCTTAGCAATTTACTATGATTATGTAAGATGTACATAATGGAATAATTGGTGTCATTTTCAGAGGTTGTTCAGGACAGAGATTGCGTGGGAAGCATTTTTTCTCATTGTAGCCACATGATGAAAACACATTACAGCTCAGGGAACCGAAAAAGAGACAGAGATGGTGTCAATCATTTTAGAAAAATAAATTACAGGATAGTTGTCAGATATTAGATACACAGAGTTGAAATTTTCCACTTGATCGCGGTTTTAAAAAATCCAGACAAATAAAAAAATATATATTTCCCTATACTTAGCATTGAGAGGACTAGCAACGTTCCCTTTATAACTGGAAATATTGTGCTCTGCTAAGTGAATTATGGCTGTATTTTTCCAGCTCGGTATTTCATATGAGGCTGACTCATTCAGTAATGAAATCATCAGAATCCCACATACAGTCTTTCTATTAATTTCATCTAGACAGGCACTAGGTTCTGTATATGCCACAACCCCTTCATACACAGGAATCAAGCACAGACACTGTTCAGATGCCGTGTCAAGTGAGTTTTGGGATATTTGTATATATAAATGTGTATAAAATAACCCTGCAAGTTATTTCAGTGCATGTCATATAGTGTTACAGCAACGTTTTTTTTATTACCTATAAACCCAGCCAATCCATTTATAGAAAAAGAACAACTCAACACAATTTCTGAGTTGAAGAAGGCTAATACTAAGAACTTTGTTCCATTGCAGCAGACAGATATTTTAACTGATCTGATGTTAAAAGCCAGAGAACATGTCTTACCCTGAAGCTGCAGTTTGTTCTTTGCCTTAGGCGATGATGCCACTTTCCCTTATACCTTGCCTCTGATACTTTTTGCTTTCACTTTGTACAACTAACTAATACCATTTGGATTATCCCCAAATCAGGGGAAAAAGAAAAAAAGTACATGATTTTCTTCCTTAATCTGATTAACTTGGCTATTGAATTTGCAGTTTGCTCAAGGAAACTTCTTAGTGGTTCCTCCAAACAATAAGGTTGTAGTAAATGAAAGGGTTTCACGCAGAAGATAGCTGCAAAATATTTCAGTGCTTTATTTGTGTCACGACATGTTTCGAGCTGAGCTCTTTTTCAAGTGATAACATACTGCTTTCTCCACAATAGTTTTAAACATTAAACTCCACCCTTCATTAGTGGTAACAATGCTCAAGGTGCATTAACCCCACCTCCCCGTGTACGTAAAACATTTCAAAACAAGGCAACTGCCTCTGAGGAATTTTAAAGGCCTAGCCTAATAAAAACAGACCGGTAACATCAGTTCCAAGGATCTCCGCATCAAAGTTCATTGACATATCATCTCCAGTATAGTGTGGTATTGTCCATAAGGATCTATACGCAGAATCCGAATAAAAAATAGAAATGTAGAAAAATTAAAATGGTAGAAAAATTAGAAAAATTAACCCCCGGCACTGCTCACAAGCCTGCCCAGAGCTCATAAATTGCTTCACAAAAGGCTATATCTTTAGCTTTACTTTTCAATGTCATTTTAACACTACAATTATTTTAATATTTCAATTAGCTGCCAAATATTACTCTTACCCTTCTGTAGAAAAAGTTCACAATTTATTCACAACTTTTCTGCTATTTCTATGGCAGCAATTACTATCTATGGAGAAAAAGAAGAAAAACATTTTAAGGAAGTCAGTACATTTCAAAATTCAAGTATAAATTTACAAAAAACTGGAGATGCTCCAGTGTTCATTTAAACCCTCTGGTTGCATACTGTTTAACTTCCTTATCCATTTTGTTTCTTGTTGCAGCAATAATCTAGTAATACTACCACCTCTCACTGGTTTTCGCACCACCTCCAGCACCTGCCATTTGAGCTGGGCAGGGCTGTGTTTTAATAAAGAAAAATGACGCGATACAGAAGTATCTGTCTGGGTACCTACTTTAAAGTTACGGATATCTGATTTGTGCTCTTTTATCCTTTCTTTTACAGGGCGTGAAGTCTGCCCTATGTACACCATCCCGCAAGGGCATTTTAGGAGATAAATTACACAGGATGTCGCACAGGTTCCATAATCATAAAGCTGTAACTTTTTTCCATTGCTCGGGTGATAGACTACTTCCCCTTTAATTATAGCTGAGCAACAAATACAGCTGAGACAGGGGAAAGTCCCTTTCTTTGGTTTACCCTGAAAAACCGAAATTGTTTTTAACTCTTTTCTGGTTTCCGCTGGGCAAAGTTTATCCCTTAATGTCTGACCCCTAGTATAGCAGAACATAGGGGTATTTGTACAAATTTGTCTTAAAGTTTTATCTTGTTGTAAAATGGGCCAGAATCGTTTTATTACTTTTTCAATCTGGCCACTAACTTGAGAGTACTTACTAACAAAAGGAGTTCTAGTTTGAGCTTTTGTTTTGATTTTCTGTGTGAGCAATTCACCCCTAGGTAGGGCACCCACCTCTTTTGCTGTATTCATGAGAAGATTTGTTTTGTAACCCTTCTCTTTAAACCTATCAATAAGGGGGCCAACAGCTTCCCAGTATTTGGTGTCATCTGAGGCTATTCTTCTGGCTCTTAAAAATTGTCCCTTAGGTATTGCATTGATACATTTTGGATTGTGAAAACTAGAAGAATGTAACAAACTGTTGCGGTCAGTGACCTTTCGATACAGTTCTGTTACAATGTTACCTTTTTGCAAGGTTAGTTTCACATCCAAAAAATTAAGAGTAATATTTGACACTTCTGTCGTAAATTTAATGGTGGAGTGTCTTTCATTTGCCTGTTCCACCATTGTATGGAATACAAATAAATCCCCTTTCCATAAAACCAGTATATCATCCATATAGCGAGCATATAGTAACATATGTTTTTTATAGCTTTTGGTCAGGAAAAATTCACTCTCCAATCTGTGTACAACCAGATTGGCAAATGAGGGGGCGACCGCCGCCCCCATTGATGTGCCTTGGCACTGCCAATAGAATTTGCCCATAAACCTGAAATAATTCCGCTTTAATATCAGAGTCAGGCAGTCGATTAGGAAGTAGACCATATTATGCGAAAGGTCTGTTTCAAGTAAATACTCTTCAATATAACGTAGCCCTTCATCTTGGGGTATTGAAGTGTATAAACTTACAATGTCTATACTACATAGATTGCAGTCAGAATCCACAGATTTTATAGAGGATAAAGTATGTAATAAATCATTGGTATCTTTAAGACAGCATGGGATTTTAATTGCCAGTGGTTGCAGGTAATGATCTACAAATTTAGATAAAGGTTCTAAAACAGAACCTATGCCTGAGACAATAGGGCGACCAGGTGGATTAGTTAAAGATTTGTGGATTTTTGGCAGCAAATACAATACTGGTACTCGAGGGTGATCCACTATTAAGTATTCTTTAGTTTCAGGTGTAATAAGGCCATTTTGTAAGGCTTCAATGGCAATTAATTCAATCTCTCTTTGGATATCTTAGTGGTTCCTATTATGACGCATCAATATTTCTAATAGGATTTTATTTTTTTGCCAAGAAGGTGTTATAGAAAGATGTTTTCCCTCTGGACTATAGCACCTATTAGTGCATAAATAATGCTTTGCCAAAATCTGCATTATTTGGTGACCACTGACTAACAACAGGCTCGACAGTCTAAAAGTTAATTAAACATGTGACCAGAGACAGACCATAAATGCCCTGTTCCTTTGTGAACCATACATAAAGCGCAGCAACACAATATACAGTGTAAAAAGTAAAAAAAGGTGACCCCCCCACAAACATTTAGGGGGTTATTTACTAAGCTCCAAATACCCGAAATTCCCTGAAATCTGAAAAAATTTTACATTTTTTTTAAAAAATCACGAATTTTTCGGCATTTATTCGAGGGCTAAAAAGCCTGAATATATAAACAAGGCATCTCAAACCTGTCGAGGTTGCATAAAAGTCAATGGGAACAGTCCCATTGATTTTTGGTTGTGTCGGGGGTTTCGGGGAATTCACGATGTTTTCTGAGCTTTCGGGTGAAAACTCTGAATTTCAGGGAAATTTCATGGAAAAATTGTGAAAATCAGAGCTTTTCCCACAAAGCAAATTTGTAATAATTAGGAAATTAGGAAAATGTAATAATAAATAAGCATTAAAAACCCGAGCAGGTTAGAGCGGAGTTTGTAGCAGCCGATGTTGAGATAAATTTGGACCTTGATAAATAACCCCCATAATCAGTGAACAGCATCTTTGACATCTTTAGCTACCTTCCACTCTGGTTGTTCAAAGGTTTACAGTAAGGCTTCAGCATCGCCTTAATCACTTGGAAATCCTTCTACTCCTCTAACTCACTCTGCCCACTCCCTCAGGAATTTGCTTTTGGCTTTGTTGATTTATGAGCATGCTCAGTTCGTCTCAAGCTCAGATTACTACACACACCCTGCAGCCTAACAACCAATGAAGAGATTGCATTGCTGGTTCCCATAGAAACTCTAGCTGTCTGATCCTAATTTTTCGGCTAACCACCTCTCCTGAGCTCAGCTTAACCATTACAGTGTTCAACCCCAGCAGAACTTTTTATCAAAGTATGTTGTGCCTCTGTAACCTAAATTCTGCATTGCATGAACTGTACAGCATACATGTCCTGTTTGCACATGTCAATGTTACTGATGATGTGTCAGAGGGAAAATGGCAGCCTGTTAAAAGCGGTTATTTGTTTTAGGAAAATTAGATGGTTCTGGCAAATGGAGGGGGTATATGCAGTACAAATGATTTGGCTTGGGTGGGGAAGCTTGGTACATGGTAAAAAAATGTAGGCCTCAAATGTCCTTTAAAGGATAGCTAGTTTAAAATACCCTATGGTAAAATATAAGGTTATTAAAGGTCACCTTGGAGATCTATGACCTGTATAAAAACACTATAATAGGTCACATTTACATTTTTGTTTGGAACACATAACTGCTGGTAGGGAAACTGGTGGGTTTATTTGCTTTTCATGAATGATCAGTTATTAGGATGTTAATTTTTACTAGTAGCATACCTTAAACCTTAAAACACAGGAACTGCTTTGTTACTACCTAGTTGGCAGGGGATGGGTTAAGGGCAGAAGCCACACAGTGTAATGGTATTTCCTGGAAAAAAATATATTGACCTCCCTATATTTTTATCCTTCTTCATGTTATTAATAACATTTACTCCAAAACAGGCATTATTGACCACTTCACCACATGGCATGGTGTATCATCAGTAAAAGTGTGAAAAGGGTTAGGATTCCAACTGCAATGTTGATGTTCTAAGTAAAAAATATTTTTGAATTGGCCATATGATGTGGCAGCATCTACAGGTCCTTATGTTATTTTTTCATTTTGCCGGCTGATCTTGTAGGTTTATTTTGTATATTTAAAGTGTCTCTGTTATTGTTACCAATATCGTGAGTGCTGTTAAATCTTCTGATATGTTTATACATTAACAGGTGGCAGTAAAGCTCTGGCAAATGCTACAACAAAGTTTATTCTATAACGACACACACAGTCAAAAATATGGATTAATCATCTAAATAGCAAAATGGATTACAAAAGCAACAGGGGGGGTTTGCAAGGTTTTTCCAAAGGATTCTGCCAGCAGCATTTAGTCAAATCTAAAGCTGAGATATACCAAACAGGATAAAGTAATGGATATAAATCTACATGAAGCCAAGATGTAGGATACATTTTACATTTCAGCACTGCATTTATTTTATTAAGAAAGCTTGCAAACTATATGAATCATTTTGCTGGAGCTGCAAAATGTTTGGGCTACACTAATTGCTGTGTGATCCATAAATTACAAAAGCCTGAAGTGATTTTCTATTTGCATAACTTTTTGTTTCATGTAATCTGAGAGTCTGGATAATATTTTTACAAGAGTATAATTAGAGTGTGTGTCTAGTATGATTGTAATAAGTTATAAAAATGCATCTAACCTCAATCTGCTTTGTCAAATTATACTTAAAATTCTGTTTTTCCCTTTTTAGAAGATATAGTTTTACTGTTATTAGATTAACTGTATGTCTATTTTTGCTGTACAGATATGGGATTCATTATGTGGGGTAATTAAAACGCGGAGGCTAATTTATTGAAGGTCGGATTTTAGTGGTTTCAGAGGTGTTTGAAACCACGACTAAACTCACAAATTCTAAAACTACAACTGTCTTTGAATTTAGTAAAAGTTGAGATTATAAAAAGCACTGAATGATCTGAAAATAAATCCCAATACCACAAAAAAACTCAATTCATGTTATTTGGACAATTCATACGGAAAAAAAAAATAATCAGAAAACCTCTAACATTCTGATATACAGGTATGGGATCCATTTTCCGTAAATCCGTTATCCAGAAAGCTCAGAATTACGGAAAGGCTGCCTCATATAGGGGTAGATTTATCAAGGGTCGACTTTCAAAATCAAAAAATACTTCAAATTCGACCATCAAATTGAAATATTTCGAATTTGAATATCGAAGTCAAAGTATTTTTCACCAAATTTTCCCATCAAACGATCGAAGTAAAGTCGTTCGAATCGAACGATTCGAACAATTTCAGCTTACGATAGAGCGATTTTACTTCGATGTGTGAAGACTTAGAAAAATGCATTAGAAGGACCCCATAGGCTAAGATAGTACTTCGGCAGGTTTAATTTGGCGAACTATTGATTTCAAAAAATTTTAAAAAGACAGTACTTCGATTATCGAATATTCAAACTATTTTACTTGGAATCAAATTCGAAGTCGTAGTATCCTATTCGATGGGCGAAGTATCCAAAAAATTACTTTGAATTTCAAATTTTTTACTTTGAAAATTCCCTCGAATTCACTTCGACGCTTTATAAATCTGCCCCATCGACTCCATTTTATCCTAATAATCCAAATTTTTAAAAATGATTTCCTTTTTCTGTGTAATAATAAAACAGTAGCTTGTATTTGATACAAACTAAGATATAATTAATCCTTATTGAAAGCAAAATCAGACTATTGGGTTTATCTAATGTTTACATGATTTTTGAGCAGGCGGAATTACGGAATTACAGAAAGATCCATTATCCCGAAAACCCTAGGTCCCGAGCATTCTGAATAACAATTCTATACCTGTATATCAAAATTCAGATTTGTGTAATTTTAGAAGTTTTTTTTATCAATTTACCTGATATATTACAAAATCCTAATATAAACAAAAAATAAAACAGTGAATATGAATACCTTGAATTCATATTTAATTTATAATTTTTAATGGGTTAGCAAGCTCAAAGAAAAAAAGTAGAAAAACTTGAAGTGAATAAATAGTTTACATTTTCCAAGGACAGTTCCCATTGACTTCTACATGACCTTGCACACTTTCAGATTTAACAGAAGTTTTTGTGGTTTTTACACTTAATACATTTAAAATGTTTTTAGCTTTAAAGATTGTTTTACTAGGGGTTTTCTAGGAGTCTCTCGGAAATAATCAAAACACACTAGCTACATATAAGCAAAGGTTTTTATTACACACATAGTATGAAAAAGTACATTACCGAATGAGCAACATTCCTCTCTGCAATCCAGACTGGGACATTCCGAACAGTCCGCAGATCGAAGTCCCTCAAACGGTGTCAGAAGGTCCTGTGGCAGCATGCGTAAACGCCACAGTCGAAATCTCAACTGACCGAATGGAGACCCCCAGTTATATAACTCATATAATGAGTTGGTTAATAACAGATCTTGCTTCCCATGAACTCATCAGGATCTGGCCAGACTAGCTTAATAGAGATTTCCAGAAATCATGTACATATAATAGAATTTCCAGATGTCACATGTTAAAAATAAAAAGCATTATAGTATTAGATCATCGAGTTGATTAACTTCCCTTTCCACAAAGCTTCATTATACAAGATTAAAGCTGCTATGATGTGGGTTCAATGGTAGTATTATACAAGGAGCTACTGGGTTCAATCAAAGTATTACCATGAGCCATTATTGATAAAGAAATTCCTCTCATTACAAAGATATTTAGGAAAACCACAAACTTTTCAAGATTCGTGGAAAAAAATCACAAATTTGATTGATAGTTTGAATGGCCCTCTTAGGCACAGATATATCAAAATGTGAATTAGAGCACACCACAGAAAACTTCAACCACTTTCTTTTATTTCTGAGAGATTTTCAGAAGTATATTTATGGTGAACTGTAACTTTCACAATTGATAAATATGACTCTAAATATCACATAGAAATTAATGGAAAGGGAATAATTTTTCTGTGGTGGGCACTAATCTCTCATTTTGATAAATCTGCCTGAAAACCTGCCTTAAATCCAAATTTCCACCTGAGCAGTGAAAACAGATTTGGAAAAGCAACAGTAAAACTGCACCAAATCCAGAAATCAGTTTGGAATTAAGTTGGATTCATACAGAATCCTGAAAGGGATGGCAGAATCCTGAAAGGGGTGGTTCCAGTGCCGGGCCACGCTGGGCAGGCGCCCTAGGCAGGCCCGGCAGGCCCGGCAGTCGCGGCGCCTGCACGAATGTGTGCGCGCATGCGCGAATATGCGCAGAAGCGCGAAGAGAAAAGAAGGGAACCGGACTTGGGGTAGGCAACAGAGAAGGTACGTGCCTGGCGCCCTCCCAGCTTTGCGCCCTAGGCACGTGCCTGCTCTGCCTACCCCTAGTTCCGGCCCTGGATGGTTCCGTTTAAGTTAACGTTTATTATGTAATAAAATGGCCAATTCTAAGCAGGTCTTCAGTTTGTCAACATTATTTATTTTTATAGTTTTCGAATGATTTGCCTTCTTCTGACTTTTTTTTCCAAACCATAAGGGGCCCATTTACTAACAATCAAACAGTTTTTTTCCCACAAATCTCGAAAAATGCGTGTTTTCCTTATATTTTTGAATAGCACCAAAAATTCAAGATGTATTAAGTGTAAAAGCCATGAAAACCTCTAAGGCAAAACTTTGCAAGTAAACATTGTCACAGTGCTATAGAAATCAATGGGGGCTGCACTGATCTGATTGCCCCTTAAATCAATTCAGACTTTGTGGCTTTTGATTTTTTCTGCACAAAAAATTGTTAAAAAAACTTGAATTTGAAGAGGTTTTCAGAGTTTTGATATTTTTTACAGGGTTTTTTTTTTGGTTTATAATATATATATATATATATATATATATATATATATATATATATATTGTACAGGGCTTCAGGGGTGGGTCCTGGATGACAGGTATATTTCCCCTTTATTCAGGTACCTGGAGGGTGCACAGCAGGGCTAATTACTGGAGGAGTTAAGAGAGCCCTGAGAGTTCAGGAAGGGGGTTGGTAGACACGAGAGAAGTGTGTTTGGAAACTGCTCTCCTGACTGGGAATGAAAAGCTTTGCAAGGCTAGGTGAGCCTGATCACTGAATGGGAATATGACCTGTTTTCTTTCAAATTTGCTGTGCATGAAAGTGACTGTTAACTTTATGATGAAGACTATATTTAAGTTGACTTATTTTACCTGCTAAGGTTACAGCTTGTTTAAGTTATTGTTACCTGTTGAGGTTACAGCTTGTTTGTTTGCATATGGAATAAAAGGACATTTATTCTACTACTGTGTTGTTGCCGTAGTGCATGGGCGATCCCACAACCCCTGAATTTATACTATATATATATATATATATATATATATATATGCATAGAATGGACCAGCACACCGTTTTCTTCAATCAAACGTGTTTATTCAATACACACTGTGCATCCTGTATTGAATAAACACGTTTGATTGAAGAAAACGGTGTGCTGGTCCATTCTATGCATATACAAAGACTTTGACCGAGCACCCGGCTTGGAGAAAAAAAGAGGACAGAGTGCAGGTGTTTGTACTATAATATATATATATATATATATATATATATATATATATATATATATGTGTGTAGCGCTATAGTAAACTGACTTTACTGTAGTCAGTTTAAGCTACTATAAGTGTGTGGTCTTTCTCAGGGGTAAGCCCTCGCAGTGGGGTGGAGGCAGGGTGTAGTGCCACTGTAACCAGGTGCAATAGCACAATGATGGGCGCCAGTAGTACTTTAACGCTTAAACAATGAACTGTCTTTATTTAACATAGCACATATCCACAATGGAGTTTAGAACAATCAGACAGCATAAAGGTAGCATATACTCACAGAACCAGTATAGACTGAATCCCTGCAGGCCAGGGAATATACAGCAGAGAGTGTTGCAGCTTGTGAGGGGTATTGCCCAGTTTTCAGGATCTCTTTCAGTGGCAGTCTATGGGAATTCCTACCATCCCTAGTCTCAATACTTTAGTCCCTACTCCAGGTCAGTAATACCCTGGGATCTTAATCCCTCTAATATCCTCGGCGGAGCCTTGAGCTGCTCAACTAAATAACCTCTCTATCACTCCTAGAGTGATCTATAAAAGAGTATGCTGTCTAATTACTAGGGCAAATGCGCCTAGAGTCGACATGTACCCATTCCCTTCCAGCCTGCTTGGTTGGAGCACTCATTGGACAATTTATATGAAAAACTTTAATGGTGTAAATCAACATTTCGGTCCTGCACAGAGGACCTTTATCAAGACATAAATTAAGTCCCATGAGTGCTCCGTGCTCTTAATGCGGACATATGTATTTTTTTTTCAAGATTTCAAGAGTTTGTTACAGATTATTACACTCCTCCTGCATACTGTACAAAGGATGCAAGAGTTGTATGAGGATATCATGCAAGAAATAAGCCCTCAAGGTGCACAGTTATTTATAAAAGGTTCTAATCTATCTATAGGTATTTATGCCTTGCTCATATTGCTATATTCAGCTGGGTTATGTGTTTCTTTCTATAAACCCATTTCTATTGGTGGCAAACCATCTATATTAAAGATGAATCAGTCACCTGAACCATCAAGATCTCAACTTGTGACCTTGAATTTGCTTTAAAGACCAAAAGGATGTTCAAAAGCATTAATCTCTACTATCATGAGGCTAGGAAGGCATTGACCTCCCACAGAATCTGTCCTGCCAAAGTGTGCACTGCAAAGGAAGTAAATCTTGTTAACACCTTTAAGGCCAGAATGAGAAGATCTAGTACCTGCTCCATCTCCTTTTCATGGAAGATTACTCCCTTATTCACACTTTATTAAAAATAAAAACATAAAAACTTCATGGTTCAAGAATCAAAATACAGATCTCAATATAAGGTAAAATGATGAAATATTCATTTTAAAAAAATACAATGGAAGAAACACAGTATGTAGATGGATACAGATGTCCGTAGAGCAACTCAAATATTTAGCCTGCAAAATGTAATAGCCTTTATTAAATACGGCTCAAATTTAGAGATGAATTTGGTCAAGAAAAAAGTGTCTTCTGCACCGAAAAAAAAAAAAACACCTCCACCAGCTAAGGAACTGTGTGGGAACCTTATTTGGAAGAAATTAGTTACACAGAGCCTTTTTTTAAATGAAGAATTGTTGTGGAATATTGGAAAGAGTCTTCCCTAACAAGGTAGGGGAATGTATATGTTTTAGTAGAGGTAAAAATGCCTTAATTGCAATTTAATTTTGCCTTCCTGTTTACTCCAATGGCATTTTGGGCCAGTTTCACTCATCACTGCTCAAAATCAGAAACATGGTAGCAACTACTACTTTTTGTTAATTTGCAAATGCACCTAAGAGTATTAAACTTGACATCACCCATACTATGGCAATTTTCTTGCAGGCCTACTGTATATGCAAACATTATTATTTATTTGTTTACCCTCTCTGGTTTTAGTAAATCTGCAGTTTAAAAAAAAAGGACCTATTTATTTAAACTGTGTTTATCGATTTTGTCAAGCTTACTGTATATGAGAGTTTAATGTTTTGCCTTGTACTAACAGTTCATAAAACTGGCATTTATTTTATTCACTTCAAAAGGGGATGTCCACTGAGGATATTTTTTTAATGCCTAATGTGGTCATATAAAAATTGTGCCACAGCACTGTTTTTATTGATAATTATACATATTTTAAATGGATTGATGATAAAATAAATATTTGTTTTCATTTTTGAACGCTGCTAATTCACTTAAATAAATGTTGTTTTTAGCAGAACCTTAGGCAGCTTTAACAGTACAAGTATGCTTGGGCCCAATTGGATGAACTGGCATTCACAATATAACCTTTTATTTATTCATCTATGTTTTTATGCCACAAATATTGGAGGATAACTATATTGTGTTATTCAACATATAGCTGATTTATTAATGGCTGTGCTTAATGATGTTTGTCAATTAAGCACTATTATTGTGTGTATACTGTGTATTAGTAGTTTAGACATAATAAGTAATTAATGATTTTAGATTATAGAGTATGCCGCAAAAATTAGCTATATTTACATATAGTATAATCACATACTGTGTATAGTAATTTGTAGTTATTACAACACCCTGATTTCATGAGAGTTTGCAGTAGATGTGGGCAGTGACATGGACAGTTGGGAACTGTGAAGTAGTAAGTCCCACCCCTGCTTGAAGCTGATCTTAATTTAGTTCCCAAATAATATGTTACCCTTTCCTAGTGATTTCTTCTAGGGCAAGGGAACACACCAAAATACTCCTGGTGCTTACTGCTTTTGATCTCTGTTTCTACATGGTGGCTGCTGGAAGACTTTTATAACTTGTAGCATCTCAACATACTATCTGGGTACCTACCAAACATAGAATGCTCTAGGGTACCAGCCTAACAGCAGCCCTATGGGGCTCTCAGCATCCTGCATGCTGTTGGTCCACCCTGTAGCAAATAGGTGATATTTCTGATGATCAGGCACCAGGCAGCCTGAAGAGAACACTGGAGGGCCACTCCAAACGAGGTTAGGTACTCTTCCTCCATATAAATACTAAATTTAATTTTGTAGTAGTACTGTAAATACAGATATAAGTTGATGTAAATATAGTTTGCTGCAGGAAAGGATCTAGAATTATTTGTCTGTACACTAATATTGTCAATATATCAGATATCAGAGCTTTTTTGCAAAAAGTGACCTAGTGTAAGTTTTACAACAGGGAACCACTGTAACCAAAGATAGCCACTCCACCATTAAACACAAGAGTTCAGGATCAGCCCCACGAGCCCCCAGTGGCTCATGAGGCAAAATGCAGCCAGTGTCCAGAACCTCAAAAACAAGGCTTCGAGTTCTGGGCTGATCCTGACATTACCCCTCCCCCTTGAGGATCGATTTCAGGGCGATCCCAGGATCAAATGGCCCACATCCTTTTTAGTCCAAACACTGGAGACATGGACAGAGGCCTTGTCAGGATCAGAAACGTGAACAGGAACCTCGCCAGGATGGGAAACCAGAACAAAGAAGTGGAAGAAGCTGGGGTCAGGAGCCAGATCAGGATCATTGGCAGAATCAGGAGCCAAGACATCACAGCCAGAGTCAGAAGCCAGGACATGAAGATAGACAGGACCAATACAGGCACCCATTACAGGTGGCAGAGCACGGGCACCCATCACAGGTGGCAGACCAGGAGCATGGGCACCCAACACAGGTGGCGGACCAGGAGCACCCAACACAAGTAACAGGATTAACCACCCTACCATGTCCTGTAGCAGGGAAAGTGGAACTATCCAGGGCAGACAGGTCCTCAGGCCCTCATGCCAGGGCAGATAGGTCCTCAGGCCCTCAGGCCAGGGCAGACAGACAGGTCTGAAGGACCGAAGGCCAGGGCAAACAGGTCCTTAGGCTGAAGGCCAGGGCAGATAGTACAGGGGCAGAACGGAGTCTGGTGGCTGGGCTGCAGGCACTGAGGCTGCAACCAGCTGGGCTGCAGGCACGGAGGCTGCAACCGGCTGGGCTGCAGGCACTGAGGCTGCAACCGGCTGGGCTGCAGGCACGGAGGCTGCAACCGGCTGGGCTGCAGGCACGGAGGCTGCAACCGGCTGGGCTACTGGCACAGAGGGTAGAACCAGTTAGGCTGCTGGCACAGAGGCTGGAACTGAAGCACTGGCATGGCAACAGGCACAGGCAGCTTTTGGGGAGCCGGCACAGGCAGCTTTCAGAGAGCCGGCACAGGAGCAAGGACTGGCTGGGAAGCCGGCACAGAAGCAGGTGAGTGAAGAGCCGGCACAGAGGCAGGTGACTGAAGAGCCGGCACCAAAGCTGGAGACTGGATAGCCGGCACTGTGGGCAGTGGAGGGTGCTGGGAAACCATAGAAAAACTAATAAACTGGGGTTCAGGTCTGAGAGACAAAGAGGTGACCTGGGTTTGGCAGCTGCCACAGGAGCAGAAGGTTGTGGAGGAGACAAGGGCCAAAAAACTGGAGGCGGCCAATCTGACACAGGTCAGACAGCAGTTTGTAGTTCATCTTTGTCTGAGTCTAGATCCTCCCAGTCTTCATCGAAGACTGAATCCTCCTAATCATCATCGGAGACAAAATCCTGCCAGACATCGTCAGTCAAATGGACAGCATCTTCTGCCTCATCCTCTCCACCCCAACTCCCCAAGGGAGTTGCAGTTTAACAATGGACTCAGAAGGCATGGAGGGCTTTCCCAAAGGCTTACTGCAGTTTGGCTGAGTCATTCTTTAAGGTTTACAACAGGGAATCACTGTAACCGAGGATAGCCACTCCATGGGGAGTGGATATGGTGGAAGCCCAGGGGTGTAGCCATAGGTGATTGGAGGCAAAGACATGATGAAAGTAAATTGTAGATTTAATGGCAGCCAGAACACAGAAAACAAAAAGGCGGGAACAGGCAAAAGGCTAATCAGGGTATCCACATGGTGAGGGAAAAATGGGGAACACAGGAACAAAAGGTACTCACTTAGGAACAAAGTACAAGGTATCCAAAGACAAGGTTTCCAAGAATGATGGTTTCCAGGTTTCAGATAACAAGGTTTTCAGATAACAAGGTTTTCAGGTAACAGGATTCAGGTAAACAGGATTCAGGTCGGCAGGTCAGGAACTAACAAATTACATTCAATAACTCAAAGCTCAGGGCGGGGTTTATAAAGGGAAGGTGATTAGGAATGGGAGGCACATGAGGGTAAACTGGGTGGGTGGAAAACAGGGAGGAAACATACTGTGAACAGGCAGATAAACACAACCAATAAACACAAGAGTTCAGGATCAGCCCCTAGAGCCCCAATGGCTTACGAGGCAAATGCAGCCAGTGTCCAAAACCTCAAAAACAAGGGTTTGAGTCCCAGGCTGATCCTGACACCTAGGTAGTGTGTTAAATTCAATAATTTGATCAATATGATTTCATGAAGGCCCTGTGCAGATGTCAGTATAAAACCATAACCCTCTGCAGTCTTTGTCTCATGGGATTATCCAACTTACGATTCACACTGGTCCTCTTTTCCCCTCCTCTCCTTTAGCTTAAGCCCGGTGCTGGTTAGAGAGGTCGGCGCCTCTCCTACTTTAAGATCCGTGAAAGATACCAGACACACAGTGGCAAATGTAGTGGGGGTGACCCCTGCCCATTTATTACCTCAGATGTAACGTTTCGGGGGCGTGCCCCTTCGTCAGACATGCAGAACAACTCCCACAATGTGCTTTATACCGTAAACAATTAACATATTAATGCAAGTGAAAAGTGCAAAACTCAAAAACAAGTCCATATGTTTTAGAAATAAATCTCTCGGTCCTCTTGGATAGTAACCTATTCAGTATACTGTTTTTAGACATCAGTCCATTCACTCTTATAAGGAAATTGAGATTTCATGCATCTGCAGCAGTGAATCTTTTTGTGTGAACACCAACCTTAAGAATCTACAATTTGTACAAAATGTTTAAAATATATAGTTAATTACAGATCTTTGTGACAATTTTTACATGGCGCCTGGCTAGCAATAGTACAGTAAAAAATACTATCTTACCCTCTTCATAAGCTTTCCCTGGATAGTATTGATTCATTGAAAAAATCTACAAAGGGACAAAACAGTTATAATTAGTTGCAAATCAGTTGATAGATACTGTGTTACAAGTAGCTGACTATTGAAGGGAACAAAATAGTTACAGTTACTAACAAGTATGGTTATGAAATACCAAAAGCAATTCATGTTAAATTTTTCATTTAACCCACGGGGTTGTTTAGTCTGTGGTAGCCAGATCCAATAACATTCACTTTGTAATAAATTCCTTTTTTTTTCATGCTCAGTTTTACCCCATATTCTTTCTAGTATTTGCCACCTAAATTGGGAAATTGTATGATTTTTCTCAAAGAAATGTCATGCTCGTGTAGTTTCTTTTCTTTTTCTCTCCTTCCCTGTTCTCTCTGGTAAAACTGAGCATGAAACAAAAAAGTATAAAGCACATTGTGTGATATCTTCTGCATGTCTGATGAAGGGGCACGCCCCCGAAACGTTACATCTGACGTAATAAACGGGCAGGGGTCACCCCGCTACATTTGCCATTGTGTGTCTGGTATCTTTCACGGATTATCCAACTCACCTCATGATACCTGTATGTGGCTGAAATATCTGACTAAAATGTCAGACCTTGTTTGGCCTGGTTAACCCTTGGAAAGGAGCTAGATGCAATGAAACGTTTTTTTTTTTTTTTCAGTTCTGCAGATGTGGAGTATATTACCGTAGGAATAGAGTAACTCTAGCATATTGCTAACATGCTATTAGCTCTAAAGGGCTTTGGGTCAAGGGGAAAAGTAGAGAGGAGAGAGGAAACAGCATATCAGATACTACTGGCTGTGTCACAAAAGCAAAAAAAAAAAAAAAAACGAACAGAACTGACCTCAGAAGATTAGTGAATAGCTAATCAGGATTATTTTAATAAGGTGACACAATGCTATTTTTTCCTGGAACACTATTGCTATAAATTTGAATTAGCACACGACAAAATGTTAACTTGAACTTGATCCTGGGCAATTACACATAGGTACTATTTTTATGTGCTTTAGGTCTGTTTCAGGCACAGGTTGTACCTAAATGAATTAGGTGATTGATTTTATTTTATTCTGCACATTCAAAAAAGAATTAGGGAGGAACTCCACGATGCGTTTGGTGCCCGCAGTTGGTGCCGGCACGTCGCCATGCGATGAAACTCATGCGACGTGTCAGATGTTGTGAAGAAACAGGAAATGAAGGAGAATCGCATGTAAGAACTACATTCATCCGGCAGTTGGATAAATGTAGTTCTTACATGCGATTCTCCTTCACTTCCTGTTTCCTCACAACATCTGACACATCGCATGGCCACATGTTGAATCCACACCCTGCATAGCTAATTAGCATTTCATTTAGATTCATGCTGCAGACTGAAGTGATTAATGCACAGCCATGCAGCATGCATCTAAATTAATTGATAACTAGCCATGCAGAATGTGGATTCAACAGGTGACCAGGATTATAGGGTAAGATGGCAACCCCTAAAGACCATAAAATATAGGGTTTTTTTGGAACTCACAAAGACGCATATTTATGCATTTTTACTCATTCAGCATGCATTTGTAATTCCATTAAAAACATGTGAAAGAGTATTAAGTTATGAAGATATATGCATGTTAATAAGTTTTGCACACATAAACAGAAGCAAATACAAATGTTTAGATGCAAGGACAGCTAGTGGCATAAATAATGCCCCAGCTTGTACATAACACCCCACACCTGCTTGTCCTCCTGCCTGCTTGCAAACCTTGCATTCCCCTATCCTCGCCAGCTCACGCTGTTGCCGCACTTTCAGGATAGTGGCTGGGAAGGGTGGGATTTCTACTATTATACAGCTGACCTGATGGTCTGAGCCCCCCTTTGACTGCAG
The DNA here is from genome assembly GCA_038501925.1 of Xenopus petersii. Classification (NCBI taxonomy): domain Eukaryota; kingdom Metazoa; phylum Chordata; class Amphibia; order Anura; family Pipidae; genus Xenopus; species Xenopus petersii. Next base: position 167,925,625 of record CM076673.1, read on the forward strand.
GGTCTGCTTCCTCTATAGCTATGCCACAGCTCACATCTATACTAAAAAGAGTGAAATCCCACTTTTCTCTATTCATTTTTATAGGGTTTTTTGGGGCATATTTATCAAAGGCTATAAAAGACTATCTTGGTGTAAAATGACCACAGCTTTTATTAGAAAATAAACCACTACATTCACTCTAAAAGAACTGGGAAATGAACATTACCAACTGATTAAAGCTGTAATAAAAGTATACAATTGTATTAAATATATACTGTATAAATATATATATAATATCTTGGCTATTCTCTAATGCTAATGGTTTACAATTTTACCATTACAGGCAGGTTAAACCAATGACAGGTGACTTTCAGATTACTTCCAAAACCCCACACAGCTCATTGGCATGGCAGCCATTGCCCAGTTCTTCTCTTGTTCAGGGGTTGAGGAAGTTTCAGGCTAGAGTTGCTGCCTCACCCCTTTAATGGCTCTTACAGAAGAGCTGCGCTCCCCTGCATTCCGTTTTTATGCGCTCAGCCGCAAGGGAGCACAGGAGTAGATGCATTCAGTTTTTTTCAATGGGGTGTTCTCACACAGGCACATGTAGGCGCCAAACACAGGTAAAATGCAGCATGTTGCGTCTCAACCTGCGTTCGGCGCCTACATGTGCCTGTGTGAGTACAGCCAGCGCCGTTTCTGGGGAAGGAGCTGCATGAGGCGGCTCCTGCAATGCCGCCCCCCGCACCGACTTACCTGTCGGGAGGGGAGGCAGGAACACGATTGCGGAGAGCTCAATTGTGCTCTCTCGCAATAGCGCAGCCGAATTTCTGGTTTAAAAACCGGAAATTCGTCTCTTAAAGGTGTAGGAGCGGCTTTTTGCCGCCCCTTTTTGCTCTCTGGCGGAGCGCCCCTGAGTACAGCTCCATTGAAAAAAAACTGAATGCGTCTACTCATGTGCTCCCCTGAGGCTGAACGCAAATAAAAGGAATGCAGGGGAGCGCATCTTCAAATGCTCGTCTGTAAGAGCCCTTAAACACATATGAAATCCACAGCCTGTGTGGCTAATTAGCATTCCATTTAGACGCATGTGTGCATATAAATCAGTTCAGTCTGGAGCATGCATCTAATAAATTGCTAATTAGTCACACAGGCTGTGGATTCCATTTGTGTTTGGGTTTTAATGGAGTGAGGTGGTCAGGTCTTTAGTGAACTGATGCATTCTGGGTATGAGAAAGTTGCCTGAGGGCAGCTGATGTTTGTTTACTTTCCCGATACTGGCTCAATGCTTGCAGGCCCTGCCTGCCCAGATAAACGGTCAATGGTTTACAATTTTTACACTACAGGCAGGTTAAACCAATGACTGGTGACATGCCAATTATCTCCAAAACCCACAGCTCATCAGCACTGCAGCTATTGCCCAGCTCTTCTCTTGTTCAGGGGTTGCTGAGTAGACATTATAGTAGTTTTAATGTGGACTGATGCATTCTGGGTATGAGGAAGTTGCCTATGGGCAGCTGTTTGTTTACTTTCCTTGACAATGGCTCAATACTTGCTGAGGGCCTTGCCCAGATAAATATAATTTAAGAACTCATCCTGTTATATTTAAAAAAATATCTAGGACAGAAATAATTGTTCTCCATTGACCTTAACCTAGTGTTCACCCTTAATCTCAATTTACAAGCACTTCAGGTTGCTATTCCAGGAGTAGCAAGGAGAGTAAATATTATTTTCTTCCAAAGATAATCACTTTTTTTTTTTTTTTTTTTTTTAACCTTCCACATAAAACCGTGAGACAGTGTGTTACCTGTTACATTGGCTATATTCACTCTTCATATAAAAGTAGACATTGATGAATACTTGATAATAAAAAAAAGAAACATTAATCATGTACTGGAATGTGTATTTCCATCATTGTACAGAACTTTTAAATACAATTTTAATTTACGGTTATGTTTTAGCACTACTGCCTTCGAGGGCTGAACAACATTTTCAGTTTTATGGTCTATTTTATGTCAATAATTGCTTGCTAGGAGAACAGCCATCAGAGGGCGCCTGGATGCTTTCAAAAATAGGACTGCGAAATCATGAACATTAGTTACAGGGACAAGCATCCGAGTGAGAGCGTTTGTTTCAAGGCAGGGGAAAACATTTGTTTCTTAGATATTGCTGCACTACATATATTCTTCATTTATATAGCACTGACAATTTTACTCTGCACTTTAAATTATTTATATTACTATTTTATTCATCTTTCTATGTCTATTTAAAGGGTTAATAAAACATCAATACTGAAAAATTAAAATACATGATATGGTGAAGAGTCAAAGATAACAATTATTAGTAGTAGTACCAGCACTCCCATAAATATTGGTGTACATATTTAATAATATAATATGCATCAAAAATTAAACACTGATGCATATGGTGTGATTAAACCTGTACACCTTTATTAATTGGAGTACTGGTCCTATGGCTTCAGTGTGTGTGTGCAATATGAGACTCTGCAGCAGCTTTTAAACTGCAATTTCATTTATATAGAATTCTAGTTCAGCTGCAACCAGACTAAGGAAGGCTCTATATCCTTGGCAGAAACCTACATTGAGATTAGCCTTTAGATTGAATGACCGCATTGCAAGCTAAACATGCTTTGGTGTGCAATGTAAATATCAGCCTAGTTTAATGTGTAGGTTTAGTAAATTTACATTGGAGTTCTATTACTGGCGCTCTAAGATGAGAACAAGACTGTGTAGGATTGTGCTGTCCTGTGGCTGACCATCCCTTTCATGCAAGGAAAATAATAAAGAAGGCCTAGGAGGGCTGTGTACAATTTGTACAATTCTCATTGAAGTTCATGCGATCAATAGTTGCATTAGTGTCACCTAAAGAGATTAAGAAAATATACTGCCTTTCATTGATGCCCCTGCATTGGAAGAAGGAGCGTTAGGCATTCAACGCCAGGTGATTGATCAACCACTAAATCATGGAAAACAAAGGGGATTTTCTTTTAATTATTTATCAAATCATACACAGGGATGTGTATAGTAAAGAAAGTGCAATATAAACAGAAACATACGTTTATGTACAGATATATCAACCTGCAACCCTGCAGAATATGTTGGCCTTTTATAAATACATCATATTATTATTATTATTATTAATAACCCATCTTTTAAAGCTAAACTACATTTCCCAGCATCCCCTAGAGATAAAGGGTTTGGGTTCCTTTGAGCTGTACTCCTGCTGAATGCACATGCCGTTAGAACATTCAGGGGTTCCTTTAAATTCACTGGCATTCTGGTAAGGAATCATCATTCAGACACTATGCACCACACAAACTTTTAATTGTAATTTGGTTAAAGCAAATAGACATGGAAAATACATGTAGTAATGTAAACAGGTCGTAAATCCCAAAGATAAAATGTTTCATAACAAAAGGAAATTGTAAAAAAAAAAAAGTTATAATGAAATGAAATAAATTAATCAAACATATTGTTTTTTTGTGAATGTAACTGCAACTCTTTTTATTGTCTCCACTGCTCATTCTGACTTTAGAAACAATGTATTAGAAGTCAGCTGGTTAACAGACCTATCCTGGGTGGACAGTAGCTGATTTGTGCTACACTGTTTCAACCAACAGAACAAGGAATACAGAAAAAGAAAACAGAGAAATGCTGATTTTACTGGCAGTTAGGTTTACAAATAACTTTAAAACCATTGACAATTTTGAATGCAGGTGGTTGGAACTACATTTTATTTTATTCTGCATAACTGTTTTTTTGGGTGGGCATCAGCTTTAAATTGAATAAAGTCTCTTGCTGTGGCATGGGGCACAAGAGACGAAAGCAGGGCCGACCGGCACTCAACAGATTCACAGGACCAGAGATGAAGCGCCCTGAATGGGTGCGAAACGCGTAGGGTGGATGGAGATGCAGATTTATATTTTTAACTTTGTATAAATAAAATATTTTTTTAATTCGATCTCTCTGGTCCTTTGGATCCATTGAGTGCAGGTTGGCCCTGCTTTCTTCTTTGTCATACTGTTCCCTAAAGTTGGGGGTCTAGTGCATGCAGACCACATTTACTACTCGGTGAGTCATTTACAATTTATTCTGGAGCACCTTGTCCTTTTCTAACTACCAAAATGGGGCACAAGAGCCCTGTGCTATTAATAAATATTTAATATTTTCTTCGCTTTATTTGCCCTTAAAGTGATAAATGTATAATGATATTGCTGTTTCAGGGCTTTTCCTAACATCTCTCTGCATGAGATCTTACCTTGCTGCTTGTATTTAACTGTGTGTTATACTTTTTACAGCTAAGGCTGTTTGCAAGCTGCAGACAGGCTGGCTAAATCAGTTCATGCTCTATGCCATTCTTGGGACTTGGCACCCGATTTCTAGCAGCTGTGATACTGGCAAGTACTTTCTGATTGCTTCTAGCAGCAAAAAAAGAAGTTACACGGAGCTGTCATTGTCACAGATGAAGGTTATACCATTGTACAGCTATGCATGGCCTTCTCAAGTAATGTGCACTGTCCCATGGCCCTCTATGTTACTTATTTATTTTAGCTTATTCTTATTGCCTTAAAGGAGACATTTTGTGTAAAACATAAGAATGTACCAGTGCATTATACTCATTTAGATATAGAAGAATTGTGCTTAAAAAAGTAGTCTTTCAGGCTGATTTTTTGAATATTTCTGCAAAAACCCTAATAATCCCTCCCACTTCCTACTCCCTGAATTCCCAGGCTGTGCAGGGGAGTTGGTTACTCTCAGCTCACTGTACTGTAAGGCAGGAACCAATCAGCAGCTAACAGGACCTGATAGGGAACTGAAGCCTGTCTGCGCTTGTGCGACTGCAGGGTTGTGATTGGTTGTCCCCCTTGTACTGTGCTTCTGGCAGGGACTGTTAGGACACGCCCACCCCTCATTTGAAACACATATAGGGACCAGAGAATATCTATAGGGAGCTCTAATAAAGGGGCTATTTTTAAAGATATTAATTTTTAGTACCATATAAAAACAACACTGTATACTAATTCTAATTGCATACAAAATTAGGGTTTTTTAATTTATCCTATACTGTATGTCTTCTTTAAAAAAATATTCATTCTGGTCAGGTGAACTACAAGAGATTTGGTCGCCACACCTGGGCTGAATTAGCAGATTACATTGAATTGGTAGCCATTTAGCCCTGACAAATCCATTGCACTGCAGTAAGATTCCACAATGGTCTGTTGAAATTGGGGCCTTGCATGAAGCGACGGGAAATCAATTTGGCTGAAATTGGCTTAATTGACTGCTATCGGTAATCATGCATCTAAATTGCTTGATGCTAACACCTACACACTACTCATTCCAACAGTGGATACGATTACGAATATCTAAATGGCAGTTGTAAATGTAAATTGCCAGTATCTTGTTGCCGTCCACCGAGTTTGTAGTAGGCTTGGTTGCAAAATGTTGGCAATCGCCCCGTGTGACATTGCCCTAAGCCAGTAATGTTCTGTGTTAAATATTTATTATATCTATATGCCAGATATCAGATATGGTAGAATGAATGTAATTACTTTGGAAGAGGAGGAGACAGACAGGGAAGAGATTTGACAGTCTGGGAGATTGAAGGCAACATGACACAACAAATAAGTCACGTACTGTATGTATGTAAAACTCACAGGGGCCACACCTTCTATTACATGCCTACATCAAATTTAGCACAGAATAGGCACTTGCTGCATAGATTCACTTTGCCATTTTACAGCTGAAATGTTTATTGATTATATATATATATATATATATATATATATATATATATATATATATATATATATTTACAGCAAACACTCACTATAAATCATTGCAATTTAAGCTTTGAGACAGAGAATATGAAGCTTGTTTGTATGTCAGAAGTCACATCCGCCCTGCAGTACACAAGGTAATGTCGGGAACAAGCCCATCGGGAAACCAGGAAAAACTCCAGGTGGGCCCAGGTGTCAGTGGGCCTCTTGCTTCTAACCATTTGGCCTCTTTCATGGTCATTCCCTATTATTTCTTTCTGGGCTTAATAATGGAAGAATAGAGTATAGTATGTAGAGATAAAAGACTAGGAAACAACGGTTGAATGAGGAGAGGAGGAATAAAGTGGGTAAGGGTTTCTGGTGGGCCCCTGGCATCCCAATCCGACACTGTCTGACTACAACTCCCAGAATATTGTCTGCGAGGTGTTCTCTCATTAACACAATAAGGTAACAGTAACAGACTGCGGTATAATAACTCTACATGTGTTCTCTGATTCTGCTCGCAGCAGCCCGGGAGGGTTAATATACACAGCCACACTTGTATCATCCACATCTCCATGTAATTCAATTAGTCCGGCTTTGGGGAAGGCGGCGACATATTGTTTAAAAGGCAGTAAGCCACGCCTCTTTCCCATGTTGCGCACCAATGGCAGGGCAGGTAGAAGACAGACTATGGAAATGTCTGAGCAAACAGCAGCCCGCGCCTTGAGTAGCAGCAGCTCTGGGCTCTGCCGGGCCCCCCTTTCTGCTGAGTAAAGTGCAAGAGATGTCACGTGATCTCCCGGCGGCAGGGTGAGCCTCTAGTGAATTCATCATCTGCAAGATCGGAGCCTGGATCTGCTCCCCCGCTGCGGGTGCCGGCACCCATCTCCTCACATCCATCTGTCTGTCTGTACACAGAACTCTGCATGTGGAACCTTAGGGACAGCACTAGGGCTGCAAAGACTGATAACGCACTCGGATTTTGCCTACTCCTTGCGCCCTGACTGGCTTTGCTGGATAAGGGGTTGGACTTGATTTTTTTTGGATTGTACCCCATCTTACTAAAGCTTCCCCCCTATTGAATTTTAACCCTTCATATGCTGGTGGCTGCTGAAGTTTGGCTGCCCCTTTCCCTGAGTGTGTTTGTTCCCAGGCAGCACAAGAGCTTTTTTCATGTGTCTCATGTTGGAGATCTGGGATCATCTGATTCATATCAAACTCTTCTCTGCTCTTACAAGTTGATCTCCAGGGGACTGGGCACCAGCACAGAGAGAGGGGGGAGACTTTATTCCTGCCTGGATGCCTATGGTACAGTCTGCCCCTCATCTTTATGCATGTGGCTGTTTCATGCACAGGACTTGGATTCGTTTCTAGGAGTTTACTGGGTTTTTTTTTCTCTTCCCCCTTATTTTTGTTCCATTAGAGAATCTATTGATGAACTTTCAGATTGGATGTGAGACATCAGTCAGTTGGTAGGGTCACTCCATCCTCTGCCATCACCCCTGCTCAAAGGAAGGACAGAGGCGGGGGGTAAGGATACATAAAGTACCCCCAAAGGCTGACTAATCGCACAGACAGCACCTACACATTGCTGCTACATTGGGGCACTGCAGCCCTTAGTCACCTGTGTGTGTGTGTAAGAGTGCAAGCCTCTATCACTGATACTGTTCCTCTGTAAAGAGTGCAAGCCTCTATCGCTGATACTGTTCCTCTGTAAGACTGCAAGCCTCTATCACTGATACTGTTCCTCCAGCAAGTGGCACTGACACAATCCCTGCTTGTAACTTTGTGCAGCAGGAGTGTTGAAGCCATTACTGAACACACTGCCTGCAGGGTTTAGGGGGCATCGGCTTTGTTGGAGGGCATAACGCACCCCTTTGGGGATGTTTCAAAATCAAAGCCCTACTCTGGGCGCAGGGAGTTCTGTGTGAATGTGCACCGCCCTGCCCCTTCTGTTCTCGGTAGCAGCAACAGCAGCCATCCAGCCTCCAGCTCCCCCGTGAGTCGAGCTCTGCTGCAGCATTGCCCCGTGACACTAGCACTAATTCCCAGTCAAGCAGTGCTCCTGTCCCCCTGTACTGCTCTGCGACTCTCGCGCACCCACTTTCTGGTCGGGAATGATGTTGCACGTGGAGATGTTGACGCTGCTGTCTATGCTGCTGTGGATGTGTGTGTGCAGCCAGGATCCTGGCTCCAAGGTGGTGGCTGATCGCTATGCAGTGTATTGGAACAGCACCAACCCCAGGTAAGGAGGGGGGCATCCAGCAATGACTGCCACTTGTGCATACAAAGAACAAGCTGCCCAAAATCTGGCATGCAGGCAGGCATCATGTAAGTGCTGAGGCAGGGAGCAGGACTTCTGTGTTGACTGATGTCTGGCACAGTAATTATACAAGATGGCAAAGCACCTTTCCAATCTGTTACACAGCATTATTTCTAAGAGTCCTCATTGTAGCCCATGAAATGTTGCCAGTGCTGATTATCATCACAAGCACTGTTTTTTGGGGGGAAAAAAGAAAGTCCAGGCAACTTTGAATGTTGTAGAAAGAATAATTTGTATTCTTTAGAGAAGGTTGCACTTCACTAAGAAGAATCTATAATGTGCTATTGCTTTGCATACTAATATGCTCTCGCCAGCCTGAGTTGTAACAAATCTTAACATTTCCCACCAAGTGAATAATCCCTTCATGGGTCTATCTGCAATGGTAAGTCACCCAACGATGCTTATTCCTGTAGCTATTGGCTTGGGAAATCTCTGCTTTGCCTATACTTTCCTAAAAACTTGCGATAAAGCGAAAGTTGTTAATTTAATATTTTTCCTATAATGCTGCCATATCAATCAAATCTTGAGATTTTGTCTGAAGCACAAAAACTATGAACATGACCATATCCCGAGCACTTCATAATCAGCACCCATATTTTGCCATAAATATAAGTTATTGTGTATATATATATATATATATATATATATATATATATATAAAATGTATCTTTGTCTGTTTAGCTCCTTATACAAATCAGTAACATCTGCTTTAATTGGTGTAAATATGGTAGATGTTTGCGTATAAACATCTCACTTATTAACCCATCTGCTAATTACCGTTATCTAGCTAATTACCGTAACCTACAGGAAAATACTTTTTTTTTTTCTTTTTTTTTTTTAATTACCCCAGCCTTTTTTTAAATGAAATGTGGGATTGACACTCATATAAAATAGTGAATGAGATTGTGATTCCACCAGTGCACATCAATGCAACAGCAGATGTGATTAAAGTTTAAAGAGAGAGGGGATTTTGGTAATGGCAGGAGGGCAATGTAAAATGCCACGTTTTATGGAGACTGCCAAGCAATAAGTTTCTGAAATAACGAAAAGCTGCTTGTTTTATTATTTTTTACTTCTTTGCCGCAGCACCATAAAAGAGCATACCCTTTAATAGATGGTGTCCATATGTTGGAGACAGGAACCTCTGTTCTTTTAAGTTTTTTTTTTGTCTTAAGGCAGAAGTGTCCCATACTGTATCTTCCCTTTTCAGCTCAGCAGAGGATATTTTATCTGAAGTTATCAACATTTTATGCCTGTGATACTGCTGTTTAGTTTGATATTAGTACATTGATTTTTGTCACAGGTCATGTTTTTTAATAGATCAGAATCGCCTGCAGAAACCTTTCTTGCTCAAGAGGGAGCAGTGAAATAATCTCCAAGTTAACAATGTTTGCAGTGAATATCGTGACTAAAGAAGTAGTTTCATGTTTGAGGGGAAGAGAAAGGTGTATTTTCAACTCAGAAAAAATCCATCCTTTTTATGACTTGGGACAGCTTTCCTTGCCCAGGAACTGCCCAGGTATTTCTGTAGTTGCTGACATATCATGCAAACCGAGACTATTTCATAAAACACCGTCTTTAAAATATTTAAAAAAAAAAAAACTTCTTTAGTCCAAGTCAGACATCTGGACTGAATAATACAGTCATTATGAAAAAAATCCCCAGCTTGAAAGCTGATGTAATAAAGTATTTAGAATAGACAAAAACAAATGATCATTTTGGAAGTAATAGGCAACTTTGTGGCACTGCTGTATCCCTGTCTATCTTCATGATATAATCCCATGCCCTTTAACGTTGACTTTTGCTGTAACGCCACTTCAAGCACTTCACTCGGGGGTCTGTTGTCTGTTTCCTACCAACATTTAAAGTAATGCTTCATTTGGGACACGTCAAGAAGATTCCTGGCAGTGAATTTAGGGGGTTAGGCCAAAGCGTGCATTCATTTTTCTTGCAAAATGCCAGTGGAAAGCTGGATCCCATTAAATGCCTTTCAGAGTTCATTAATTGCACCGTAAAACATGCAAACAACTGATAAGAACCTTTCTTTTGTTTTGAAATGGCAAGAGACAAATTCATGGATGCAGTCACCCTACACTGTAGACAGAACACTGTGATAAAGCAGAAGTGTTACAACATAAAGTCTGTCTGGGGAATCCACATTGCCTTTGCCTTTTCCACTTTTAACTACTATTACTACTGATTTAAAAAAATTTTAGTTAATTTGAGCAATTATGATTTAGCTGTTCTCTTTGCGTTCTTAAATAATTTTGTCAGTTCTGTTTATTTAAAAATGATGCTATAAACGCTTAAAGTCTATGGCAGCTCCAAGTACTCATACGTGTGCAACCTGAGGGGTCCTGCTAGTCCGTTTGGAACTCACCATCTTTGTTATGTTGAGAAAACCATTTGCAAATTTGGTAAAGAACTTTTTTTTGACATGATGCCAAAAGGCTGCAAGTATGTTAAAACTACCTGTTTGTGTGTGTAAACAATTGTATTGGTAGTCCATATCATTTATATGTCTATCCTGTCAGTTAAGTGCGCATACAACTGTATAAGCTTAAAGATTTGTTACTGCGTTTTAGTCACTATTGTAAAAATAAATAATACTGCAACAAAATGCAGAAAGTTTGAAATAAGGAATGCAGCTTTTACTTTTACCTTATGATATACTGAGTTGGTAATTATCACAAGTCCATATTTTGACACAAACTATAATGCTTTAATATGGGCAGGTGCTAGAATTGCACAAACTTGTTTTTTTCCCCCCCAGTGAGTTGTGAAATAATACACAACACCTTATTAGAGTTTCATGAATGTAGTCATGTAATATAAATATATATATATATATATATATATTTACAAGTATATAAACTCAACTGGCAAGGGAGTTATTTACTCTGCCTATACTGCTTAACTTTAAAGTGACTTTAATATTACTCACTTCACTCTGTGTACGTTTCCATATTATATAGACATACAGGTGTGCAGTCTAATAATCAGCATGCTTGGAAGCAGGAATCTCTGGATAAAGGTGAGGGGTGGTTCTGTTATATAGAGCCCAATGTATAACATTTTCTTAGATAATAGATGTCATGTTTGTATGTATCTATAAAATTCATATTCTGTAATATATTGTAGTAGTGCACTTCTATTACTCATCATGTAGAACACACTAATACCCACACAAATGACATGCTTTGCGAGAAATTTGTTAGTCAAGGAAAAATCTACTGATTGTACACATTGATTGTTTGTAATGACACATACTATGCTTCTGTATTTATCCCACTCCTGTTACGTGGGTCAAGTGATCACCTTTCCACTTTTCTGTGATTTGGACTCATTTTGAAAGTGAGATGATACACCTTTGCTGTATTTGGGGTCTGATCGTTGCTGTTGGATAGAGGTAACTTTCTATACTCTGCTAATTTTAACGCACGTGTAGGCAGTCACAGAAATATCTTTATTTCAGCGAAGTTATTCAACATCTGTCCTGATACTGCAAAGCCATCTCTTCTACTTGCTCTGGGCTTGCTTTCAAGATTTTGGAAAGCATTGGAGAGTAGCTTGATAAATAATCACATTCCTGATACAATGGTTCCTGCTTTTAGTTTCCAGAGGGGTTTTTGATTTGGCAGTTTCAATTCGAGGGACAAAGAGACCTCCAGCCCAATAAATTTTTCATGATTAAAAGTGCAGCAGTACTGTGGTGAGGAGTTCATTACATACAGCTTGCTGGCTTTAATAGTGTTACTCTAGCCTGTTATGGCTCTGATCGAATACCTAGGTTATTTCAAATGGGAATCTGAAACAGAGTTGTATTTTCCCCCTGTGAATCCCCGTGCAATCAGAGGTAGTTTTACAGACCTCATCTTTTTGAAGGAAGAGCTCCTAGTTAAGGGTAAATTACCCTCCTGTAATTCTTCCCATCCAATCTTTTGCTAATGCCCGTAATGAACGCACTACATTCCACCCACTGGCCCCATTTCCTGTTGGTGAGGGACAGATAAAGATGAGCCTTTCTTTCTGTCCCTTGTTGCTATGGGCCCAGTAATCTACCAGTTGCATGCTGGCCAGAGAAAATTAATGCATACAATTAGAACTGCAAGGAAACTTGGCTTGTTTGTATTACAGACATCACACATGTTCACATACACATACTGTATTTGACTCTGTTTATATAAAAAAAAAAAAAAAAAATGATATATATATATATATATATATATATATATTTTTTCTGTTAACTTTTTCACAAAAGTTCGTATTTACATATATATTGTTTAACTTTTTATAGAGCACTTGAGCTGTTTTTACGAAAGTTTTTTGCGTTTTATTTTCGCATGATTTTGAGAGAACCATTTTTACAGGTGTAATATTTTTGTAAAATCTTTGGAAGGCTGTCAATATCCTTTTACAACTTGACAAAACCATGTATTGCATTACATTAAGATTACATTAAGCTGCTTAAGACACCGTAGACAATGACAACATCAGTGACGGGAATCTAAGAGTTGTATTTAAACTTTTTTTTTCTTCCTGTAAGTGACAAAATCAACTAACAGGTTATATGAAGGGTATATATTAATTATAATCATATGGCCTGTTGTTAACTCTCTTATTTGGATATTTTAGGCCACTTTTAGAGAATATTTTAGAAATTATAAAGGAATGTCTGGCCATACCACATTTAAATATTTTGCCAAAAGTTATATACAAAAAAAGGGATTTATAGAACCGGCTATACTCTTAGAACCGAGTACTACTTAAATATTTGTATCAACATGTGTATGAATAAAAAGGCAATGTTTATTAGACAACCGTGCCAGGGAATCATAAAACAAATAAAACCAATTGGAGCTGTTAAGTAAAAGAAGGGGCACCACCTATTTTAGTTATAGCTATAACTAAAATAGGAGGGGTCCCTTCTTTTACTTAACAGCTCCAAGGTTTTAAGTGTTTTTATTTGTATTGTGATTCCCTGGCACAGTTGTCTAATAAACATACACATTCATACACATGTTGGTACAAATATTTAAGTAGTACCCAGCCGGTTCTAAGAATATAAATCCCTTTTTTTGTATATAACTTTTGGTTTGATGTATCCTTGCGGTTGTGGAGATACGCTTTTGGAAATTTCCGGCGCATATATTATTGGATTGTTGCTCAGTTTACTGATAGAATTTTGAATTTAAATATTTTGATTATTACAAATTCGTCTGAATGACCTGGTTCTGCACGGACTGGGCAATTATTTTGATTATTTTTATTTCAACTTTATCATGTTATATGTGTATAAATATTACTATTACAAAGACATTTTTTTTAATAATATATCTCTATCCGTGACTTGCACCCTTCTTTTGTAATTAAAAGTTGGTCTGGACACAAAATGGCTGCCGCGTTTTATTTTTTTCAAAGATGGCTGCATATAATTTTGCAGTCCCTTTGTTCTCTGTTTTCAGTCTTTAAGGAAAAAGGTTAGGGCAATCAAGGCAGCAAAATGTCTTACCAAACTGAATGCACTTCTATAAATAGGGACCCTCCATGTATTCGATGTTTATTTTGTGAATGTTAAAAGAGAAAACTGGTAGGTGTTCGATGATTGAAATTCTGCGTTTACAGTCTAGCTTTAGAATCTCATATTTAGCTGGATTACGTGCGATTTGCTGGGAGCACAAAAGTGCCCATTTGTTGTAGGCAAGAGCGTTTTAAGAATTTCGTACTGGGTCCTTTATTGTGGCTTTCAATTAATAGTGTCTTGATGTGAAGGGCAGCATGTTGTACTCGAGTTAAAAGCACTTTCCATTCTGAAGATATACTTTCCAATATGGACGGAGACAAAGGGATATTTTGCATTTTACAGGTATTTGCCCAAAATGAAAACATAACGGACGTGAAAGCAAAACTCCAGTTGTCTGGCTCTGCTTAATGCTTTCATTGAATGGAATGCACATCGTTTTAAGGGTCAGGTACAGATACAGCCACATATGCAATAATTAGATTGACTTGGGAGACATAATTCTGTTACTAATGACAGTTTAGCTGCTCAACCTTTGCGTTTTACATCGCTGCTTATTGAATCTGGTAGTTGGTGTTATTTATAACTTATAAGTGCTTTTTAATCATGGTTAATAAACACAAGTCTCAGCCTGCATTTAGATTACTACACATGTATCCCTCTGCTTGCCTGTATAATCTATTGCTGTATAAAACTACAGAGAAGAACTTTATTAAAAATAAAAAGCAATATCATATATAATTAAATCTAGATTCATTAAAGTAACGTCAGACATAGTCCTTTTCTTAAATTATAAACACCCCTTTCAAATATTTTTTAAATTTAAATTGCTGGGCTATTTTAATCCTAATAAAGTTGTGCAACATGCCAGTGTTTTAAGTATACTCGCATAAGAAATATATTCAATCGCCTATATCATGAATACATATTGTGTTTTTTAATTAAGAGGGAGTTTGTTAAAAACAATGATCACGTATAGGTTTTAAATAGATTTGTTACCAGTAATACATTGCTTGTATACATCAATGCATTTAAAAAATGTCTGAAATCTGAAAACCAATAGTTTGGGATGACTTGATCTGCACATTTTTGTGGATACTCATTCTTTTTTTGATGGCCTCTGACTTAATTTGACTTTTTTATTGAGTAACTAATTTCAATGTTGATGGTCAGAACTTTATTTACCACCGATATGTGCAACAAGCTCTAAATCACCTTTCCCAGTTGTTACTGAACTGCATTTGGCTTTACATTGCAAGAAATATTTATTATACATTTTATAGATCACTGTTCGTGGCTGCCAGTGTATTTTATATTGCAGAGATGGAAAATTATTTCTCTGGTTTTGAACGTCAGATATTGATATTTTTTTAGTAAACTGTTGTACAGCATCTATTTTTGGTCCTGCTCTTTGATACCGTGACTCGGGTTTAAAAACTGCCCTATGACCCAAACCATAGCACAGTGTTCTAGCAATAATATTTTCGTGTTTAATTGTGTGAATAGAAACTATCAAAAATACCCTTTTGTCTGCTCATGCTGTTCACAGCTCTTGAGATTTCTATTTCCAACTGTCCTGTAAGTTATTAGTGTCTGTCAAACCCATAATTGCAGCTAGCTTCATGCTCTCCTCTTGAAAAATACAGCAAGTAAGGAAAGCAAATGAAAGCCTTTTCTTGTTACACAAGAACAACACTGTACAGAGCCTTGAGTTAGCTTTCTTTTGAGTTATTGGGTATAGATAATTTGGTAGTCCATTATTGACTTACACCTAGAGGAGAATGTTTTATAATCCACTTTGGTTTTCTAGTGAGTGAGTGTGTTTTTACTAGTACAGGTATGGAATCCGGAAACTTGTTATCCAGAAAGCTTTGAATTAAGGAAAGGCCATTTCCCATAGACTCCATTTTATCCAAATAATTAATTTTTTTAAATGATTTCCTTTTTTTCTGTAATAATAAAACAGTACTTTGAACTTGATTCAAACTAAATTATAATTAATCCTTAACCAGCCTATTGGGTTTATTTAATATTTACACTATTTTCTCGTTGACTGAAGGAATGAAGATTCAAATTACGGAAGGATCCGTTATCCGGAAAAGCTCAGGTCCCGAGCATTCTGGATAATAGTTCCAACCTGTAGTTTTTAATCTGCACGGGGTTTCATTTTCGTGCAATGTATTCACATTTGAGGTTGCCATTTTTTTACCCATAAGTCATGAACCATTTGTATATTTTGATATATAAGTCTTTATTATTACAGAGAACCAGCAAATCAGTAAAAAAATTAAAAAAAGATTTGGAAAATGGCTTTGCTATATTTTGGAGCTTTTTCGAGAATTAATTTTCAGATCATTAATTCTACATTTGTATATTTTATTATTTCTGTATATTTTTCCAACCTTCAATAACTCCCCTTTTGTAAATAGAAATTGATTAATGTCTGGGTGATCATTTTAATCACCAGTAAATTGAGTTTGTAAATCGTCTCACCATCAAAAATATTTCATGCATTCTTCCTTGTAGGACCGTAATGTGACAGAAGCTTGCTTTCCTATTGTTTTTGTTGACTAGCTTTATTTGTATTGGTTAGTAGCCTGTAAATTGACATGGCGAGCATATGTTAATTTGGATATTCAGGCATTGGACACGACTTCAGAATGCATGTATAGTACAGTATATTCTGGTGGGTATGGGCATTGTTCTTGTACAAAATATATTTGTCTAGAAAGTTCCTTTCGCCATTTAATGTAAATGTGAACCATATTTTTTTGCTCAGTGAGTGTGGGGTTAAACTTCCTAATAGGGTGTTGTTATTTTTATATTTGCTTTGTAAGCTGCCATACCATTGATTTCAGGCATTCAATTATTTTGGTTTTGTTAAAAATGGTGGTGGATTGCTTGTTGTGATGGAACACTCATTATGATATGTAAATGTTGTTTGTGAAGTTCAGGGCTGAGTTCTGCATTGCTCTATGATAATCTGTGTTGAATATGCAGTGCGGATTTGCCAAATCCATCTGACCGCTTGCAGCGATGCGTGAAAAGTAGTCAGCACCCTAAAGCTGGTGGTAAGCCGCTCAAATATATGCATAGCTTCTATAGGGTGTAATGATCTACATATTTAACAGAAATATTATACATTACATACCCTTCAGATTTCTTCATGTATGAGGCTCGAGTCATTCCAAATATGTTATTGTTATTTATAGTGATCCACGTTTGTTTGCTTTAGATTGTACAGTAAATCCTATTAAGTAGGGCCTATTTTTTTCTATATCTACAAATTTATGTTTACAGGTATGGGATCCATTATCCATAAACCCATTATTCAGAAAGCTCTGAATAATCGAAAGGCCATCTCCCGTAGACTCCATTTTAATCAAAGAATTCAAATTTTTAAAATTGATTTCCGTTTTCTCTGTTATAATAAAATAGTACCTTGTACCTGATCCAAGCTAAAAATATAGTAAATCCTTACTGGGGTCAAAAAATCCTATTGGGTTTAATTAAATATTAAAATAATTTAATGTTTTTAAATGTATTAAGTTTTAATGATTTTTAGTAGATTTAATTGATGGAGATCCACATTACAGACAGAACCCTTATCTAGAAAACTCAAGCTCTGTATGCTTGATGTATACATCCACCTGTACAGCACTGCGGAATAAGTTGACGTTTTATAAATATGTGTTAAATATAGTAGTTAATAATAAGCCATAAGGTTATAAGCCATATGGTGAAGATTTCTTTTACAGTAACCTAAAAGAAAGCACATGAACACGTAGGGATAGGTTGTTAACAGCATCTGTCTATTAAATCTCTCTCTTAAGTCTCAATCTTTCAAGTAGCTACACAACTGTTATCTTCTGCACTGATAAGTATACTGTCATTGACTTGGATAAGTGTAAACATTTATTGAGAAGTAGAATTAGTGCGTATCAGTCTCTACTACCCACCATGGGTCACAGTAAGAAGGAATGTGTTCCAATACTCTAAAGACCCATTAATGTTGACTGTTCTATATGTTGACAACCACGTTTTAATACTTTATTATGGAATAGGGAATACTTCTTTCGTTATAGAGGATTCATTGTAAATGTAATCTTTCTTGTTTGAGTTAGCAGTAGCTTGTACTTGATTCAAACTAAGATATAATTAATCCTAATTGGAGGCATATCGAATGAAACGGCACTCACCAATCTTCCAGTTGTTCGCCGGGTGCTAACCAAAATTAGTCAACAAAAGTCCAGAGAAAGCACTCACGGCCATGACCATCAGCTGTGTATAAAAATATATTTATTTGTGCATGGTGCATATATATATATATATATATATATATATATATATATATACACATCACCAAAAATAACCGCACTCACAGTGCAGCTATTTTTGGTAATGTATGCATTAATGGTAATGTATGCATTATGGTGTTGACCTAGCACCCAGGCAGTTGTTGTGGTTGGTTAAGAGTGCACCTTACAAGACTGAATATATATATATATATATATATATATATATATATATATATATATATATATATATATATATATATATGTGTGTAAATAAATATTAAATGTACTTTTGCTTATTCAAGATATATATAAAATTATATATATATATATATATATATATATATATATATATATATATATATATATATATATATATATATATATATGTGTGTGTGTATAATAGCTTTACAAATCTTCATTAAAAAGAAATACAACTCATTTAGTAAATGACTTATATTAAGGTTTTGTGATCCCACTTCTGTTCTTTGACCCCAGACCCATCCTATGACTATAGTTTATGTATTAAACTGCTGAAAATGGCACTGTAATGCTTTAATACAGACGGTGTTATGAGCAGTTTCCAAGATCGCGAACAGGAACAAATATAGTAGTGAGTAAGACAAAAGCTGCCAAAAAATGTGTCTGTAAAAAAGGCCCCTCACTGACACCACCAATGACAGCTCTCTGACAGCTACTTCAGGATACTTTATTTGAAATACGTAAAAAAAAAAACTAATTAAAAGATTCCCAGGGATGTTTTTGCTTTATTAGCTGACATCATAATTTGCTTTAGCATTCTCTATTTAGATGTGAGTTTGAGAAAATATCTTACTTTATGACAACAATTCAACATTCTTGAATCCTATTATTCTACATATCCAGCATCCGTAAAGTATCTTGTAATGTTTAGTTAAACAAATGAAGTAAAAAAAAAACAAAAAACATACCAATTACAATGAAATGAATTTAGATATGATTTAGACAAACTGTGTGAAGACGTTGCTGTTAAAATATGTGTCAGAAATCTGAAATATGCAAGGTTGTTACAAAATACACAATGTCAATATTTGTAATAAACATATAGGAGCATATGTACTACGGATTGTTAAATGATAAATTAATTTCTTCTGATGGAAAAATCTGGACTTCTGGAATCCTACTTTGAATCTAACAGATTCAAAATGTGTCATAATCAGTCCATTTGTGATTGATCGGCTAGGAAAGTGCATACGATCAACTTTGATATTGCCTTCAATATTCCACATTCCAGACCAGTTGCTTCGGGATAATGTATCCCTGGAGGCTGTGGACAAAGATACATATTGATTATGATTCAATAAATCTATGAATTCAGACAATGCTGCACAGCTTGTTAGGAATTCAGCAAGAAGTCCTGCAGGATTTCCTTTTCAGTCTCTTCACCTCAACCTGCATAATGAGCCGTCAAATAATCTTACTTTCAAAACCAAACATTGTGACTTTTATTTTGAGCATTTTTTAATATGTAAAGCTGTCCAAGACAATAGAAGCCCCAATATGTTTGTCTCTATATGTAATGACCTGTATAACCTGGATTGTTATCATGATAAGATTAATAATTAATATTTAAATAGACTCATAAAAATCATCTCATCTCTCTCTCTGCTTAAAATGGGAAACAATAAAATGGTGTGTTTTATGCTAAATCTTAAAATGCAGTATTTTAGAAAGATGTCAGGTGCACCTAGAGTTAAAAAATGCAGTCCAAACTTGTGTTTTAGAAATGTACTTCAGCACACAGACAATCTTGTTCCTTTGTTCAATTTTTTGTTAAGAGGAACAAAATACTCAGAGGTAGTGTTTTCTGCAGATACAGCCAGTCAAATCTTTTTTTCATCCTGTCGAGTGCTAATTTAGCAATACTTGAAGGTTTCATTGCCTTGTAGTTAATTAGCACTGAGCAATGAATGCTAACTGAACTATTAGTGCACATTGTCAGCTCAGGGAGGTTCTTTGTGTGATGGGAACCGTTTTTAAACGTGCATCAGGCACTCTTTGGGGTATTGTGGGAAAGAAGGGTCAAGCAAACTGAAATACTGGTAATAGAAATATAATATTCAAATACACAAGTCTTTTGCTGGTCGCTAACTATTCTATTATTGTCAGGAGCCACACGATTTGCATAAAGCTTTCCCCACGTCTGGAAGCAAAGGAGGAGGGCTGAAAATTCTGTGCTTGTTAGTGGATCAATGCAATTAATTACAAACTCGACACCTTCCTGCAGGAACTGTGAAGAATAGAAATCCTCGTAAATTATTCCATTTAACCTGCTAGTACCTTGATTCCTACATTAGCACTGAGCAATGAATGCTACACAATTAAGTGTGTTTGTAATCTACTTGGCTTGCTCATATTCTAGAACCTTTGTTACAAACCAATGACGAGCTTAGTTACTGTGCAAATAATTCTGAAGTCAAATTTACATATAATCAATTAATGGTTTTTAACTCCAGTTATTAAAATATCAGCTCTGTTTGTTAATAAATAGTTACTGTACCACAGTATCACACTGAAAATGCAAGCCCTGGTTCAGTATGAACTGAATACATTTAGGGGCTGATTTATCAAGGGTCGAATTGAAAAATCTAGTTAAAATAAATTTGAATTTTGAGCTATTTTTGTGTACTTCGACTTGGTAATAGTCCAAATTAGATTCAAATTTGAAAAAAATGTGAATATTGAAATTTATCATGTACTGCCTCTTTAAAACTTCGACCATCCACCATCTAAAACCTGCCGAATTGCTGTTTTAGCCTATGCGGGACCTCCTAGAACCTATTTGGCGTCAATTGGTCAAAGGTTTTTTTTGAAAATACTTTGAATCGAAGTTGATCGAATACAATCTTACTTCGATTCGAACGATTGAATACAGCCTATTCACTCGCAATAAATACATACATTTCTGTTGGTCTTTTTTTATTTGAATTTCAAAGTAATGGGAGTTTAAAAAAGCTCCCATGACTTCGAAATTCAACTCTTGATAAATCTGCCCCATAGTCTCTATTTCATTCCCTTTAGTATAGACTTGAACAGTAAAAGCTATTGTTTTGTGTGTATTCACATTTCATACGGCCCCATTTCAGGTATTATTCTCCCTTTCAAATCAGAAATTAATGTTATTATATATATTGCCTTTGTACAGAGAGACTGTTTAGACGCAGAGCCAGAAGAAGTGCACCAAATAACAAAAACATGCTACAGGTATGGGATCCGCTCAGAATTAGGCAAACGTCATCTCACATTGACTCCATTTTATCAAAATAATACACATTTTTAAAAATGATTTTCCTTTTCACTATAATAATAAACCAGGACCTTTAGCCTATCCAAATTAAAATATAATTAATACTTACATGAGCCCAAACCAGCTTATTTGGTTAATTTAATGTTTACATGATTTTCTAGTAGACTTAAGGTATGAAGATTCAAATTACGGAAAGATTTGTTATCCAGAAAACCCCAGGTCCCGAACATTCTGGACAACAGATCCCATACCTGAATTTATTTAGTATTTTGTCAATAACAGACCAGACACTTATGATGACATACTGCAAGAATACCAGGTTAGCCCACTACTGGTCCAGTTATGTTTTAATCATCCAGCTATGATCATGTAAAATAGTTACAAGATGCATATATATAACAAATGTTTATTTTTAAGTAAACACAACTGGTAAAATACATTCCTTGTGACACAAGAAAACAAAGAAACGGATGTGTAAGCAGTCAATTAAAAAATTAAGAAGCTCTATTTACAAAGCCTCTTCCCTCCTTCACTTTGCTATTCTGTATCCACATGAACCCTTGACTAGGCCACAGAGGGATTTCACAGTGTGATTTCAATATCTTTAGTGTCAGTGTCATCTTCTATGGAATAAGTACAACTTTCTCTGGGTGAACAAAAGTTCCTTCAATCTCCTTTATTTAAAATGTTGTAATCTAGGACACTATACTGTAAATTCTCTTTGAAACAATAGAAGTAGTGTGTTGCTCCATGCCCCTGGTGGTGCAACAGAAGTCTAGATGGCTGTGATTGTTTTTTTTAGACTGCTGAAGACAGAAGTGTTTGCATGTCTATGACCATGTGGTACAGAAGTGCAACCTGGTTTCATATGACAATGAGGCACATTAGTACTCTAGACAGCAGTGCTTGGTTGTGTAAGACAATGTAGGGTAGTAATGCTCTGGTAATCATTGTATCAATAAGGAGCAGTAGCGCTCTAGAAGCAATGTTTGGCTGTGACAATATCACTCCATATGCCATCTGTCGCACAGCAGTGCTCTGAACAGCAGTGCTCTGAACAGCAGTGCTCTGAACAGCAGTGCTCTGAACAGCATAGCTCTAAACAACAGAGCTTGGCATTCTTAAGGGATGGAGGATTTGAAAATGGAAGAAGGCTGCCTTTTGCATATCTGACTGGTTGTTGGGACTTGTAGGTTTCATAAAAATATAGTATATTCTATACTCAATGCTCTAAAGCTATTCAAATAAAATGCTAAGAAAATTTAAGTTCAGTTAAAGATATCCATATGCTGCCAAATGACTACAAATTCCATTATGCACCATTATGATTATTTCCTTCTAACAGTATCAATTTATTAGCACATGTAAATGCACCAGAATTAGCGATCCACTTATTGATCTGCCAGTACTCACATGCCTTGTTTGTGCCAATCGAAGACTGATGTTGTGAACATCTGATGCACTTTAAAGTGCTGACTTCTGTGAACTCTGTGTAATGATGACTTTCCTTGCTTGGAAGATTGATATCTAGTCCAAATAACACTCTGCACACAAATTTGTAAACTGTGTGCACTTTGCAGTATAGACATTTTACAAATTCACAGTAATTACCCGGGAACCTCATGCACAAGGAGATGAAATGATTCATAATGTTTGCCAGCAGATTTGTCCTTTGAGGAAATTGGCTCTCCTATATTAGTAAAGACAGTGTTCAATCTTTATGTACAGTATTTGTGATTTTGTAAAAAAATAATCTACTTATCGGGTTATTTACTTTTAGGGGCAGATTCATCAAGGGTTGAAGTGAAAATTTGAATTTTCGAGTTTTTTTTGTGAAATTTGACTAAGGAATAGTTAAAATTCGATTTGAGTTTTTTAAAAAAAATTTGATTTATGAAATTTATCATACACTGGCCCTTTAAGAATTCAAATTTGACTATTCGCCAGCTTAAACCTGCCAAATTGCTGTTTTAGCCTATGGGGACGTCCTGGGATCAAGTTGAAGTAGTTTGCTGCCTTCCTGACATTCAGGGGGTCGATTCCATTCACCCAAGTTTTAAAAATTTTAATTAATTAATACATTTCGATTGGTTGAATTTTGGTCAAATTTGAGTTTAACAAAACTCCCATGAACTCTAAATTTGACCCTTGATAAATCTGCCCTTTTAAAGTCAGTTTATAACTATGGTCTGATAACTATTAGTTGTATTGTATTTATAACTTACATCTCCAGTTTGTGATATAATTTTCTGACTTAAACAGAGTCATGTAGCATTATGCATCTCTGGGGGTAATAGTGGTGAGCATTTCTTGACATTAATATAATGGGGCTGCACAATAAGCAAAACGTGTAGTTTTCTACTTATTTCACTAATACCGTATTGATATCAGCTCTGTAATAATATCATACTGTACTTCTCTTCAGAAATGTAATTATGGCGTTCTCACCCCCCTTCATTTTTAGGTAATTGGTCAATTCATTTTGTGTGCTCTATCTAACAGCTACCAGATCATAAAAATAAAAAAATAAATGATTCCTTAATCAAGAGCAAATTTGTCTAGTTATTAAATGCAAATAAAGGGTTGAAGCAGCCAGTTTAGAAATGATATAAAAATTAAATATAAATGTAAATATAAAAATATAAAATACAGAGAAACAAGGTACCGGATAAAATGCAAACTATATGTTACCAGCGTTTAGTTATCTCAGTCTATTCGGAGGAGGTTTTTTTTTTCTAAAGGTTTAACTGACCCTCGACCTGGCACCTGCTGCATTTATGTTGTTTATTAGTACGGATTAAAAGTACATTGCACAACGGATCAGGCAGGGCTTAAATTCTTAGTGGACACATAGCAGGCAAACAGGTAACTTTAATAAAAAGCATTGTCATGCTATGACATATTCGTCGGATTTTGAGTATTTTTTAGAAGCCTGTGTATAAATTAATAATCATTAATAATTGATTATAAATTGAAATCACCCTGTGTTGCCCTCTATGACAATCTCATGAAATTGTTAGTTTAGGCACTTTTGCGATTGTTGCATGAAAGTTTGTCATTGCTGTTTTTTCTTTTTTTTCACTATTATTGTGGCTTCTATAGCTTTTTTTTTAAAGTGTGTCTGCAGCTCACCTCTCATTTCTATGTGTTGTCTGGACAACAATTTTTAATCATGGTAGTGCTTTGCATTTGTTCAATAAATTGTTGGAGTAAAATATAAATTGTATATTTTAGTAGGACCAGTAATGGGCGAATCAGACCCATTTTGCTTCCAATTACAATTTTTTTTTGACTTGTGACAAATTGCATGACAAATTTTTGACGTGCGACATTTTTTCACGCACTAGAATCTATGGGCGTCATTTTTGAGGTGAAATTTGGCGAAAAATTTTGCTTTTTTACTAACTAGGACTTTTAATGGAAACCTTCAGCTGAACCTGAGCTACATTTTCCAGCCTCCCTGGCAGCCCTAGAACTAGACATTATTCTAAATGATTATGGTGTATCTAATAGACCACTACTGGTTAGCATTTGTGAATTAGCAATGTTAAAAATAATATAAAATATCAGTTTACTGTAGCACGGACATGGCTTAAAATGTCTATTATTGTTTTATTTATTAAGCATCAAATTCATCCAGTATTTATTAATTAAAGTTAAAATGATACTGCAGGGAAAGGGATTGCATGTTCAGGAGCTGAGTCATGTACAGGCTTTCTTAGGCTATAGCCCAGTTTCATCAGGGGCCCATCTAGCTTTTTGTTTCTTTTAATATTTTTAGGGGCCCCACAATGCCATTAAGTATATTGGGTTATTTTGGTGCATAAGGCTACTGTACTTGCTCCTCTTTACAACAGCGATTTCCAGGTTAATATATGAACCCACATCAAGGGGCAAATTCTAAGGTTCGTAGTTGTGCCAGGCGTAACTTTGCCGCACTTCGCCAGGCGTAGTTTGGCCAGCGCTTCACAAATTCACTAAAATCCGAAGTTGCGCTCAGGGGTAGCGTAAGGTTGCAAAGTTGCGCTAGCGTTGATTTGCTACGTGAAGCGAAGTTAAGCTAGCGAAGGCTAATTTGCATACGGCGCCAAATTCAAATTTCAATGGAGGAATACGTATCAGCACTACAAATGCCTAGAAAACCTTCAAAACATCAAATAACATTTTTATTTTGCCCTACACATGTGCCCACTGTATAGGTAAGTTGCCATGAGTCAGGAAATGTAGGGGGGAGCCCCAAAAAAAATTTTGATCTTTTTCAGCCTATCATCCATCATGTAGAAAACACGCCAGCGTTTTTTGGGACTTAGAAAAAAATGTTGACTTTTTTTTAAGCAATCCCTATCTACTCTATTGCGCTTCGCCTGGTCTGAGGTGGCGAAGGAAGTCTAGCGTAAAAGGTAGCGTTCAGTACACTGCACGCGTTATTGAATTTGCGTAGTTACGTCCGTAGCGAAACTTCGCCAGGCGTAAGGGTGCGAAGTAACACTAGCGAATCTACGCCAGTGTTCGTTAGTGAATTTGCGCAGTAACGAAAATGCCAAACGCTAGCGAAGTAACGCTAGCGCTCCGCACTTAGTGAATTTGCCCCTAAGAGAGCTCTAGATGGGCTAGACCTGAAATGTAAGGGGTGCAAAGGAAACACTGGCTCTATTCAAGATACACACAGTTTCATTTCATAGAACTACTATCCCTTTACATTATTAGTTATCAAACTCAAGAGGTAAGCCTTGTTGTTATCAAAAAATATTCCCCATTTATTAACAATAACTGGTGAGAAACTGAGCTCCTTATCACATAAGCTGCATTCATTGAATAATAATAGCAATAATGTTTAAGAGCCATACACAGCAAGTTCTAGGGCTGACAAGATAATTCAGGTATGTGTCAACATGCAGGAAAGTGTTGGTATAGAGACTGCTTTTCCTTTCAGGCACTTTACTTAAACCATTTCAAATGCACTCTCATTAGTCTGTTCAGTGAAATTTAGCCTTGTCACGCAATTGTTCATACAGCATATCACTAAACTAAATTCCATTGTGGTGCTGCTAAGAGCAATACTATGCTACAGCTTCCTTTAAATAAATTGGTTTCCAGTCAAGCAAATATGACTTTTACTCAGTCCTAAATATGAAAGTGTGTATAAGAAAAAAAGCAAAGGAACATAGAAAGCAAGATGATTTATAAAAAAAAACTTGGCATTTTAAAGGGGTGACCTATACTCTGGTGTGATGTTTCTCTCATTGTTGGCTAAAAAACTGGTCACTTTTTCTGCTTTCTGCAGTTTATAGGGTAAAACTCACAGACTCCTGATTAAATTTCAGAGCTGGACTCACATGGAGAGGAGAACGATGATAAAAAGGATGTATTTATGCCAAATAAGGAGTATGTTCACAAGGACACCCAACTGCTGTGACACAGGCATCCGACAGGCCTGACCACATTCTTTCTCTTCTTCTTCTTTTGGTTTGGGGCCATTTATAACCACAAACAAATCACGGTGGCTGCAGATCATCTATGTATTGTTCATATAAAAAAGTCCTCCTGATGACTGGCTTCACGTAGCCAACAATCTGGGGATAAAAAGAAGCTGAATGAACAAATGGCCCATGTGTGAGCACCAGGCAAGAAAGCTGATATTATTGAAGTCCGTTCCTCAATTCATTCCCCAAGGACCACCTTGGGTTAAAGAAATACCCCTTCCTTGAGGAGCAGGTGAGTTAAGTCAAAATGACCAAGGACCTTCGCGCCATCTTATTGTTACACCTGTGATGAAGCAAGGAAAAGTGAAAATCCTGCCCTATCATGTGTTCCCCGAGGACGGTGTTGTTGGAACACTAGTCTTGATAGTTGTGCCAGCAAACTGTCCGGTTACACTGGTTACAGCATTATCAGGATAACGTTTCACGAAAGCAGCTGAGACGTATGCATGCACGCCTGTGTGTGTGTTTTTGTTTTAAATAAAGCATCAATCACCTTGAACTTATTAAGTCTATCACTGTTATTACTGTTAGTTTATCTCTTGCAGTGCACACCTTAAAGAGAGCCTGCAAAATACTTTATGCAGCAACGGCAGTGATAAATCGGTGACAGGATAATGTAGGAAAGTCTAGTAGGTCTAGCAAAGAATTGGTGATTTTTTTTTTTTTTTGTCATTGGATTTTTGTAGTGATGCGGCTTTCTGACAGCTCTGCCTGACAGCCAGGTAAAGTCAGGGCACCAGCTCCTACTTGGAAAAATGCTGTCACTGTCAGAGCTGTGTTTACGCTTTAATCTACAGTTCAATTGCACTAATCTTTTTTCCAGCTTTTTTTTTTTCTTTTAAAGGAGATGACAAGTGCTACCAGCCCAGATTTTTTGTTCAATTCTTTTTATTTATTTTTTGTTTATTTATAACTTAAATGCTCAGGATATGCACAATCTGTAATGTCTACCGATAAGCTAAAACAAATCACGCTTGTGAAAACTTAAACAAATGGCGTGGCCTTTAACCTAGAAAGTGACGGCACCAATCATTTTTACACTGTTCTGACATGTTTAAAGACGACTCTTTCATTTACCACCTTTTAAAGAAAACGGTTGGAGTTAAGGAAAGAAGGAAAGAAAACAGTTATGTTGGTACATGTATATTTTACGCCACATTCTCTGGAACTGGAGCGTAGCAGCAAATCAACCTTGAAACTCAATAATGGCACCAGCATAAACCGTAGTGTATCTTTTCATTCAAAGATCTGCAAAGCTGCAGTAATCTTAAGCAGTTATTGCATTGTTTTTTGTAATTAATATCAGTTTCTATGTAAAGCACTTGGGCATTACACAACAATGGGATTTGAGAAAGCTTATAGATTTTTCTGGAAAATTGTGACAAATTATTCCAGCACAGCATATGCAACAAATAGTCCTATAGTTGATGCGGCCAAGTCTCAAGGCCCTCCAACAGCTGAAGGTTGACTGGGAGATGGGGTTCAACAACAGCTGGTGGGTTGATGCATTAAGCTCAGATAGTTACAACTGGGACCATTTTTATAAGAAATCTATTTTGGCTTTGTAAGGAATCAATAGTGTTTCCGGAACAGCAAGCCTCAAGCATGTTACAAGAATGGATAGGGATTTTTTTCTAACCAAGTTTTATAGTCCATTGTGTTTACCAATAATACTCAAAGGGAATGGAACTGTACCTAGTACTATGGATGTTGTTAGTGTCACGGTTTTGGCAGCTGAACCCGCAGTCACGGATTGTTACTGAAATGTCCAGACTTTTTCCTTGATCTCCTGCACTGAACAGCCAGAAAAAAATACAAAGTTACTAAAACTTAATTGGCTTTTTGCAGAGAGCCCAAAATAAATACAGTAACGGGTGCATTTAGATACATTTGTTACAATTTAAGATAAGCAAAGAAACAATTGTAACTATTTAACATAAGCAGGTCTCTTGGGGAAACTGTGACTCGCAGCTTAAAGGGCAATACACCTTCATTAGCAAAACTGTAATAACACATAAAACTTGACTCTAAGACCCCCAGAAATGCGTTAAAACTTTCCCTAACCTGCCAATTTTTGTCAAATTGACATGGTAATTAGAGGGTATGGCCATAAAATGGGCACACGGCAAAACTTTTTTTTCTATTTTTAAAATGTTGGGAGGTATGTATTTATATGTATATATATATATATATATAATGTTGTGTGTGGTTTGAGAAACTGGAAATTATTTCACGTAGTAGTGTGTCATATAAAGCTTATCTTGTGTGCATTTTTATTTGTATGTTACTGTACATTACAAGTATAATTGCCATGTATGGACCAAAGTCCTGGTATGGTGAAATAATGTTTCAGCCTGATCATTACAACTTGAAGGAGAATTCAACCCTTTAACAAAAAAACCCGTACCCCTCCTCCCCCAGCCTAACTGCTCCCCGGGGTACTGCCCTATACATTATACTTATACCTCTGCGCAGATTCTGGCATCGGAGTTCCGGGGCTTCGGCAAGCTGAGTGGGAAATCGGCATGTTGGCGCATGCGCAGTTGGAGCAATTTGGCTGTTTGCGACTGTGCATGGTCTGAAATGGATGAAAATTGCTGAATTGCTGGAAGAAGACACGAAGACCCAGAAGATGGCTGCATGGAACTCCAATGCCAGAATCTGCGCCGAGGGGTAAGTATAAAGTATGGGCAGTTAGGCTGGGGGGAGGAGGGGGTCTACTTGGGGTGGGGGGTATGGGTTTTTTTTATGTTAGAGTTAAATTTTCCTTTAAACAACTCCTTGTTTGACCCTTTGCTTTCTCCTTGTGCACTAATGGATGCACGCTCCATTTACCAGCATGGAAATGCAAAAATAAACAGCAATTTTATTGTGTCTCCAATAAGTCGTGTTATTTTAATAAATTGAAAGCATCTGAAAAACATGCATCTGCTTGTATGTTGAACATAAGAGTCACTGGCGACACACTGCAGTAAATATTGACTGTGTCAGAGCTGAACCTTTTTTAGGGCCAGACACTAGTGTCTTGAAAGGCCCCTTTTGTTTGCTGTTAGTCAGTATTCCATAACCAAGGCTGAAGTATGCATGTGTTACAGCAGGAGGAAAGGCAACCAAGGGAATTAACAGGGCACACAAATGAACTTGTTAATGTCCAATGCAGAGGAAAGGGAAAACTGTACCAAAAACAGTAGTAGTTTGTAACTATAGTATGTGGAACTTCTTAATGAGAACCATATATACATTTCTAAACAGTGTCCCGCAGACAGGACAACATTAACCCTTTCACGCTGACCCCATTTGGCAGAAAGCATGGTAATGGGATAATGTCTAGCTGTTTGACGATTTATGGGCACAAGCAGCTCCTGTAGCTTCTACACATCACTCATCACCTTTACTGTTTGAATGAAGTGTAAGTTCTTGTGTCGGAGGTTAGCCCTGCATAAAGGAAATGTGCACCTCTTCATTCATACACGTAACTAATTCAGACTGTATCCCCCTGTGGATGAATGTGGGCCCAGTGTATTACAAAATGAGGCTTTCTGGTGCCTGAAATGTTACTTGATGTTTGCCATGTGGAAGGGAGAAGATTTGTTTTGGATTAATTGAAAAGTAGAACAGATTTTTTTAATTGTTAAGTAACAAAGAATGGTGCAGCTATTTCTTTTTTTAGATTTGTGGAATCCATCATGTGTGAACAATTATGGGTATGAAATAATCAAATAATCGTTTTTGCCTTGTCTCGTTCATCTTCTGTACATACTTATCAGAGCCGCGCAAACCCGGCCAGGCTCCCTAGGCAACCTGGCCAGCGCAAAAGCGCATTTACGCAAAAAATACCAGCCGCAGTCAGGGGGAGACGGGACCGGACATGGGGTAGGCAACGGAGCATGTATGTGCCAGGCGCCCCCCCAGCTTTGCGCCTTAGGCACGTGCCTACTCTGCATACCCCTAGTTCTGGCCCTGATCCTTATTTCACCAGCCCCTTTAACATTTCTGTATATACTTTATATATACTTGTTTATTTGCTGTTCTGTCTGCACTATAAATGCATTGGAATGAATGTGTTATCTGTGTTCACAAATAACACTTTTAAAGTAAAAATATACATCTTTGCATATATGATTTTTAAAGCACTTGACACCTGCTACGCAAATAAAAATAAAATTAACTTCTTATTTACCATAGATTATAGTCTTTTTAATTCTAATAAAATCGAATTTACTCACAACTTGAATGGGAGATTATTTTTGAAAAAACTGGAACGTCTAATATTCGATCGATTTGTGAAAGATCCGAAAATTAGATTCACGTTTTCCTCAGAAAAAACCTTGAATGTCAGGAAGGCAATTAACATTGCTTGTAAATGAACTCGGCAGGTTTTAGGTGGCGAGTATTTCAATTAGAACTGTTTCCAGGGTAGTGGTGTGATAAATCTTACATTCAAATTTACATTCAAGTGGGTGCTTTTAAATTCGAGTTTGTGAATTTTGACTCAAAATTTTCTAGTTTACCAATCGAACCTTAATAAATGTGTCCCCCAGAGCTGGGAATTTTATCTCAGCAGCAGCAAGAGACCCATATCTTAGAACAATGTGTCCTTAAAACTGGAGAATTCGGATTGCAAAGTCATAGCCTGAGTTGCTCTGCTGATTTCACTACACAATCTCTAACATGAATATGTGTTGGTGTTTATTACAATGGTTTCTGTTCCGTATGATTTTCATATTTAGAACTGTGTGAATCACATTCCCAAATTTGCATAGTACTTTAAATAATATACGTATGCTCTTCTTGTTGTTTTGAGCTGTTAGGGTCATCCATAAGTACAAGAAGGGATGTCAGCTGCAGGATGATTGCATGCAAGAGAACAGACGCAGACCAGGAGTCTTATTTGTTCTGTTCTACCATATTGGTGGACAGACCGTTTATTTATAGGTGCAGTACATACAGCATTAGTTAATGACTATACATTAAGGTAGGTTAGGGTGGTTTCCCACCATAACCAATTAGAGAAGAGTATTTAGGTACAGAAATAACAAATATGACATGACCGTTCAACCAGTTCTGTCTCATGGGTTTAGTCCTTGATTGAGGTATAATTAACTAGGGGATGTTTGCTAATAGCCTGATGAAAGTTTGGGGACTTTCTACTCATGTCATACTGACCTAGAATATCATAGAATATTATTCAAGAAAGAGACTTAGCTTAAAGTGGTATACAGGCATATATTAGATATAGTAGATATGTGACTACAATAAAGGCTACCTTATCATTCCCCCCTTTTGGTCACACCCATGACCAAAACTAATACTGAACTAAAACCTAAATCACCTAAATGCAAATAACCGTATTGAGACTACTATGCTCTGAAGAGGGGCTAGGCCTGTTTTCAAAACCAAGAACTCAGTCTTGACCAGCAGAATTAACACAACTACATGCTGGAGAATTCCTAATCCATCCCAATCTTGTTATTTGCCTAACTACACAAACTACTTCAGTTGAAAAGATGTAACATGAAATATTACATATCTAATTCTACCAACACCCAAAATATTACATGCCATGTATTTAGAAATATTGCAGTCAATAAACATAAGTCTCTTTATCCATGTTCTATTGATGTTTAGAAAAGATGGTTCCAACTTATTCATAGTAAAGGCATCTGTAAAGGTATTGTCCCAAGTATATTTCTTAGAAGTGATGAATCCTAGTGACAGGAACTTAGGATACGTGCATCTCCATCTCCATGATATAGTCGGTGTCAGCAAACACTTTCTTTAAAGTGCTTTGGAAAGAGGTATGGAAAAGAAATCCGTAATTAAAGGGAACTGTGAAATAGGAATGGTTCCCATCTATCACAGATTTCGAATTATCAATAAAGAGTGTTCATTTAAAATCATCATAATCATACAAACATGATTCAAGAAAAACAATTGCCAAAATCTTCCACATGCTCAGTTGTTTATCTATAGAAGTAAACAAATTATAATGTTAGAAACTACTTTTATAAAGAATTTCAGAGTCAGGATCTTGAATCTTGACACGGTAGATATATTTATCATTAGGTTTTGTACTTTGAGAAATTATAAACACAGTAAGTTTACAAAGGGCATAAAATGATAGCAATATAATGAAAACCATGAACAACAAAACACTCGCTTATGTAAACTTCCAATAGAACTAAATATATTAATAAGGGTTCCACCCCTTATGCCTACTTGCCCTTGCTTCATATTGTAACTCTTTAATCTTATTTACAATTCCACAAAAATTATTCAACTTTACTTTGGTAAACAATTCTCTTAAAAGGATTGTGGTGTGATATAAAATAATAAATAAATATTTGCTCTTACATCATCCTGATCTACAATTGCTATGGCAAGAGCTAAAGTAGCAATAGTACAGGTACCATAGCGATTCTCTGTTAACCAAACATAAGGCCATGTACCACATATAAAGTAGTAGGTAGATTTCTATGTAATTAATCCATAAATAGCTAATTCTATTTTAGAATAGAATAGAATAGGTTCCAACACTCTATACTTTTTTTTAAAGTTAGTATCTGTCAAATTAAAAGTTGTTTTACAAATACCATCCTCTGCTTGATGCTAAATTCATTAGCTTCATCTTTGGTTGCCTGTAAAAACACACCTAGACCAATCATTATTTTACATGTGTCCTTTAAACTTGTTTAATGCTTCAATAGTGCTATTTTCCAAGCCGTATATAAATAATAATTGTTATTGTTAAACTAATTTATCAGCAGAAATTGGGAAAGCTACCATGGGTAGTCCCTTTGAATCATTTGGCCTAATGCCATGCACCCAACAATTAGTTCTAGGTGCTTCCTTAGTTATTCTTTGTTTTTTGTATTATGTAAGGATTAGGTTGTTCATATGTCCTTTAGCAAAAGTGATTTTTAAACAAGAACATGTCAATTCAGTTCAGTTCAGCAGAGTCTACCTCCACATATGTCAGCTCAAGAAGCTGAGCTACAAGCACTCATCACATCATTCATGCACACTAGCAGAAGGTCAAAGGGTGAACATCTTTTCTAAACATCAATAGAACATGGATAAAGAGACTTATGTTTATTGACTGCAATATTTCTAAATACATGGCATGTAATCTTTTGGGTGTTGGTAGAATTAGATATGTAATACTTCATGTTACATCTTTTCAACTGAAGTAGTTTGTGTAGTTAGGCAAATAACAAGATTGGGATGGATTAGGAATTCTCCAGCATGTAGTTGTGTTAATTCTGCTGGTCAAGACTGAGTTCTTGGCTCATGGGTTTAGTCCTTGATTTAGGTATAATTAACTAGGGGATATTTGCTAATAGCCTGATGAAAGTTTGGGGACTTTCTACTCATGTCATACTGACCTAGAATATCATAGAATATTATTCAAGAAAGAGACTTAGCTTAAAGTGGTATACAGGCATAGATTAGATATAGTATATATGTGACTACAATAAAGGCTACCTTATCAGAGCTTCAGCCAGTGCTGGATGGTGACGTCCACATTAACTTGAGGATCATTACACTAACCTACCCTCCAATTATGAAAACATTTCATTCTTCTCTATAAAGCATCCACAGCAAATCATTAAAAGTAAATTAAAATGCAGGTTGTCATGAAATACAATTATAAGAATATCTTGTATTGGACTGAAGACATAAGAGGGACCAAAGCTTACCCGATTAACTCTCACACACACACACACAAGCTGACAAGATGAAGTATCACTGGGCTGACTATAAGGTTTTTTTTTTAACCCCAATGAGCTATTAGGTTGTCTAGATGTTAATTGCAAAACGGTCAGTCATTGTGGTTGTGTTTTAGACCATTGTGGCCAACACTCCCTATGTACAGTATATAGAACCAGCATGAGCACCATTCACTTGACTTGGAGTCATTTGCTGACAACTGAAATGGTTTTACTTATTAACTCCCTTTGGTCCCAACGAAAGGTTATTGGTCAAAACAAAATTAGAAAAGTGACACACCCTTAGCTTTATTCTTACACTGTGATCTGATCCATTTAATTTTGCTTCCAAATCCCTAAAAGCAACCTTGCTTAGCTTATACCTGTACTATTCTTCTTGTAATAAGGCAATAAAAAATACAGCCCTGCAAACTGATTTATCTTTTATTTGATAGATTGTCTTTTTAATAGACATTTTTGGTGTCCATGATCTAAATGGTTTTCAGACAGAGAGGACAGTTTTTTTTAAATTTCATAATAAATAGAAGTCTATTTTTATTTCTATATCCGCCACACTGCAAACTGCGCTTCTCAGGTTAGGAAATGTTTAACTAAATTCAGGTTCATTAGAATAAACCTATCAATGCCAACTGGAACTTGAAAGTGTCTCCAGACATCCCCATTAAAAATAATGCAATTCGCCAGCTTGAAGGCAGCAGATTCACGTTACCTTTTTTTGTTGTATTATACTGCAGATAATTAATTCAGTGCATATTAAAACCATTTTCCTCAAAATTTTAATTTCAGCCTATGAATAAGTCCTGCTTAATTTTCCTGTTAATGTATAAGCACAGCTAGTAAAGACATATTTCTATGTGTCCTTTCTTGTAAATGTGTGCTTGACTGAAGTAAGCACAGTAATGACCATTGTGGGGCACTATTATTTTTATAATGTTGTTCCTTATCCCTCTTAGTTGTGCTTAAACTATAGCTCCCACTAGTTCTAAAAGATAAATTTAATAAAGATAAGTAATAACTTAAGGGCTGCAGGTTGGACAACAATGACCTAACATTACTTTCACTATGTTCCCAAATGTCCCCAGCCTTTCCATCTTTTGGGAAAGCCCTCTTCACCTCTTGTATCGGTTATTGGTTGCTTTGTATGCAATGCTGTATGTTCAATGTATAACCATATTTACTGGGAAGTGCTGCAGAATATACTGGCACTTCATAAATACATGTTAATAAAGATAATAATAATAATAATAATACAACAGGTGTGGGAACTGCTATCTAGAATGCCTGGGTCTTGGGGTTTTCTGAATAAAAGATATTTCCATAATTTGTATCTCCATACCTTAACTCTACTAAATGATTTAAACATAATCAAACCCAATAGGATTGTTTTATATCCGATAAGGATTAATTATATCTTAATTTGGATTAAGCACAAAGTACTGTTTTAGTATTATTATAGAGAAAGAGGAAACCATTTCTAAATGTTTGCATTATTTGGATAACATTTCCACAGACATGCTTCCCATAATTTGGACCTTTCCCAATAAAATGTTTCTGGATAACTGATTCAATACCTATAATAATCCCCCCAGCTTTTAAATGCCTCTCTGAATTGCCCACCTTGACCATTCACATATATCCGCTGCTCTGCTTTTAAATAAGTTAGCATGCCTTGCACAAAAGCACATTGGTAATGGGCTGCATGGATTTATGTGATGTCCCTAAGAGCAGTTTTTAACATCCACCCTTTAAACAATTTCCACTTTGCTTACATCTGATTCCATTTTCTGGCCTGGATTGAAAAGGGATCAACGATCTTTCCGTCAGCAGTATTAAGAGAACAAATCAAAGTTTCTAGAATCCTTGATTTTGCCTTGTTCTTTGTTTCAGCGGTCCTGAAATAAAGAGCATTTCTTACCGATGAAAGGGAACATAGAAGTCAATATACGGGACTTCAGCACTGAAGATGGTTTGTTGTATTCATAAAGGTGCAAACATACATTTCCAGAAGGGTGATAGAGTAGGTGTTGATCTTGTTGATCAAAACAGCAGTTTTAGATATGGGCAAATCTGTGATGTCTTGGACAATATATCATTTTGGTGATCCCACTTCGTGGTCCATTCCAAAAGGATATTTTGGTATATGAATCTGTGTCTGACAATCTGAATGGGACACATTTTAATCACAGGTGGTTATTTGAGCACCTGCCAAAAGCATCATGCATTGCCAAATTAACCATTGATCTTCTAATTTTTCCATTTAATTGCCTAGGCTGTTTGTGTCCATCTTTTCTGCACCAGCCCAACTGGCTGTTATGGATTCCTGCTCCAGTATCACATTGTATCTAGTTTAGTGATGGCTAGGGTCAAG
Source organism: Xenopus petersii (assembly GCA_038501925.1). Lineage (NCBI taxonomy): Eukaryota > Metazoa > Chordata > Amphibia > Anura > Pipidae > Xenopus > Xenopus petersii. The sequence goes on from CM076673.1 coordinate 167,962,389, forward strand.
ATATTCAGATATTCAGTGAATGATCTATCACAGATATAAATGAATGCCTATTCTAAGCCCCTCTTCCAACTTGTAATTAAAAATTACTTGGGGTGACAGGACTATAAAATTTGATCTCTGTTGCTTTGATTTTGTGGTGAACGTAACAGCCTGAAATCTATTTTTAACTAAACTAAATTTATTTTAGTTTATGCAATTTGTATACATTTTATCTACTTTTTAAAATGTTTTTTTTGTGTAGGTTGATCTGCCTGTGCCAATAAACCATCAGAGCTGAAACATCGCTGAAAAAAAAGAAATATGTCTGTGACTTCATTCTGATTTTTAGGTCTTACAAATTTGAAGCAATTAAAACGTCAGCGTGAAGGGGCACTTAATCATATGCATACATTTATATCAGGAACCAACATAATCTAGACATTTCATGAGCTTGCAGTGAACACACTCTTTCCATAGAGGAAGCCAAAACTGGGATTAAAAAAAACAATATTTGCTTTCATGCCATGACTGAAACCCAGACCGTAGGGGGGATGCATACTGTTTGGGGCGCAGAAATAAAAAAAATAACAACATCCTTTTCCTTAAATTGATTTTTTTGTTGTTTATACCGTATGTGCTAATTGGAAATTGACTGTAGGTTTGGTATCTTTGGGAAATTCTTTTATACTGTAAATGCAAGTATTTTATGCTGAATAAAAATTGGGGCGAATCAAAATTGGAAGGGGTCCAATATTTATGTGTTAATCCCTATCAGCTGCATAACTACAGTAACTACAGCTACTAGTAGTTTCCAAACAGACTTCTCTGTTTTTGTTTGTTTGCAGGTCAGGCTCAGGTACGGCAACAGCCCGCAAGTTAGCAGGGGTGGCAAAAAAGCCGATCCTGGTAACTTAGTATATGAAAATTCCGATATATAAATTGGAATTGTGCTCTTCTCTCTAGCGATGTGCCCCCCCACCCACTCTGAAACACCCCTGGTCATACTCTGTGTGTATATATACAAATACCAGCATCTTAACTAAACCTACAGAGACACCAGAAAAAAAAAAGACTTACCGTATATACTCGAGTATAAGCCGACCCGAGTATAAGCCGAGGTACCTAATTTTACCTACGAAAACTGGGAAAACTTATTGACTCTAGTATAAGCCTATGACACAACTACAGCCCTGTCTCCCAGCAGCACACATTCCGCCAAAGCGACCCCCCAGCGATCAACTTCTTTGCAAAGTTGACGGTGACAGAGAATTGCCAAACAGATTACTGTGTGCATTGTCCCACTGACCCACTACCATGTGCAGAGGGTGCTGTGTGATATTGCCATCACTGTTAATCTTTCGTATAACCAACAGAGGGCGCTGTGTGATATTGCCATCACTCTTAATCCTTCATATAACCAACAGAGGGTGCTGTGTGATATTGCAGTCACTGTTATTCTTTGATATAACCAACAGAGGGCACTGTGTGATATTGCAGTCACTGTTATTCTTTGATATAACCAACAGAGGGCGCTGTGTGATATTGCAGTCACTGTTATTCTTACATATAACCAACAGAGGGCACTGTGTGATATTGCAGTCACTGTTATTCTTTCATATAACCAACAGAGGGCACTGTGTGATATTGCAGTCACTGTTATTCTTTCATATAACCAACAGAGGGCGCACTTTTATTCTTATATATAACCAACAGAGGGTGCTGTGAGCTATTGCAGTCACTGTTATTCTTTCATATAACCAACAGATGGCGCTGTGTGATATTGCAGTTACTGTTATTCTTTCATATAACCAACAGAGGGCACACTGTTATTCTTTCATATAACCAACAGAGGGCGCTGTGTGATATTGCAGTCTCTCCCCAAGTGAACTGTTGGTATAGGAATGATTAAAAGTGACTGCAATCTCAGCTACTGCCCGCTGACCCGAGTATAAGCCGAGGTAGACATTTTTAGCACATTTTGGATGCTGAAAGACTCGGCTTATACTCGAGTATATACGGTAAATGGTAAATTGCACCAGTGCAGTTATCCATAGCAACCAACCAGTTATCTGCTTTGAATTCTCTCTTACAAGTTAAAAATTTAATTGTAATTGTTGATTGGTCAGTTGCACTGCTGCAATGTTTGAAATGATCACTAGTTAGAATCTTTTTAACGCGCTTTAGTAAACGGGACTCTTAATCTGGGAAAACAGTAGTGTTGCATATAGCTTTCTTCTAGCTTGCCTTACAAAGACGGAAGAGTTAATCATGATAGAATCCTGAAAATTAGGAAGGACTTTAACATTATAATGTGTACTGGGAAACCTTCCCGTAACACGACTTTAATCATTTGATATTATGTGATATTTTTGGCAATAGTGAATTAAGCTGTTCCAAATGAGCGTATAAATGTGCTTTATATAGTAAACAATATTTCATTTAAAGTTAAATCAGTAATAGAATGAAACTTTCAATGCAGTCCCTCTATAACCCTTAAGTAATAAAAACACAACCATAGAATATAAAAAGAAACTTTGTTATACCCCAGGGTAGGGTCTAAGAATTTTTTTTGTAGTCCAAACCAGTATCAGTCTATTGAATCGAAGTGTGTACTTCATTTTTTTTTTAAACAAATCACAGGGTTATGAATTTTTTTTTTAATTCTTAACGCTCTGTCCTCTGTTTTAATATATGTTCTATAAATGTAATGTAATATAGTACTAAAAAATGGCAGAATTCACAATTCTCAGATTTATAGAGTAACATTATCTTTGTAGTAACAGACTTTGGTAATAAACATGGGCTGACATCATTATAGCTAGGAACTCTGGGGGCACAGTGTTTTAGAAGCACATGAAGACTCTGCAACAAAAGCCTGTACTCTGGGGCGGGAGCACTTTATTACGATTTGGTACATGCTGCGGAGTGTTGAACCTACTACTTGTAGGCTGGTAAAAATGGGATTTATTGTGACCTGTGGGAGGAAGCTATAAGCAGTAAACCTATAGCCACCTAAATGTATCTGTTTTTCTCAATGAATGACAAGCTCAATTCTGTGCCCTTTCTGCCTTATTCACCCCTTTTCTTGCTCCATAAATTACTTAACGTTAAGTAAGCACTATTTTTCTGATATTGCCTGTGACTATTTATTGGACTGTTACCTTATGGAGCATAAATCGTTTAAAGGGAAATGCATAATTGATGTCACGATTATGTTTAGATATCTTGCTCTATACATATAGAATGAAGGATGATGGAGTATAGTGCATTCCCTAGAAACATGTTCATAATGTTAATAAAGTTACATTTAACATAACGTCTTGATTCAGCATGTGAATTGTTCTTTTTGTGATCGTTGTAAAATGATGTGAAAGGTTAGTTGTGATTTGATTGTATAAAGGGAGTGGAACTGGGAGGTCAGTAAACAATAACACAAAATTTTTTTTTTCAAAATTCGTTAGTATAGAACGCAAAATAAACACCAAGGCAAATAAAACTCCACTTCCTGTCCTCTTCTAAAATGGCGAAAGGGCGACCATCCATGCAGCGGTGTTCAACTTCTCCTCCCTGGCTATTCTAGTGACAGTATGTGAAGGATTCAGAGGTCCACTCTTCAGCGCTTCCCCTACTCCCAGCAGTCGGAATTTGACTCCAGCCTTTCCTCCTCCAATGAGGAAGAAGAAGAGTAGGAGGAGGAGGGCAGCCGCTGCCTCTCCAGCGGCAAGTGCTGTCTGCAGAATGGTAGTAGTAGTAGTAGGCTGAGGAGCCATGCAGGCGCAGCGAAAACATGAAGCAAGAATTTACAAAATAACAAACTACACATAACAAAACAGAATAGTTTAAGCACCTTTTTGCAGTTTTGTTGTGTGCAAGTTTCTTATTTTGTAAATTCTTGCTTCGTGTAGAGATGTTTTCCGGCTTCCAGGGGGCATATACTGCCACAGTACTACATCAAATATTGAGTGCAGGAATGCATTTGTGTTATCATTGAATACAGGTCATGAAACTACTCTGAAAACACTAGTGTAACACAACTATATCAACACTTAAGAGCAGCTAAAGATGAGGTGCAGTAGCTAAAAGTATATATAAAAGACAATGTTATTATGTCCCATAAATGAAAATAACCTTCCACATAAGTTAAAAAAAATGCTGTTGTGCTGGTTGGTTCTGTCAGAAAACTGTGTTTGTTATTCTGGCAAAATACGTTTAATATAGTAGTGCCATATAGGCTCATTGGAATTGAACTTTATTGTGCAACTTGTCTTGCTAGTGGCTTATAGTAAGATTGACTGATTGGGTAAGCACTAGAGCAACACATTATCCTTGGTTAGAAGAGGCAATCTATTATGTAGTCCAAAGCAAAGCTTGGCTTACAAATGAAAGGAAACCACCTGGATTTAAATGTGTTTGGTTGTGTACATGGGAAGCGTGTAGAAATTTGTAAGGAAGTACATGTTTCAATGGGCTGTTGAATTATATATCTAGAGAATAACAAAACAAGAGCACTGAGAAAGAAATGGATCTTTTCACAGCATAGAACTCGAATGTTTGGCTAAGGAATTTGAGCCAAGGTGTCTGTTTCTAATGGAGGATGACTGAAAAGGATTTAAAGTCTTTCTCCTCATTGTCTGGAATATAAAAAAATCTTTCCGTTTAGGTCTTTCTCCTTCTTTTGCTGTTTCTAAAGAGTCCGTGGGCAGTGTCCTGCTTTGATTTAGTCAGCATATCCCAGGTATGTTACAAGTGAGTTCTCTGGTGGTCACTTCTCTGAGAATGCAATGTGTGCAATGTAGAGTGTTCTACATTTTGGGGCAGTTTTATCAAAAATTAAATGTGATATTTTTACACGATTCAAATTTTTTTTTTGCACCCAAACTCACACATTCGAATTATATTTTTGAAAACTCGAATGTCTGTGAGTTAACTAGAAAAACCATTTGAAAATTCAAATGTAAAACGTACATAAATTCAGTCGATTCAAGTTTTTTCGGGACATGAACTTGATCATTAGACTTCCCCCCCCCCCGTCATTTTTCCTGCACGTTTTGACATTCTTTTCCATAAGCATGCAAACATTTGAATATTCAAGTTTATCCGAGGTAGAAACACCCTCACACAACTCACAAATTTGATTCTTGATAAATCTACCCCTTTATGTATAGTTACTGTATAAACTGTCATAGAACTGTTAAGGCTGAGACTGAGTAGGGCACATATTTGCACTGTTTACACAGACAAGGTAGTAGGGAGCATAAAACCTGTTACTGTGCTACTTCTGCTTCTGTGTAGTGGTTGTAAACAGTCTAAAAGTGGTTTTGGTAGTTTTCCAGCAGTGATCATTGCTTACAGAGATGCTGCCTATAGTAGGACTGTGTCTAGTTATATTGTAGCTGCTACATACCTGATCATTGCTTACAAAGGTGCTGCCTATAGTCTGATGAAGCCTAGTTATTTGTAGCTGCTACATACATGACCATTGCTTACAGAGGTACTGCCTATAGTAGGATTGTGCCTAGTTATAATGTAACTGCTACATACCTGTATTCCCACGCCAGTTCATTCCTAGATATTAGCATGTAGCAGAAACCACTCATCATGACCTCTAAGTAAGCTGCAAATCACACAGTATCGCTTATACCATTCAAAAGAAGTATGCAGAGAAGTGCCTAGAATAGATTGTGCCCTTATGTATTACTGAAATGAAATATATTTAAAGGGTCCCTTTAAAATATGACAAAGAGGCTTTGTTTCTGTTTAACAGTAGTTTTGTCTTTTACTATTTCACATGTCTCTCCCCCCACCTTCCAGAGTTTCACTGTTTCTTTTCAAGTTGAGTTCATAAAGTGCAGCAGCTGGAAAATCTTGAGGATTACTGGCCTTTGGCATACTAATAAGTACTGCTTCTTTAAATTCCTTATTGGGTGCTCCCAAACACAATTACCACTAAGTAGAAGGGGACTGATGACCTTTCAGCTGCCCAGCTGGCTAGGGCTGAGACAGTGTACAACTGCAGCTCACTGGAGCGGAGCGGGCTTTTTTTTTTTGTTGATCTGTAAGTGGAATGAGAGAAAGGTCTCTAGCTAAAAGATAGGGAAGGATTACATCAATTTACATAAATCACATGCTGAAAAAGAACTTTGGTCATGGTCCCTTTCATGATAAAAGCCCTGGGAGAGCATTGAGCTGACCACATGGTAAAGGTTATTATTGAGGCTGAATTTTGTTCAGGTAGTTTGCAATATAGCCGAATGCTTTCTATTAAAGCAGCCACCTAAACTTTAAAAACGACTTGTATCTTAAATGGAAAAGTTGAGAATCATGGAAGACCGGCATGCTACAATTGTTGTTCAAAATGGCAGGAGGTCTGTAAGTTAAACCAGGGCTTCAACACTAACATCCTTGTCTCATTACATTGCGCTAGGAGAACACAGAAGAGCCACCAGTTAAACAACACTGGAATTAATTTTTATTATCTCCATGATGCCCTACCCTTTCTGCCAGTTCCTTCTCCTTGCAACATTCAGATATGGCTGATGCTGGAATCTTGCTAAAAACACGCTACAATCGAAATGGTTTTTGATATACTTAACAAACTCATTTACCTCCAGAAAAATCCCAGCACACTTAGTTTTTCTGCAGTGCTTTTTTAGAAATGACGGTGCCCAATTTGGCTAAAAGCACCTTAGTATTGATCTGTGGGAGAGAATAGCAGAGGGATAATACAAACAGACTGCCAGTAAGGTTGTCCGTTAAATCTTCGCATCATCTACTCTGGCTTTCTGGGAGAGAGAGTGAGAGAGAATACTGGGAGCCAGCAGAAGTATATCTGTGCTGACTTATCAAAAGGGTTATTTTTGGCTTTTTCTGCAAAGTTACTAAAATACACATGTACACATATTGTCATTGATTTAAAGATGCAGTAGCACTATAATTATGGTTGTTTACTATACAGGTATAGGACCGCTATCCAGAACGCTCCAAATTATGGAAAGGCCACTGCATGGGCACTGCACGCATCAAGCTAAGGATGGGTTATTTAGCGATCAATGAAGATAAAAAGTAGTTGGTAAATTAGGGCTGGGCCAAGGGCTAAACTTAAGGGTATTACAAATTTTGCATTGGCTGTAAATTTGTAATACCGGCCCCGGCCCTTGCAGGTGTTTTACTGGCTAGGCCATGGCAATCCTATTTGCAATATATTGTTAGGGACTTAAAGGAAAAAAGAGGTCTCTATAAAAATCATTGCATAAAACAGCTCAAATGTAAAACCCTGCTTCATGTAAATAAATGATTTTCAGAATGATATACTTTTTTAGTAGTATGTGCCATTGGGTAATCCTAAATAGAAAATTGCCATTTTAAAAAATAAGGGCAGCCCTCTGGGATCGAAGGATACACGGTGCACACAAACAAACCAAACAAACAAACTATACATGTTAGGTCACATGAGCCAATTAACAGACAAAGTTCTGCTTTTGGCTTCCCACACTTCTTCCTGTTACAGTTAGAGTTGTAGTATTTCTGGTCAGGTGATCTCTGAGGCAGCACACAACCATCATGAAATGGGGGTTCAAGGCAAGAGATGTAAAAGGGCAATATATATTTAAATATATATTCCAGTTTAATATGCCACTTAATTTGATATAAACTATCTGTTGCTCAAGTATTCATTTTGGGGGTATAGTTTTTCTTTAAGTAGCCCCCCCAGCAGCACTTTGAAGGCAGCCATTGTTTCACTCGTGGAAAAACTTCTGAAATGTTATCACTTCTGCTTTTTAGATGACAAGCTTGTCCTCAAAACAGACCACTGCCTAACCCATGAATTAGTTGCATATTTCAGTGCATCTAATCGAGTGGAAACAATTTTTTGTTAAAAAAAAAATCAGAAAACAATACATGTAATACATTTAGGAAAGCACAACCTCTCTTTTAATATTGCTGCAGATGGGATTCAGTATATCATTGTAGGATGATTTATAAGGAATATGAACTTGACCTACATGTGCTATTTATCAAGTTGGAAATGCAATATTCCCAAATAAGACATTCTGAACTGCAGTGAGACAATATCGGCATGATATTAGTTGTGGTCACTTAGCAACCATTTCTGAGCTAGAATTACTGTGGAAATCAGAAAAAAGTGAGCAACGCTCACCCGAATCACATCAAACCATATAGTTGATTTAATGTGTAATTATTCTCTACTGGCTCAGTAGTCCAACCTTGCCCAAGGATTGCTGGAATTTATAATTCAACAACCATTAAACACCCACGCTGTATAGGATTTTCATTTCTGAAACAAATTATAGACTCAATTCTAAAACAACCTGCCAATGAAAACACTAATTTTGGTTTGATTTACCCTTGGATGTTTATAAATAACATTTCTCTTATGTTTGAAGGAAGAGATAAAATATGTAATGGAAACTTATGTTTTGATCAGATCTGCAACTGGGCAGTAAGCCATAGCTACCAATCAGTGATTAGCTTTTTGCAGCCTGCTGCAAGTTGAACGCTAAAAGCAATAATCTGATTGGTTGTCATTGGTTACTGCCCAGGTGCAAATTATCCCAGTGTTTATAAATGAGCCCCAGTGTGTCCAGCTTCACTCTCTAACAATCTAATACGAGATAATCTAATCAAAACAATCTAATACGAGATAATAGATAAAAGATGAAAAAACAATGTTTTAGAATTTAGCTATATATATATATATATATATATATATATATATATATATATATATATATATATATATATATATATTGTATGACTTGACAAGAAAATGGGCCAGTGCCAAATACAGTAGCTTTTATAGACTGTACATCTCTGTTTGCACGAAGACTTTAGAAAACCAGTTCACTAGTGATAAGTGAATACTGTTTTGGCTTATTTATACTCCTAGAGTTTTACTTGGCTTAGCATGTACATAGCAAAACAGAGTTTTAAATTGGAAATCTTCCTAGCACAAATGAATAGAAATCTCATAATTGTGAAAGATATAACCACACTGTTTGGATGAAAATGATAGGTGTTGACGCCATCACTAAATTTTTCAAATGGATGAGATCTTGCTGCTGATTATAATAAGTCTGCCATGCATTAGGGTTAGTCCACACGAGGAGATTCGGGGAGATTTAGTTGCCTGGCGACTAATCGCCTCTTCTTCTGGGCGACAATCTCCCCGAAGTGCCTTTATGTGTTTCCTCGTGAGGCAACTTTGGGCGACTTCGGAAAACGAAGTGCCGCGTGTGCTTTAGCGCAGGCGACTTTTCATCATAGCTGATGGGCAGACACGTTCGGGGAGATTGTCAACCAGAAGAAGAGGCGATTAGTCACCAAATCTCCCCGAATCTCCTTGTGTGGACTAACCCTCAGTAAGAAAACGACTTATTTCTGGACTGAATTGTTTCTCTAGAAATATGTGCTGTCATCTGATCTTTTCAGGTACTTGCCCATTTGGAGGTCCAGTTTGGAAAGAGCTTAGAGAACTTTGTGCAACTTCTATATAAACAGAGGAATGCAACTGATTTATCTTGTAGGAGATATTCACTCCATTCAGTGCATAGCCTCCTCACCCCTGCCCACGCTTCTAGTAAAAATATAACATTTTATGTATGAAACTAATGGACCTTTATCCATCAATGCTAATGAAGCTCCAGGGGAGTGGTGCATATTTAAAATGTCTGTTTTAGCTTCCTACTCAGATTTTACAATCTTCCAGTTAATCATTATAACTCTAATTTCATTGACTCTTTGAAGGCCAATGAATTTCATAATGTTAGTTTCCAGAAACTTTATTGGTGGTAAATCAATCACTTCTGCCCAATCTATCCAAGCAAATTAATTTTTTTTTTAAATTCAGTGCAATATTAAAACAAATTATGCAGTCAGGGATCACAAGTTTAGTATTGTTTCATTCGGTGAAGAGTTAAAGAATTTACTCTATGTATGTAGGTATTCACTTATTGTAGCCTAGTACTGAAAATACAGATCTAACAGCAGAAGAAATCTCTATCTTTATTTATCTATCTCTGTCTATGATATATCTATCAATCACCTGTCAGTATTTCCCACCACTATCTGTCTATGTGTCATCGGTATATGTATCTGCTATCCGCTTTTCTGATATTTATCTATACTCTATCCATCTATCTCTAGTTATCTGTCAATATCTATCCATCTATGACTGTTTCTATCAATCATCTATCAACTCGTATCTGTCATTTGCCTTTCATTCACCCTATCTGTACATCTATCTCTGTTTTATTGCCCACCTTGTATTTTAACTAGGTTTATTTTGATCTGTGACTGTTGCAAATGAATTCAAGATTGTTAACATTTAATGTTTTTTTTAGTGGAAGTGGTAAACTGAACCAGTGCCAAGGTCGTTAAATTGAGAATTCAGAAATACGCCTCTCTTTCTGTAACTATTTCTTATCTTTTGCCTTGTTTTTTTTCTACTCTTCATTCTTATATGCTGTACCTACAGTATACCAAATATATTTGTTTTGTCGTATCTCTAGTACAGAATATTTTGTTGTGCCCAAGGCGACTTTCCAATGAAACAATAATATGGAATGTAAAGTGCCAGTAACACTACTAATGTAGGTGTGACATTGAATCTCAAAGAAGACGCTATTATTCAATTCCAGTGTCAGTCCCTGGTGACCCTTGACATGTCACTTAATTTTCCTCTGCCTTAGGCTTTAAAATATTCAAACCCATGTTCTGTATAGCTAGAGCTGTTTAGCTTCTGGTACATTTGTAAGGCACATCTCTCACTTACCATGGTCGCCAGCCAAGATGTCCTCTCCTTTAAAAATAAAATATCTGTAGGTGACTGTTCCGTTCTAGACCAGTAATAAGCAAACCTCTGTCTTCCTGATGTGGCTAATCTACACTACGAGGCATCCTACCATTAGATTTAGGATGTGGTTGGAATTCAACCTTATGTAGATGACCACAAGTTGTCCATGCATGTCCTAGAGTAGACCATGCAGATCACATACAGATTTGATTCCAAATGTGAGAATGTTTTGAATCGTAGACGCTATTTTGTATTAAGAAGTGATTTACGTTGCAAATACACTAGATGCTTTACAGCATTTAGAATGTATTTGGCTGCTGCTAAAAAAACCAGAGCAGCAGCTTCATTAAACAGTAACCATAAGATGTTTTAAGCTGATTTTGTTTGGAAACATAACTTTTGCCATATTCAGAACTGTTTCTTTGTTGTGTAAAACATGAGGCTTCATTCAATACTATTGTGCCATTAATACAATTCGAGTTTAATATTAACTACAGTTGATCTTGGCTGATAATCATCACTAAAACTCTTACTGTGAGAATATTACCATGTTTACATCATTTCCTCTTTTGTTCAGTTCTAGTGAAATTAGTTGAATGCAAAAGGAAAGATAAAGTATTTCCATGTATTGAATTTGATCACGCTTTGTGGTTTATGTCAGATACAATATTAATGGCTGCTTGATCTCACTAATGAGCTTGGCTTGAAAAGTTTTGTATACAAAGTGCAAAATTAAGCAACAGAAAGTCTATAGACTTAGAGATATGTCATTTTTAAATATTAGTGCTTTATTTAGCCTTCTTTATATCCAAGGAAAGTAGAGGAAGACCACTAAGCTTTAAATATATTTAGGACCACCTACCCATTATTTGTCATTGTATTTTGTCACCCATTGATTGTATTAAATTGACTTGGCTTTCTATTTGCAAATGCTTCTGAAAATAAGATGGGTGCAGCGTATATATTTTGGAAATGATAAAAATGAAGCAGTTGTATTGCATTATTTCCAGTTAATCTCTCTGATATTGTTGTTATACAAAATTCCTCTTGTCCAATCGAGTCTTTGTCCATTCTACTTAACTAGAGTTATTTTTTGGATGGGGACTCACCGCTGGGATTTTTCATTGTTCCTGCTCTTGTACTGGCTTACCTATTTGACAGCGCAACAGGACGTTAAATGATAGCACAGTTATTTGATATAATAGGACAGTTTATCTTAACTTAAAAAAAAGCCTTTATTGCCAAGAAATCTGTTATTGAAGGTGATAAATTCAGCATAATTACCATGTCTTTAAAATGCCCCTTAATTCATCAGCTACATGGCTGTGCTCAGTGAATCCAGCTTTACAGGGTATGTTTCATTATCACAATGTAATACTAAATGCGAAAGAATAATGGCTTATAGGAGCACTGCTTTATTTTAGTCTAAATGAGTAAAAAAAAAAAAACTGCTCCAATAATTCTATCTTTCTGTCTGAAGTGGGCAAAACTGACCCATAAGAAAATTCTACAAAGTCTGAATTTTAAATCTGTGGCTAAAAGTAATTTTTTAGTATTATATAAGATTAACTATTCTTTCTGGGACAATGATTAGGGGTAACTTTACACTATCTGATCTAGATCATGTCATTAGTGGAACCTGCCATACAATAAACTACATTCATACTATGATATAACTGTTGCCATTATACGTAACCAAAATTTACAAAAGTTAGACACGTCAAAATCATCGAGAACTTTATTTTTGGTGAAAAATAAAAGGTATCTGCTACATGAGAACACCCCAAAAAGGGAGAAGTGTGTCCACTTTTGAAAAAAAAAAATTTTTAGTCAAATTGTACTAATGGTGATGAAATGTTTTGTTTGTTATTAGTCTTGGCTATGTAGTTCATATGATATGTGGTGCAAGTAGAGTACTTAAAAACACAATGAGCCTTCATGGCTGTAAAGTTGGTCCAACATTTTCTGGAAAGCAATACTTGACATTTAGGGGGTTATCAAAGTCCTAAAAAATCTCACTATTATGTGAAAACTACTCTGAGCAAATCCATTTTCCCCCCTATTTATCAACTAATTTTCCCAAAAATGTATTTTGCAGGAAATAAATTGATAAAATTGTGAAAAATCCGAATCGCATGGATTCTTCTAACTTGACATCCAAAACCTGCAACTTTTTCTAATTTGACTAAACCCAGAGCAGATCAGGATATTTATTGATCAAACACTTCCATTTATGGCACACTAACGAGCACTAATGAAGCACTACCCGGGTGCAGATGCCCTGTCTCAGTTTGCAAGCTTTTTTGCCACTGTAATTAATTAAAAATACCCTTTCAATCAGAGCACCTTGTATTTTAATCATAGTTTCCCTTTAATCAACTAGTTTCTGATTGGCAAGTCTCTTGATCTGTTATCTCTAATTAATCCTCTAATTTCTATCTCCCTCTGAGATATCTCATGTAGCAGATTATTTACAATGTGTAAAGTGCTTTAACAAATATGTTCTACAAAGATTGTGCACCTCATTTGTTTTATATTTTAATTGCATTGTTATCTGTATAATACAGATTGCATCTGGAGTAAAATAATCCATTAGTTTTAATAATTTGCCAATTGTTTTAATTGAGCGAAAATCCACTGATTCTTATTAGACAAGTGTATTCTGTATCCTTGCCTTTTCGCTGAACTTTCAATTCTGAATAGAATCCCAGAAGCATTATTTAACAAAACAAAAGGAAGTGTTTTTAGGAGTTAAGTCATCATTGGCGGCACTGATTTATTGGAACCATCTGATCAAATGCAGAATTCTGTTGTGTCAGTCATGTTATAAATTTCCTTTGCTTGTAATTTGAACAAGAGTCTTTGCTCTTGAATTCCATGTGGTTCTAGTACATGGGTTTTCATGCTTGGCTGAATTCATTGACATTTAATGTGAGTTTTTAAAATTTTTTATCTAAATTAATATTAGAAGTGTGGACGGTGGTTCATTCAAAAGCGTCAACCCAAATAACACCCTCAAGCGGTTAATCCCTACTCTGTGAATTCTCGTTACCACTAAGCAACAGATCTTTCCAAGAAAAATAGCCTGTCAACGATATTGTAGCTTTGAAATATATATGATAAGTACATGGCACTGATGAAAAAACATTTTTTTTTAAGGGCAGTTTAGAGAGGTGAAGAAATGTTGGACTTGCAGCATATTTTCCAGTGCTACCTCAATTATAAAACCATGGCGCACGGAAAATAATGAACTCATTTTAGAAAATAACTGTAATAAAGTTTTAGTGACTTTGGCTGCTCTGATTTGCTTAATCATATGGATGTGATTAAATAGGATTGCTATTTTAAGTATATATTTTCCCTTCTAAATGTGACATGACTACAATAAAAATATTTGTGCAACCACACTTATATTTTTTAAAGGACTTACAACTGCTTGCACAAACAGACACATACCACACACAATTATTATTTGTAAGTACTATCTTTAAGTTTCAGTCAGTTTAAGGTCTTTCTCAGCTTTATATTGTTTTTTTTTTAAATAATCAAAGGTGGTTTCTGGGCCCTCTTCCCATATTAAGTAGGATATAGAAAATGGAAATTCAACCTTGGCAATCCAACTTAGTGTAGAACGTTGAACTAGTGAATGGCTATGGATGGAGCAGAAGCTCAACTTGAGTTAAAGAGACCAACCTTCCACATCTATGGTATGTACAGTAATTAGAAGGTGCATAGTTGCACAGGGGCAGTCACTTGGGAAGCTGTGACATTATCTTCTTGGTGCGTGTGAAAGACAATTGTAAACTGTCACCATAGTATACATTTGCTCTTGAATGCTAACAACTTGCCTCATTATAAACATGGATAATGTCAAGTCAATTTGTTGTGTTTTTCTCCAGAATGTATAGTTAAATAATGTCCTTAAGAGAATGTCCTTAAAAAAGTTATGGCCCTAGGCATTTACTGCCAGAATATGTTTATTAGGTATGAAAAAAATAAGATGTGTTTGCCCATATATAGCGATGGGCGAATTTGCGTCGATTCGCTTTGCAGAAAATTTTTCGTTCATTTCGTGCAAAATGGCGAAAAAATTGTGGCAAAAATGCGTCGCCAGCGAATTTTCGTGGCCGTTTCGCGAATTTATTCGCCGCAAATTTGCACCTGGCGAATAAATTTGCCCATCACTACCCATATATCTTCTTTTATTGTGGCACAAAATCTGTTACAAGGACAAAGTTATATGCTCCACCACTTCATATTATCCTTCCAATAAACACAACCTTGGTTTTTTTTTTTCCCCTCTAATCTATCGTCAAAGGATTGACTAAAGCCACTTAAAAACATGTTAGTAAAGTCAAGCAATAGTAGATTTATTGGAAAGAAACCTTGGTTTTTTTTTTTTTTGGTGCTTCTACCAATTACTGTGTATACCTTTACGTTACTGTACCATTTGTAACCGATAGGCTCAATCACCCAATGTCTTTCAGTTGCCTTTCCAGATTTGGAAATATTTCATGCATTAAGAAGATGCATTTTACCTAATACTACATTCTATTCTGCCGGTCTCGTATCAGTGGTAAAAGGGACATGGCACGCAGGCCTTTAAATTATTTATACTGATAATCGGCCTTTATGTTACATTCTCGAGCTAGGCCTCTGTTATTCTAGTGCATAATTGATGGTGCTTAGAAGTGGAAAAGTAAGAAAAGCGGAATTAATGTAATGCGAATGTGCACTGAAGCAGCTGTCTGAGATAGTGGAGGATAGCGTGTGCACGCCTACTGAGGAGAAGGCATTAGAAGTAACATGACTTGGCTTGCTGTTAGGGGTTTGTAGTAAGAGGAATAAAGGGTGACGTGGGTGGCTATTCGAATTTCTACATTTGTAAGAAAAATACATTTGATAACCAATGAATGCACCTAAGCCAATGGCAGCTTTTCCATGTCACCATTTTTTAAGTGAAACTGGTAAATCACTGATGTTCTATGATCATATAATGATAATACAGTATAAAGAAACAAGTACACTTTTTTGGCTAAAATGTTTTCATTTGTTTTTTCCATATAAAGACATTCAGGTTAATGTGTGTGTGTGTGTGTGTAAAGCGGTTCCCCTTTATAATGTATATTTGCATATGATTTACAATATATTTCCTCTGGAAAAGACTTTTTAAAACATTTTAGGAACTATATAAAATGCTAAAATGTTTAGCTCCCCTCTCATAAATATAAAAGTAGATCTATTCCATTCACAGCAAAGGTGATCACAAATGAAGGGATGGTGACCATGGGCAAATTGCCTCACCATTGGAAAATCTTTAGTATGTATGGACTCCTTACAACAAACCATCTTGCAATTATATTTTTTCAATCCAGACTAAATATAATATCTACCATCTCCTTCCATTGGTGTGAGAGTTAGACATCCATTTATTGATTTTCTTAAACAGAAGTATTAGTATGTGCACTAATATTTTGCTGCCTATACCAAGTGAAACCAATGGCTGATGAAGCCCCATGGGTAAATTATAGTTCTACAAAGTTATTCCCTACTTCATATTGGCACTCAATCTGTGTAATTGTAATCATCACAATTATTATTTTATATAAGCACTCCTTTGTGTAGTGTTCAAACAACAGTATAGGTTTGTGTATTGTATGATCGGTAACGTGTGGGTGTGCGTTTTAGCCTTTGTTTTACTTATTATCTTGCATAATGTTGTTTTAGGTGTGAATATGCGAGTCTGGAGGTTGGTTAATTATTTTAATTACATGCTAAGTATAGTTTCTTGAAAAAATTAGATTGGTCTAATAATTGTGTTCCACTTATAAAAGAAAATATGCTACACCAGCCAAGGTAGCAATAATCAAACAATATACAGTATAGTCATGGAGATTCTTAAATGAAAATAAATATATCAAGGTCATTTTACAGAATAATCAGGAAGGGGCTGGATGGTTTAAATACACAGTATAATGAATCTTGGTTATTAGACTGGAGTGGTGTTTTTCCATCTCCTTTTACTCTGTTTTGCTTTGTTCTAGCTGCATAACTGATTTCCCAGACTCTCACTATTCTAGTTTTCAGTCATTTCTCACACGCCTGTGTGTGAAAAAGTGTAGGAAGGAAGGAAATTGTAGGAAGCCAAGAATGTATATTCTCATATGTCTGCTGGACATCTTATTATTGCAGCAGCTCATGTTATACAAATCTGCATCCCTAAAAATTAACTTAGATGGATATCGGGCAAAGTTCTGCAAAAGAAACATCTAACATAAATTGCTGGGGGTTTTTGTGCCGAAATGATACATGACTGAGTGCATTATGCCTCTAGGATTTAGAACATTGCACAAAGAACTTGAGGTGATATATTCAATGGTTGCAAGCTTTCAGGGCTCTCCTTCAGGCATACAAACCAAGGAATCCCGCTGTGTTGAAAGCCTGTTACATAGTCTTGATCAGTTATCCATATAAGGTGTCAACTCAGGTTTCAAGTTTGTTTCTATTGATTGTTGGAGAACCATCATTTTAGAATAAACATGACAGTTTTTAGCACTTTTATCACATGTTAAGAATCAAAAAAAAAATTGTTTTAAAGCCCTCCAGAACTCTTGTTGATTCGCTAAGAATGCTGGGAAATTTTTGGAACAGGTGGAGGATTCTGCCTTAATAAAGAGAGGCACAATCAGGAAATCCCAGAATTAACAGTTAACTGGTTGGTAATGAATTTCCCTCATCCGCACCAGATCCCTGCAACTTTGCACAGGAAAAAAAAATCTTTTTATTATAGGCTAGAATGACTGGAACAAATAGCACAAGACTGTCTAATGCCCCGCATGATATACATTTCTGTGTATTTAGCTTAGGGGTCATCAGTGATACTCTGGGAATTGTAGGACCACTGGTTGCCAGTGCTTAAAGTATAAAAACAAAATGCAGAGATTGAAATCCGTTTTACCCCATACTGAAAAGAGACGGAGAAAAAAAATGCAACATATAGGGGGGTTATTTACTAAAACTCAACTTTTTCTCCCTTTTTATAAAACAAACTCAATCTAACTCCCATCCACGAATGAAAACCATTGTCCAAAACTCCCAAAATGTATGAGGGTGAAAAACATTTTTCAAATGGTTCCAGGCGCAGTTGCCATTGGGACAGTTGCAGAGTATTTTTGGATTCTGACTTGTAGCAGCTTTGATGCACAATAAATCTCGAAAAAAATGTTTTTTTTTCTCAAAAATTTTTCGTTTTTTCACTATGTGACTGTGATCATTTTTTTCTAGCAATGAAGAACTCATTGTACTGTAGATTATATAGGATATTAATAGATCCATTATTTTCATTGCTTTTCCAATCAAAATAACCTTTCAAAAAATTATTTTCATGCCAGCATTCATATTAAGTATTTTTGTGGGTTTTCTGTGCATCTATGATAATCTTCCAGTGTGTGTTTATGTTTCCAGTTCCATTACCTACTTGTTGTATAACTGCAATCTCCGCCTGCTAATACATCTCCCAGCTGAGGCAGGGCTAATTCCAGTATTTGCATGCTAAATGCTTCCCTGGTGACAGCGTTTCAGGTGATAAAGTGGCTAATAAGTTGCATTATTATTCCTCTGTAAAGAATATAAATATTGCCTTCCACTTTTATCAGCAGTAGGAGATTTACGTTTTCACTGATGTCCCTATGCAATTTTGGATATTAATTTTGTAAACAAAAAAAGTAAGCATTGTAACACAACCGAGGGAGTAAAAAACTCAACATAAAATGTAATGCAAATCATACAGGTAATAAAGTGGCTTGGAAAAGGATGGAGTCATCGCTTAAAACAAAAAAAAGTATTCTTATAATACTTAATGAGGTATCCTCTGAGTTTATGTAACAATTGCACCATAAAATGTTCTAACAGCTTTACCTTCTAACTGCACCAAAATCTGGTGCCACAAGACTGACAACAAAACACGGCAAAGGGTAATTATGCACAACAGGGAGAGGCCTTAGCAACTTTTCATTAGATCAGGTCCAACATGACGTCTCCAGTGGCCTTTTGTAGTTTAGGTTTTGTATCATTTTACCCCTCATGGGAATGCCCTCTGTTTACTGTACCCCTGGGTATGTAGATTAGACAATAACAAAACAGACTCCTAGAAATGGATACATGTTGTTTGTTTGGCCAAATCAGAAATGATTATGTACATGAAATGCTGACTGTCTGCACTAAAACACAAATGCCCAATTTAGCCGTTTAAATAGTTGCAAAAGTTATAAAAAAAAAAAAAAAAAGTGTAATATATTATTTTGAAACGCAATGAAGACATTTCTTGGCCAAAGTCGTTAAATTGAAACATGTAAAATACAGGCTTTTTTTCTTCACTTGCCCGTATTGCATTTCTTTTCCATCATTAGCCGAGGGGCCATTAACATTTTAATCATACATGAAAACAAGCATTTCCCTGCACATTTAAACAGTTGGCATTAAAAAAAGAGAGCGATGCTCTTAGTGGTGGTGTTTCATTCAAATGGTTGTTTTGCTGTGTTCCATTGGTTGGAGATAATCTCCTCCTGGCATTTCTCTTTAACAAAACAGGTAAACAAACCCAGCTGTATAAACATGGCAGTGGTATAAGGACTTCATCAAATGACACTTTTTCATTGAAAAGCAAATCTGGTTTCGGATGTAACTTTTTCCCCCTCTCTTTCCCGTTCTGTTTTGCAATAAGACATTTCATTATGAACTTTCAATATGAGATTTGTCATATTCAGATGCTGTGTGTCACAGCAAGCTATGTTTTATGGTTTCTGGGATTGATAGCTACCTAAATTACATGAAAGAATTGATGAAAAAATGAATTACTGCTTCAATAGCTGAAACTTGTTCTGGGTACAAGTGACTTTTTGAAGCCCCCAGCCATCTATTATGCTGCATAACATCAGATAATCTGTACAGGTCATTATACTTTGCAGTTATTTAAGTAAGAGATGGATCAGAAGCAGTCATTTTAGTAATGTATGGCCCTTCTATTTATGCTAATGGACGCTCGTTGCTTTCACTGAGATTATGTACCCAGTAAAAATCCAACTTCTAAAATACGTCCTTTTCAACATTTTTTTGCTTGTTTTGTTTCTCATAATACAGTATAAATTTGAGAACAATGGCCAAACTCTTTGTACTCGAATATTCAGTACAAAAACCAAACCAGGCTGTAACTCGAACTACGTGTCTCATAAATTATTACGCAGGCAGTTTTCATTGCACGATAACTTATGCTAAGGCATGATTTGCATTACTTTGATATATATATACAGATGCAGCCACTTTGGTTTGTCTGTTTGACACAGAATAACTAAACACAGATATCCCATTTATCTCATTTAACACAGAAAACTGCGTCACAACATCCCATCTAATAAAAGCATTCACCATTGTGAACAATGGAGCTTTGGTATGCTAATGAAAAGGTTAAATGCATTAAATGAGTTAAGATGACTTAAGATAACACAGTTTCTTCAATTACCCCTGAGTCATGACGCATTTAACTCACAAATCCAAGTGGCTTCATCTGTATGTATATTTGACCCACATGACTCTGTGACCAGGACGCCCAGAGCACTGATGTATCACATTGAATTAGATGGCACTTGTCTTTTTAGACAGCATGCACACTACCACACTATTCTTACATCAACAGTTGCGATTCACTCAAGCATCATATCTTTTCGTGATCATATGGTCAACCCTCTGCACGCTATCGGAGCGATGAGACTTCTTGGCTGGCACGCAATAAAAATTCAACTGTTTCAGTGCTGCATCCTCAGTTTTGAATTATAAAACAAGCGAGCACTGTTTGCCTCTGTGTGATGGCTAGGTGTATATATAAATCATTTGCTTTAATCGTTACACAACAAATTGTAAGATTTCTTCACTTATCATGCCAAATTAATTGCTTGTTTGCTTGTTACGTCCTAATTGAAAATGCTAAGATTACGTTTATTGTAGCCAGTCTGTTTATTTGTTGTTTTGGTAGCTTTTGTGTTGGAAGTCATTCTATCTTTCCATAATGTTTCATGTACAAATATGTAAATTAGAGTTAAAAAATGTAAGGTATTGGAAACACTATTTTCTGATTTTGATTTTGTGCAGTTTGCTACACATTCCTTACGAGTAATGGCATAAATTGTAAACCACACCCAGACTGATGCAATTCACTAATTTGACTTTAAGGGGCAGATTTATCAAGGGTCGAATTTCGAAGTACAAAAAACGTAGAAATTCGACCATCGAATTAAAAAAACTTCGAATTCGAATATTGAATTCAAAGTTTTTTAAAAAAATTTGGCAATCCTGTGGTCGAATAAAAATCGTTCTAACGATTCGAGCGATTATAGCGATCGATCGAAGGATTTTCCTTCGACCTCTAAAGACTTAGAAAATGGTTGTAGAAGGTCCCCATAGGCTAACATAGCACTTTGGCAGGTTTAATTTGGCGAAGTATTGAAGTCGAAGTTTTTGCAAAGAGACAGTACTTCGATTATCGAATGGTCGAATATTCAAGCAAAGTAAATTCAAAGTCGTAGTATCCTATTCGATGGTCGAAGTATCCAAAAAATTACTTCAAATTTTGAATTTTTTTACTTCGAAAATTCCCTCAAATTCACTTCGACCCTTGATGAATCTGCCCCTAAATTTCATGATGATTTTTGGTAATATGTATATATCACTTTAATGTGCACTGCCCCATGCTATGCAGAATCAAATTCTGAGAAATTTACTCATCCATAAATTCCAAAGTTAGTTCTGTATGCATACTACTCTTTTGTTCATTATAGCTATGCTAATTATATTTTCACGCATAACTCCCTAGCCTATAGAGTTGAGAACCTAGCCTGAAGTGCTACAAGATAAATATATTAACAGTAGACATTTTTACTATAGTTAAAGCTATACATTTTAACACAATTGGTTGCAGCAACTTTTTGGATAGGGACAACTTTTACTTATTTTACCACAAAATCTCCTGATTGACTTTCTCAAGGCCAAGAAAAACTGAATGACCACGCTCAGCAATTACAAAACTCCATCCTCCCCTTTTTAATTCTTATGCTTTCCACTAATAATATGTATATTTTATGGACTATTGAAGACACTAGTTCCCAAGACAATGTGATTTGTCCCTGTTTTAATGTGTCACTGTAAGCTGCATTTCATGTATGGGGTTTAAAGTTTTGTATGTGCTGGTGTGCACAACTTTTTTATATTTACATACAATTAAAATGTGTTTGTATACATCCAAAAAAAAATGGAAAAGGGATATTTTATACATTGTGAGGGTTTTGGGGGTATCCAAAGGGTTTTATGCTTAATGTTCAGGACTTTTCCCAAAATAGTTGGTACTGTTAAAAAAAGAAAAAGAGAAAAAATAAGAGAAAATAAACACAAGATAAACTGCTGCATTTAACCTTGTTACTTCTAACGTACATAGCATCCACCAATTTGCCTGGATTATATATATATATATATATTTTACCAGGAGTAAGGAGCAGGAGTATTCCGTGTTGCTTTCCTGATCTCATCATGAGAAGGATTCATCACTACCCTGAATGAGTTTGAAGCAAGCCCAAGATATTTTGAATGGATGCATTTGCAGAGACTGCATAGCAGATATACAGAGAAAGCAGCTGAAACTTTTTATGTTATCCTTACTCAACCAAAATAGCTTAGTCTTTCTACAATAGCGTAAAAGTTTTTTCTTTATGCCTCCCTTAATGATTCATAGCACTGACCATGCTCTTCACAGCTGCCAAATGTTCCTTTTTATGTTTTTGGAAGTAATAAGGCAATATTACAAACTATAAATTATTGTCTTAGTAGTTGTGAGCTGGCCAACCCATCCATTCTGTACCTTATGAAAAGTTATGTTTAATGTCACTTAATGAGTGCTAAGAATGCTGTGCTTTCAGAGACTTTGATGGGCTCTTAAATTTACAAACGTCAAAATACTATAAATTCCCTTTACAGATTGAGAGAGATGGAGAAAGCAGTTCTGTGTACTACTTATGATTTATGAAGGTCTTTGGTAACATAAGCTTCACAGTAGAAAAAGACAATCATAGAAACTTAAATTTTCCTATATATTTATAATTCAAAGTCATGGCATTCTTAAGTAAAGTTACATGTGTGTGCGTATGTAAGTAATGTGTGTGTGTGTATGTATGTATATATGTGTATATATATGTGTGTATATATATATATATATATATATATATATATATATATATACACAATTATACATATTATAGAATATGTTCTATTAATCACAATATGCTTTTTCTCCCTCTCTTACAAAAACAACATTTAAAAACAAATTCCATTTTACACTAGAATTTAATTACAAAGTGAAACCGCTAAAGTCAATGCTATTTTGTCATTATACTTTAATGCAGCTGATTAATAGTAACTGTTTTCTGTACTTGCAGGCTTGCAAGTACAGGTATGGGATCCATTATCTGGAAACGTATTATCCATAATATATGTGATTTACGGAAAGCCCAGGCTTAATTTTATCAAAATAATCCACACTTTCTTTAAATTATTTCCTTTTTCGCTTTCTCTTTGATAATAAAACAATACATTGTACTTAATCCCAAGTAAGATATAATTAATCCTTATTGGAAGCAAAACCAGCCTATTTGGGGTTGTTCATTGTTTACTTGATTTTATTACGTAAGGTATGAAGATCCAAATTACAAAAATATCCCCTATCTAGAAAAATCCAAGTCCCGAACATTCTGGATAACAGGTCCCATACCTGTACTTTTGTATCATAATTTTAATCTAAAAATAATACCATGCCCCAGAAAGAAAGAACACATTTAAATAAGCACACAGAGAGAAATGTATACTACAAATGCCTATGCTTTAGGTGTATACACCATTTATCTGTAAAATCATAGGATCCTTCAAAATGTCTTTAGGGCATCTAAAGTTTTTTTTTTTTTTTTTTTTTTCCAGTAATTTGGATCTCCATGCCAAGTCTTCTAATAAACATTTAAACATTAAAAAAAAAAACAATAGGATTTTTTTTTTTGCCACCAATATGGATTTATGCAGCTTAGTTAGGAACATGCACAAGTTATTGCTTTATTATTGCAGATAAAAATAAAATAATAAATACAAAATAAAATTAGAAATATTTGCTTAAAATGGAGTCTGTGGAAGATGACCTTCCTGTAATTTAGAGATTACTGGATAACAGACTACTTGATAGGGGATTCCATTCCTGTATTATGGCATCATTACAGAGACTGTTAAACTCGTTTTTAAAAAGTTTCTGGATAATCCAGATAATAATCTTGCTTTCATTATGCCTTTGTAATTATGTTTGCTCACTGTTTTTGATTTATATAGTCCTACTTACAGTACAGGTATAGGATCCCTTATCCGGAAACCCGATATCCAGAAAGCTCCGAATTACGGAATGACCGTCTCCCATAGACTCCATTTTATCCAAATAATCCAAACTTTTAAAAATGATTTCCTTTTTCTCTGTAATAACAAAACAGTCGATTGTACTTGATCCCAACTAAGATATAATTAATCCTTGTTGGCAAAACCAGCCTATTGGGTTTATTTAATATTTAAATGAATTTCTAGTAGACTTAATGCATGAAGACCCAAATTACGGAAAGATCAGTTATCCGGAAAACCCCAGGTCCCGAGGATTCTGGATAACAGGTCACATCTGGAATATGATTATGTATGTTGGTGGTAAGAAACTGTACTTACATTTTTTTTGTACTTTTTATTGAAATAATACTGACACTGAAATGCTGACCTAAATTTATGCTTGAAACTCATGTACACAGGACTGTGTCACTACCAATTATAGGAAAAACCATATTTAAAAATGAATACTATTCTATCATTGTGGCTAATTCACAACACTTCAGTATGTTTTACTGAGTGGTAATGATGCTTACAACTCTTTAAAAAAAGTGCTGTCATATTAACCGAGCTTTTTTTCCCTACTGGAACGACTTAATCATTAATTCCCCCATGTTAACTTGCATCAGGGATTAATGATTCAAAGGGGTCTTTGATCTTAGAGACAACACTGAGCTCTAACACCCAATAGAAAAAAAATTGTGTTTGTCTCCTCAAAGAAAAAAAAAACATATTAGCAAATTGAAACATTCATCTGCTTTGTTAAATAGGTTGATTCCTAAAATACTTTCCTTTTTGAAACATGGAAGGAAAACAGAGTTGCAGAGAAAGGATAAGGGGAGACCATACAAAGGTCACTCTTAGGATCTTGGCGTTGTATGGCAGATGTGACAACTGTATTTTGACCACGTTACAAATTCATGCAGAGTATGCAAATGTGAAGGCTTATTTATTAAAGGTTGAATTTTAGTGGTTTTAGAGGTTTTGAAAGACTAAACTCACAAACTCTAAGGGGCACATTTACTTAGGGTCGAAGTTAAATCCTTCGACTTCGAATATTGAAGTCGAAGGATTTAGCGCTATTCGTTCGATCGAACGATCAAAGGAATAATCGTTCGATCGAACTATTAAATCCTTAGAATCGAACGATTCGAAGGATTTTAATCCATCAATCGAACGATTTCCCTTTGATCACAAATTGGCTAGAAAGCCTATGGGGACCTTCCCCATAGGCTAACATTGAGGTTCGGTAGGTTTTAGGTGGCAAAGTAGGGGGTCAAAGTTTTTTTTAAAGAGACAGTACTTCGACTATCGAATGGTCGAATAGTCTAACGATTTTTAGTTCAAATCGTTCGATTCGAAGTCGTAGTTGAAGTAGCCAAAAAAATACTTTTGAAATTCGAAGTATTTTTTATTCTATTCCTTCACTCAAGCTAAGTAAATGTGCCACTAAAACTATGACTGTCATTTAACTTATTAAAGGATCGAAATATGAAAGGTGGGAGAGAAAAAACACTGAAAGATGCAGTGAAAAACACTAGCAAAGAAAAAATCCGAAAACCTCTAAAAGTCTGATAAGATTAGCGCAGCTCCCATTGACTTCTAAAGGACCTCAACAACTTTTACCTGGCAAAGTTTTGCCTTAGTGGTTTTTGTGGTTTTAACACTAAGGGGCACATTTATCAAGGGTTGAATTTCAAATTCAAAAAGACCAACTGAAATTCGAAATTTTTCCCAAAATAAAACTTTTAAAATTTTTTTAAAAGTCCACCAATTGACTCCAAATAGGTTCTAGGAGGTCATCCATAGGCTAAAACAGCAATTCGGCAGGTTTTAGACGGTGAATGGTCGAAGTCAAATTTTTAAAGAGACAATACATAATACTTTTTGATATTCTGATTTTTTACAAATTTGAATCAAATTTGGACTATTCCCTAATCGAAGTACACAAGAAATAGCTCGAAATTCTAATTTTTTGAATTCAAAAATTTACCTCGACCTTTGATAAATCTGCCCCTATATAAATCTGACATTTTTAGAGCTTTTTAGAAATATAGGAAAACCAGGCATTTGTAGAGATTTGTGAAAAAAAGCTGAAATTCAGTTGGTAGTAAATGGGCACCATAGAGTTTTGTTTTTAGAAGTATGTGAGTCTCTGTATAGTAACACTAAACTATCCATGTTTTCCTGAATAGCTCCACCCAAACAGAAACATTAAAATAAAAATATGATTTTGAATAAAAAAGGTTTGCATTCAGAAACAATAGTCAGGCCTTTGAATTGAATACAAGCGTGTACTGAAAATTCTGTTTCATATGCTCTGATTTCAGCCATGACAATGTTTCCTCATTTACATGCATTTTTTTAATGGGCAAAGTGCTTTCAGAAAGATGGGTTGATTTGGAGGTATTGAAGAGATTTTAAATAGATGCCATTTTTACAATTTCATCAAATATTCGGGTTCTTTCATCTGAAGTCATCAGTAAAAGATATATAATGGGATAACCTGCACTTGCAGTTCAGCGAATAACTAACCTTTCTGAATTCATTGCTCCATTGAGTTATTATTTCTAATCACACGCCTGATTGACTCAAGCTAAATGGCTGCTAGCCTGAAAAGAGTCAAAAGTGTCACATCTTAGGCTGCAAGGAATACTTTTAAGATAGCAGACATCAACACTTTTTTGTTTGTCTAGTTGCTTAAAGGATGCCTGTCTATGCATGCACCATGCCTAGGCACAATTTAAATCACAGCACATAGCTCATGTGTTTGGCATGCTTTAAAACAAAAGGATAATTTATCTTTTTTATAAATACGTTTGTACCACAAATGTATAATATTTCCTATAACTTCCACTAATCAAATGACTCCTATTTCCTTTTACAATTTCCGAACATCGCTGGAAAAAAAGGCATATTTATTTATTATTACATCTATAATACAGTTTGTTTTTATTGTTGTATTAACAGAAGATATAACTCAATATAACAGACTACATTTTGGCAGTTGGGGTGCACATTTCACTCCCTGGTGTGCCATCACAATTACTAAAACTGATAAATGCAAATAAAAATGATCCTGCATTCTGAAACGTTATTATGAATTTTTAGATATTTAATATTGAATTTATGAGATCTTAATATTTTCCCTGCTGCCAACCAAATACTCATACTGTCAGCTGCACCTTATCTAAAAAAACATATCACCCTAAATTAGTGATTTATGTTGCCAAATGATATGATTGTGGGAAAAAATAAGGATAAGGGAATGCTCTAATATGCTTTAAACTGTGTGAAAAACAAATTTACCTAACAACCATTTGTTTGGGGCGCATGTTTGTAGTTATTACAGTTCTCCTTTAAATGGCAAGTTCTGGAAGGTTACAGCAAAACGACAAAAAAACAAGTACAATTCTATCGCCATATTATTACTGCCCAGGTTTTTTTTTTGTGTTTACAAATTTGCTCTTTTTTTGTGTACAGTGGAAAAAAAATTAAAGTTTTTATATTGTTCTAAATGTCCTATGTGTTATGATTCATTTTCAGAGATTTTCTTTTTAAGTTGACTTTATATTAAATATCAACAACAGAGAGGGAACAAAGGAGAATTCCATTTGACCAGCATTGTCTTTTTCAATTTCTTATGTCAATGTAACTCCTCTTTTGCACTGCCAAAATATGAATTAGTACCACATGGTTGAAGAGGTCTGATCTGAATGTGCTTGAATGACATCAAGGATATCTTTTGACTGTGTTTTCTATTTTCTGCATAGTTTTATATTGAGTTAAACTGAAGGAATAAAACCTGACATTTTTGGACATATAGGAATGAAAAAAATAAAAAACTGCTAAATGCAATGAGAGGCTCCGTCTTCTGCGACCCATCTATACTGTCCATTATACTTGATGCTACATGCCTATATTTCTAGTATATAATCTGATGCAGTTCTAATATACATACAGAAAAATTATGGCATGGCAATGGGGAAAAAATATGGTTTATCTTTGCCAGTCTAATTATGTTCAATGTATATGGATGTGAAGGTTAACTAGTAGTGGGCACATACTAAATAGATTTTCTGGCTTCACCCTTGAGTTCATAAGGTTAGACAAACTGTCACAGAAAATTAACCGCACAGTTGTTGTATGCCAATTGCATTATCATTACACGATATGAGATAGTCAATCAAGCGTTATGAGGGTATTTGGAGTCTTAAGGCATTTTATTGCTTTGAGGGCTCTGATTGCTTTTTTTCCCTCTCTTTAGATTTGGCATTTCCTCTCTTTGTTTAAGAATAAACAATTTTTGGTCCACAAGGCAAGCTTACTTCTGTAAAGATTAAATCTGGACAGTATCATTTTGTGGAAAATGCCCGTTGGACTTATTTTATTTATACCAATTGAATCTGCCATTCATTAATCTTTCCTTCAGGGGAACTTGATTTTCACATTTTAAGTTTAACACTAAAAAGCCAATAGTGTCCTTGAAGAAAGAGCCCAATAGTTTAAAATGCAAGTGTAGCTTCAAGCAAGACCTGTTTAGGAACAAAATATTCAAGAAATGATGCTGACATAGAGATATTTAAATGATATTGTGCTCAATCACAGGGTATTTTCTTCAGTATGCTTGCTGCTGTTTGTTATTCTATCCCAAATCATCTAGCTGTAATGAAATCATCAACCATAAAAACACCATAACAATTCTACCTCAGATAACCTTTCAGTTAATAAAGAACAAAGGGGACTGTTGGCAAAAAAGCATCTTTTTTGCGTGCTGGACTTTTTTTTATGAAACACTTGAGAATCTGCTGTTTGCATGAACACAGACCGGATCTGTAAAATGAGGAAGCATCACATAAATGCAGATAATTGAAGTTTATACTGTCTAGTGAATAAAGCTAATAAAACCCATATTTTTCCTGTCTTACCCATATTGCTGATTTTTTTCTCTCTCTTCCAAAGATAGTCTTAAGTAGTATTCAATGAGCATACTCTCGTTAGTTTTGCCCACTAATGCCCATAGCTATATTTTATATACTTCATGCATCTTGGCTATTTTTGATACTGCCTGTTATTTTGACTTAACAGATTGTTACATTCGCTTTGATAGTTGACTCAATGCGTTGGTTTTGAGAGCATTATGCACATTTTCCGGTCTGCTGCTCAAAAATATATTCTTTAAAATGCATCATCCTTTTATAAACTGTCCCTTAAATAGATTCCTCTTGATGCAGCTGGTAGGAACACTGTTACTGCAGATATTTCCTATTCTGGAATTCTAAGGGCTTTCATTTCACAGCTGTACAATTTTTAAATGGCTTT
This sequence comes from Xenopus petersii, assembly GCA_038501925.1. Taxonomy (NCBI): domain Eukaryota; kingdom Metazoa; phylum Chordata; class Amphibia; order Anura; family Pipidae; genus Xenopus; species Xenopus petersii. The sequence goes on from CM076673.1 coordinate 167,991,946, forward strand.
ATTTGCAGACTTGTTACAGAGGGTATTCCATAGTCACAGGCTGCCACACCACTGGGGACTTCAGCAGGAGGTGAAAGGTCTACATTAGGAGGAAACTGTGCAGTCAATTTCAAAATACCTAGCTTGTTTATCTAGTAAAGATTCAACAAGGGCCTCTTTGCCTGACCACACGCTGTACTTCAGTGTCTTGGATCAGTGCCTTCTAATGTTATATACCTACTAATAAACCAAAAAATTCCACTGCATTCCAAATATCAATATCAACAAACATTGTGGTAACAGACCAAATATTTTAGGAGGCTAGCTAATAAGAGCTTGTGATAACACAGATGTTTAAGCGACATTACTCGCACAGAATAATTTATTAATTTACTCCTGGAGAAATTATTTTTATCAAGGTCTTTTCCAACGTTATAGCATAAATATACTTTTCAAGACTACCATAAGAGTCTTATTTTAGAATATTCATTATGTAAAGAACGAAGTCAGCTGTACAAACACTATGGTTTGCATTGTCTTAATACTAATCAGATATAAATACATAAATGAATGTTCAGCTGACGCCAGTGCTTCCCCAGAGTTCACTAGGGTATTGTAGGTCTCTAGCCCAATGAAAGTTGACCTCATTTTATCAGCTATTTCAATGTTGATGCTGATTGTATTACTGCATCCATGACTTTATAATATCTATAAAATACTGACTTTTCCAGTGAATATTTTTAACATTTAGTGCCAAAAGGTTACGTCCATTTAAATTGAGAACAACTAAAAATAAATACTGTAAATGTGTTTTTCTTTTTTGGCAGTGTCTTGCCTTTGTTACCAGTAGAGTGGCACGCTTTTGTCAAGGTACAAAGCAAGTTAATGTTTTATTTGTGCTCTTACACATTCACTTAGAAACCAGGACTAATTTTAGTAGAGGGTTATTTCATGTCCTTGCAATTTTAATGCTACTGGGGATTTGAAAATGGTTTAGGAATATAAATGGGAACGTGTAAATAACATCACTTTGAACATGCGTTGCATCATCCTGAGCATTTCTGAAAAGCTCCTCCGGTATTCTTGGCATGCAATGCGCAGAGGGATTGATCAAGAGATAGACTTATAACTTGCAAAAACAATTTAACTCAGTAGGAAAAACACCGGTACATTTAGAAGAGCTTATAATAAGAACTAAATATAGCTAATCTTTGTCTATTTATAAAATTTATATCTTCGATGCTTTAGATTCCATTTAATGGCTAGCACAGATATCACAGTGATTTACATTTGGTAAAGGTCTCAGGAAACGGCAAACGGAGGCTTTATACCCACCTCCCATGTGTCTTTAAAAAAGTCAGGAGCCTGTACCTGAAAATGGAAATGGTGCATTAATTGGAAGAAAGGTCAATTGCACCATAAACGTTTTCAGTGGCGATTCTTTATTGTCCCTGAATACTCAATATGTGTCTGAATTATTTCCTTACTCTTTGTGCTTGCATAACATAGATCATTGTATGCCCACAAGCAAGGTAATTATGTTTGCCCTAAAGTGCCACTGACACCATGCATGCATAAAAAAAGTACACAGTTCTGCTGAAATGTTTCTTCTTTAATATTTGTATCGCCATGCACCAGAAGTATAGCTAATGTATTGTTAATTTCCAGTGACAATTTCCCACTGGACCTGGTGTCAAGGAGACTTGGTCTTAGTGGGAATTGTGCTCAAAGAATACATATACTTTACAGTGGGTACAATTTAAATATATTGGTGGCTTGCAGAGAAAGTGATGTTAAAGAATACACTGAAAGGAAACCTGCTGGCAGCTGTAGATAGGGCTTGATCCATATATATTAGAATGCCTCTTGCATGCCAGTTATAGTTGAATTACTATGAATTATTTTGAAATGCTTTACTATTTTTACCTGTGAACTATTTTTAACACAACAAAAACTGCATTTTTCATTTGTTTTGATTGCTGTACCCTACAATATTGGGGAATTTTAAGTTATATAGAAAATTACAACAGAACCGGTTTGATTTGAATTGTCCATAGTTTCCTGTGGCTGAATATGACCCATTTCTCTATAGAATAATACCGGTGTATCTTTGCCATTCAAGTATATATTTATCCCCCTACCCTGTGTGTATGTGTGCAGAATTCCTCCCTTTGAGTAGATGTAAATTCTCCTATGTATACTTTAGAACTGAAATAGAGTCCGAACACTGTGCAGAGCACTGACAGCTTTTAAGTTAACAAGCATGTAATATAAGATGTTCTAAAAAGCTTAGTACCTTTTATTGCCCCAGAATTGCTTCAGTCAACTTCTCCTGTAGTTCAGCAATGTGTTTTATTTTCTTGAGAGTCCTCTGAACACTTGCCGAGCCTCGACTCTGCTCAAGTGTAAAATTATTTACTGCTTTTTCAATTGGACCCACCTCTCCTGCTGTTAATGTTAATAATGTGGAGGGACAGATCAAAGAAAAATAATCCACAGGAAAGTTGCAGGAATTTTCTGGTCAGCAGCATAGGCAAGAGAAGCAAGACTTCCATCAATAAATGATCTTTTTAGATTTTAAGCATGGTGCTACCATCAACATTTCAGGGAGACATGACAAACAATCTAGTTTACCAGGGGATTCTTCACAAGCCGCTACCCATTTAATGTGTTACTCTTTATTTGGCATCAATATATCCAATGAATTGGTGAATGAATGTTGCTGCTTACATCTGAAACCACTACTGACTTCAAAAAAAACAATTTTCATTAAATAAATTCTTCAAGCAGACAATGACAAATCATGGCAAAGTCTGTACTAGGTAAGCCGCTTCATATTGTATGAACTTTTTGACCGCTAATAATCTTGTATGATTGCCAAGCATCCCAAAGGTTGAAAAGCCCTAAGTAGTAAGTTAATGTTACTTTTCATTTTGATGGAAAAGAAAATAGGCCAGGAACGAAAAAATATTTCTGGTCGAAGCATTTCAGACAGGATTTATTAACCCACATTTCTGAAGTCCTTTGTCATTGGCAGCTTGGCAGCTTATTCTAGAAAAAAAAACAAAACATTAATTATAATAACAATTTATAGCTAAATCTATAAGCATACAAACATTTTTTGTTAACAATAGAAAATTAAAATCAGATCATCAATAGGCAAGGGCAGTTGAAACTAGCCTCATTGGGCCCCTATTTTTACTGAGCAAGTACTCACTGTCCTGCTGGCAATACCCCCATGCCTGCATGCATATGCTTATAAATGTATAATGTGGCTGCAGGCCATTTGTAAAAAACAAATGTATTATTATTTTTTATTGCTCAATGTTCTATTCAGACCCTCTCCTATTCATATTCCACTCTCTTGTTCAAATACATGCATGGTTTCTAGGGTAGTTTGGGTCCTAGCAACCAGACGGCTGAACTGGAAACTGAGCTACTGATTAAAAGGCTAAATAACTCAAAAAACACACATAATAAAACATGAAAAACAATTGCAAATTGTTTCAGAATATCACTCTCTACATCATACAAAAATTAAATTTAAAGGTGAACAACCCCTTTAAGTAGCTTAGGTATAGCGTAGCAGCATTTTATGGACTTTACTTGCACTTATAATCCATTTTTGAGTTGAGTTTTAAAAGACTGGGAGGATAAGAAAAGGTTAACTTATAAACACTGCAGATCATTGTACCTTCCCCATCCAGAAAGTCTTATTTTGAGTCCGTATATTAACCCCAAACTTTAAAACAGACTAAAATTAAAACAGGTTACATTAACAAGAATATAAATGTGTTCAGGAAAATGGTGCATTCCTAAGCACAAAATATCAATGATAGAATTGTTTTGCATAACTGTACAGAAAAAAGATCAAAAGCTGAGAAAATTACAAGAGGAAACACATTAAGGTTTTTTTTTTCTTTAAACAAACAATGTACTCCAGATTACTTACGTTTCCTTTGATGTTGGAGTTTTAGGGTTTTAGGAATTTGTTGTTGGAGTTTTTTTTTCCCCCTGCATGGATGCAATTAAATCTGAACTAAAATATGTCCTGCTAAATGGTTATATCAATAAAATCAGAATGTGGCCTTTGTTTTTTCTCAATTGATTTGTAGACGTTGTCATTTAAATAATTGCAAAAAATTGTTTCCTGTTAAAAGCAATTTTCACATTAAATTATTGCTAGCCTTGCATAAGTCGGTGAATACTCCTCATACTGCTTTTCTTTTATAAAAAAAAACCAAAAACCAAAAAACTGTTTTTCTGTAATTTGTCGCTTTTATTAATCTTTTTATTCCTTACTTTCCCAGGCTCCTTTGCTGGCCACCGAATGTATAGAAGTCCCGCTGTCCAAACTTTAGTATGCAAATTTGGAGTAGAGGGAATACTGCTTATTATTATTTTCTATTCAAGACCAATAATGGCTGTTCAGGTAGCTTCCCAAATTCATTTCCAAGAGCGTTTAGCCTATGTATTCGAGCTACAGATGTGAGCTGCATCACTTATGTAAATAATCATGCCAAATAATTATTAAATATTATATATGTTGTTGCTAATTATACATTTCTCAACTATTCCCAACATTGTGCCTGTTTGGTTGCATTATTTAAATTTGAAAATTATTTTTACTGATTGTTGTTAAAATAATAAAAAAAAATGTTAAATCTTCATTTTGTTTAAAAAGGAGCTAATGCATGTCTGATGCTTCTGTGTAGAGGCAGCGCATGCAGGTTTAATTGCTGACATGTATATTTGCCAGCGTATTTTAGAAGCAGGAGATTAGCACTTCCATATCGGGACAATAGATATATTTGTAACTCAAAATCCATTCTGTGATGTATCTATCACTCAGACATTTAGTGATTAGTAAGTGGTTTGTCTGCCACCTCAGGAGTAGCTGTAACACCTTGCTGTTATCACCTTCTGCAAATTTATACAGTATGTAGCTTGTTTGATCTGGGAATAATTCAACTCATTGGAGTTCTCTAAAATAATATTTCCAATACAAAAAAATTTACTTTTAAACTAAAAGACCTTTTTCATTTTAAAGTGCATTTAATACTGGTCCTTATCATTAACCCTTAAACCATTTTACAGCCATAGATCAGCATTGTTCTGGGAACTGTACATTGTCTAGCAGCATATTTTTTTAATTCATATTTCATATTTCATATACAACCTAGCTCTGTGTTAATTGTTGCAGGCTGTTTAATACCTATGTTTCTACCTTGTTGGTAGGAAATGTTATAAGAGCCACCCACCATAGAATCTACAGAGCCAGGCCGGTATAAAAGAGATATCATGCTAGCGTCCTTATGATCTTTGTTGTATTACGTGTTTACTGGCAACATGTGGCTTGGCAAGATCAAAAGGTGCCGGCATCAATATGGTAAAGTCTTTTAAACAAGTTGTGTACAAATATTAACTTCAGACTGACTGAAACATTTAGTGGGTGTGTGTGTTTATTTCTTTGATTATATGACTAAAGAAAGATTTCTTAATTATTTTCAGTTGTAGATGGGACTAAAAATTAAACTCAACAAAAAGGTTAATATAAAAGTAGAAAAGTAGATCAGATCTGAGTCTAGTCCTGCAACATGTATACAGTGATATTACTTGTAGGAAACATTCTATGAACTGGATAAAATTGTTTTAGAACTCTGCAGATACTGAACTTTCCAAAGTCAGTAAGTGATGGACTAAAATCTGGTCATCTGGATTTGGCCTGAATCCTCCTTAACGCATTCAGCCGATTACCAAACCGATTTCGGAACCCACGTCATGAGCAGAAAATTTTTCATTTTTTTAGGGTTCAGATACGGTTTGGCCAGGCTCTTAGATTCTGCTGAATTCTGCGGAGTTCCTAAAATAAAGTAAGGGGCCGATTCACCAAGGGTCGAATATCGAGGGTTAATTAACCCTCGATATTCGACTGGGAATTAAAATTCTTCGACTTCGAATATCGAAGTCGAAGGATTTTAGTGCAAATAGTTAGATCGAACGATTGAAGGATTATTCCTTCGATCGAACGATTAAATCCTTTGAATCGAATGATTCGAAGGATTTTAATCCAACGATCGAAGGAATATCCTTCAATCAAAAAAACTTAGGAAAGCCTATGGGGACCTTCACCATAGGCTAACATTGAGTTCGGTAGGTTTTAGATGGCGAACTAAGGGGTCAAAGTTTTTTCTTAAAGAGACAGTACTTTGACTATCGAATGGTCGAATGGGCGAACGATTTTTAGCGCGAATCCTTCGATTCGAAGTCATAGTCAAAGGTCGAAGTAGCCCATTCGATGGTCGAAGTAGCCCAAAAAACACTTCGAAATTCGACGTTTTTTTACTTCGAATCCTTCACTCGAAGTTAGTGAATTGGCCCCTAAATGTACATATTTTTTTCATTTACTATTGTTCTTGCATATTAGTAATATTAGTAAGTTTGAATAATAATAACACTAAGTGTTCCGGCTATACCCTATGCTTTTATCTACAGATTATACATACTGACAGTGAATTCAATGTTCTTCATTTAGTGAATCAAAATGTGTGCGATCATTCCCAGTGTTCCATTGAAATATTGTGTGACCGCCAGTCAGTGATGGTTATCAGATATGCAGTTGATTGAAACAAGTAAACAGTGGCATCTATCATTCAACCGTGTCATCGTCTTCTTTTCTATCTGTTCCTTTGATATCTATCCCAGCCTGAGATGACCTGCACCGAAGCCACGTAACATGGAGGCAGGTATTGATTAAAAAGTAGGAGTGTGACAGACCTTCCCAATCTTATAAGATAATGAAAAGGGGTAGTCAGATCATTCCTTTCTTGTCCTTCGAAAAACTGAGACCGGATAAGGGAGGGAAGGGGGAACACAAAGATCCTTTTTAGAACAATACTCCTCTTGTGCTTTTCCTTTACATTATAAGCCAAGGATATCCAACCTGCAGCCATCCATCTGTTGTTGCACACAACCCTGGGGTGTGTTGGGCCGCATAGTTCAATAAAAGTAAGGGGACACAGCTTGCGTCTGCTTTTTTCTCGGTCCTAGAGATGTAAGTTTAATATAGTGGATATATTTATTTTGGATTAAGTCATAAACTTTCTAAACATTAACAGCCATGGGGATTATTTAGATAGGGAGGGAAAATATAGTTATCTTTCACTGAATCATTGATGGACAATTGTTTGTCTTCTGACGAGAACCTTTGATCTATATCTCATTGTGAACTCATTTCAGTTTAAAATTTGCAGCATTATCAAACCATAACATTTTAAATATATATGAGCAACCTTCTTGGTAATATTCAGAAATAAGTGTTCATGGTGGATAAATTGATCCTATAGTCAAAAAGTCATCAACAACAGTATAAAAATATATTAGTCCTGTGGCCTATTGGGTGTTTTTAGCACCATTGTGCTCAGACATAAAAAAGCATCAGGCTCAATGCCTCCATCTGCCTGTTGCCTAAACCTGTGGCTAACCTGGTGGTAAGAGGCAGGCCACTACTGAGTAACACTCACTTTGGCTTTGCTCGGCAGTAATCCACCTGTCAACCACCAGGTTTGCCATAGGTAGAGCCTTGAAAGTAACAACAGGTGATCTGTTTTGTCTGCCTCTATTTTCTGACTGAGCATGGATTCAGTTGCATCATGTGCTGTAGACCTCACAGCTATTGTTTTTTAATATCATTTTAGTCTTGTCTTTATTATAATCAGTGTCATTATAAAAGCAGTGCATGCTACTCCAATCATTATTTAGGTCTAGTGCCTGAAAGTCAATTAGAGAAGGGTCTAGTTGGAAACAAAGGAATTAGTGTTGCAGTAGAGGAGTGTAGCTGAATGTAGGCAAGAATGGAGATAGTAAGTGCCCTATCAGGCACGAAACGCGTTAGGTTTTATGTCCTAATAAATTTTCTATTTTTTGAAAAAATATTTAGCTCTTGATTATTGGAGATCCTCACATTCTTCCTTTTGGATTTAGTGTCTAAGAATGGAGATAGACTTTTCTGAACAGGTTGGTATTTCAAGTTGAAAGAATTAATTAAACTAAGAATGCAGCTCTCCATATTTCAGTACATAACTTATTTATCGTATATTGATTATACTAGACTTGTGTTTGGAGGACACGTTATACAGACTATTATATTAGGGTTGAAATGTTGCATGCAGCCTCCTGCTTACCTTACAGATTTTCTATTTACCATTTAGATATTTGTCCTTCTACATTTGACCTTACCCCTTCATGTAGTTTTCACACAGACAATAAAAATGCACGCTATTGTGTTGCAAGTCCAGGCATCACGACAATTCTGTATTATAGATAATACATAAGAATGAAAAGAATATGAAGAAAACAACTTAAAAATGTGTATACAACATAAAAATGTGTATTTGATGCAGCCATCAAGATATGGATTTGTCCAAAAAAAGGGGTGGTGATATTTGTCAAAATAATATTGGGTGCTCTCTATTAGCATGTACATAATAAACATTGATATGGTGCAAATACAGAGTAAACCAGTGATGACAACTTGTTCACTCCCACTATTGCGCACATAGGCTATGTTCTGTGTATGGGAGAATTGTCTGTTGAATTTTGAACAATTAATTATACATTGTTCAGACGATTACCTTAGCTTTTCTGTACCCAGTGGTTCCATCTGAGATTATTCTTTATTGAAGAAATTTATACCTATAGAGTTTGTCAAATACAGAGAAGCAAAACCTGTGACCTTGCAGCTGTTAAATTGCATCTCTCAGGGTCCTTAGCAAGCAGCTGTTTTAATATACACATTTTCTCAATATGTGTAGCAATGGGTGTGCTGCCTTGTAATGGGAGGGGGTCATCTTGGTTGAATACTTTCTAAGTACTGCTGTTACATGTACTGTTCTTTACAATTACTCAGGCAATTAATCACATGGAAATCCACCCTCTCTCCAGTGCTAGCAACATTATCATATCATTGCAAAAACTGTAAAATGCATAGTTTGAGGTTCAGGTTTTTACATTATTTTTCCTATTATGATATTACAAACATAAATCATATTGACCAAAACAAAAATGTAGATGCAGTCAGATTCAGCTGCGGGAATAATAGAGAGTTGATGAATCTTGGACGCCAACCAGGTTTTCTAAGCAAAAAATACGAGACCTAGTGTTAGATCATCTTTATTAAAGCAGTAGCTCATGTTGACTCATGATGCTAAAACCAGCTGAGACACTGCCAGCTTCGGAATGTGAGAACTGAAAGAAAAATCTTTATCCAAGGATTACCTAATCCCTACCTAAGTGAAAACAACTCTGCCCATTACTGTAGGACCTTCTAGGGGACAGACAGGATGGGTGGCAGTTCTAGATATATTACTTACCTTCCCTCAATGTGTCGTATTTTAAAATACAGCTTTCACCAGGGGAACCAGCAATATATTTCAATATGAAACCACCGCACGAGTGCCACCCTTTCTTACCACCAGATCCATTTTCTTTTAAATGATATTAACTCCGCTACTTGCAACACATTATGCATTTTAATTTATCTTATTTATTTATATGGAAAGGGATGTTGCTATTAAAATGCAATGCCCATGACTGGTTTACCCAAAATGGGGACATCCTTATGTCTATGTATTGTGTGCACATTTCCCTTTCTGCATAGCAGAACCACCATGATAATTAATTTGCTTTCATTGGCCATGTAAAATGCATTTGTCAACAGTATAGTTAGTTATTTAAACATGTAATCAAAGTATGGTTATATGAGCAAAATAAGCAATGTTGTCATGCATTTAATATAGTATATTTTCTTCTAAAACACAAAACATATACAATTTTAATATCTTGCATTGACAAGGGGACTTTGTTACATCTGCACATCTACCCTGATTATGCTGGGGTCTGAAAAATGATGCTTTGAGAAAAGAGTTGTCTCCTCTGTCTACTAATAATACATGATCTTTGCCTGTAGAAAGAAAACACCAGTTGTTTGTGCCCAATAGTATTTTAAATAGGTAATTCTACTATAATCCCACCAAGAAGCCTTAGTAGAATGTAGTTTGAAAGAAATAAGAATTACTAGTTTCCCTTTAAAGACTTTGGAGTGCTTTATCTATTAATGGATTTTTTAGCTCTCAGTCTTCACTGAAAATACAGTACCATGTCTTAGCTGGGCCTTGGTTGAGAATGCACGTTTCAGGAATGCTCTGGAAAGCTGCTGTATTGGTGGATTTGTTGACTAGGTAATGGGTTGTAGATGCTTTGGCTTCTGATTTCTCAGATGAATCTCAGTTTTTATATTATATTGCTCTTTGATGCCCAAACACTTGCATCTCAAGTCAGTACCACCATTCTTATTTATCTTTTTTCTATATAACCCTTAGATGTCCCAGTGTAGAATGACTGCACTTTCCTTTGCCCAGTGCTTGCTTTGCCATTGTTATGAGCACATATAAATGATGTTTCCTTAATAACTAGGTCCCATCTGCTTCTCCTAACTACAACTTTAAAGGTTACAGTTATTATTGTCTACATCAACCTATCCAGCTGCATGTACTGTAGAAGTTAAAAAAATAAATAAAGTGCAAGCTATGTCATTCTTCATATCTTATACACATAATTTGCTTTAGGTATTAATAGTACCAGGTCATTTGGAAGTGTCTGTTGTATCATCCATGAGAACAAGAAGGAATATTTTAAAATGTTGTATACGTTTATAGATTTTTATTGTGCGGCTATTGCACACAATAAAGCATTTTAAGCATTTGTTTATGTATGTGCATTATACACAAAACAAAGTTATACATGTAAGTGTCTTTTTATTACATGATTTAGAATGAGACATTGTAAGTTTTCTGTCTTTCCAGGCATTATTCACAGGCATGGCAGTGGCACAGTTTATAATGCTACGTTGCTTACAAAATGTTTTATACTAAAATCTCGAGTGTATGGAAGCCGCGTGATGTGTGTTCAGAAAGGTCTGCTGTCTTGGGTGCTCGCAGGATATTTTCCTCCAGCAGCTCTATTCCTGATTCCCAGAATCCCCATCCTAATAAATAAAACTATTCCCTAGCCCTGTTAAGTGTAATTCACCCTAAACCCCTTCCTTGAGCAGGCACACCCACTAGCATGGGATGAAGGTCTTAAAATTTAACAATTTTAAGAATAAAAAAATCTGTTATTTTGTAAGCCAATATGGTGAAATCATAGCATATAGAGTAACAGATTGTTACAGATATCAAAAATAATACATTTTTTTTCACAATTACAAATATTTGTACACTGCCTAGTTTGGCCTCGAGGTTTTCTACGGATAGTAAAGTCATAAATTCACCTTAATAATGGCTATAACATGCACTTTGTATTAGATGAACCTTACTCAAAGAGAAAAGTAATATGAACCTATAAGCCATTTCTCTAGTTACATGGACAGCAATGGGGACAAATTAGGGAAATGCCTTAGTACCAGCCGACTGGTGAAATCATTTACAGACGTAATTATATACACCTCCACTTCCAGGAATACATTACTTCTCTTTATTAGGGGTGATGCATGAATCAAACCAAAATCAACTAGTAGAAGTCTCGTAATTCAGCTGCCACAGTCTGTCTGGTTTTGTAGCTTGCTCCTCTGATGCAGCTTGCCTTTCCCGGTGGGACACCAGTTTTGATATATGTTTATATAATATATAGCGATATTTCTTTCAATTTACTATGTGTTAAAATTACGATAAGTGGCAGTAACATGGTATGGCTTTAGTAGAATATATAAAATTAGCTGCACAGTTCTGTTTTAACCTATAGAAAAACTCATTTATAAACTTTGCGCAGGGCAGATTGGTTTACATAGTGAATATATTTGCCCTGCTCATGTCCATCAGAGCTTTCTAAATAATTATGTGCACACTCTGCATTTCGACTTTGAATGCAAAACAGTTTTGCAAGTTGCTAATTTAAGTTACTATTAATGCTATTTTCTCGCATAACAACCTCAAAATGCAAAGTCACAAAAAAATGGAAAGACGGTCACAGTAGTGCAATATTTTAACCTTCAGGAAAAAGCATGGGCAATCCAACAGTTTGCAAATAAATATGCGCCACACAAGCTTTATAAATGAGCCCCACTGTATTTCAATCAAGGACACAAGATGTTGCTCCAGACGTGCTTGAATGAAACAATGGTACAAATGCTAATGGCTTACATTCTCTGCCTTTCAGCCAAGCACATGCTTGTGTTTGTTACTATAAATCACAGAGGTGTGTCCAAATCTGATCATCCATCACTAATCCCATCTCTGTGGGCTCCTCAAAACAGTAGTTTAATTAATTAATGACAATGAATAGGGAAGATGGTGATGAGAGGTTTTCTTTGCAAAATAGAGCAAAAACTGCAAAGGAAACATGAACTTTTTGGGATAAATGTTTAAACAAACTGACAGAAACCTTCTGTAATAAGAGTATTATTTTCAGCAAAGAGTAATGACTAGTGATGGGCCAATTTATTTGCCAGGCGCGAATTTGCGGCGAATTCCCACGATTTGCCACTGGTGAATAAATTCTCTAAACCGCCACAAACATTCACCGGCGTCAAAAATGAGGCGCCGGCACCGTTTCGCAAATTGACCCAAATTCCCCCATCACTAGTAATGACTAATCTAATGACAAATAGAAGTGTTAAACATATTTTATATTTTGAAAGCACAAAGAGGAGTTGTGCATTCATTGTTTTTGTGGATGGTCTTCCATATTTCAATTGTTGTTCTTTCAATTAAAAGTAAATTATGCAGGATCTGTATACCTCCTGTATTGTCAGTATTTATAGGTAATCAAAAACTGATGCAATCAATGCCTTTAGACCTGGAGACAGATTTGCATAGAGGTGGGATTCTCATTGTAGGACCCATTTGCATTTAAATTGTACCATTGACTTTGAAGAGCTGGAAAAAAAGTTTTATTGAGCAATAATGCTTTGACAATATATTGCCTGATATTGCTAAATACTAAAAATAAAGCTAGACAAAATATTTCAGTGCAAAGAAGCTTTTCTTGTTTAGTCAGTAGTCCATGTAGATTATGTTTTTTTCTAGCATTTGTTTTACATTTTGTAAATTGAAATTCAATCAATTATTGTATGTCAACTCTCGTCAACTACAATTCAAAGCTGAAGAAGATATTTACAGTAAAAAAAAAAAAACTTTTGTTTAGGGGAGCTGGGAAGGGATAAAGTTTTTTACAACATGCATCTTATGGGTGACCTTGGCAGGCAGCTGGATGTCAAAATTGTTGATCACGATCTCTTCTAGCTTATTTTTTTAGTCAATTGTCTTTAAGAGTGGTCAACTAGTTGCTTCTAGTAGTTAACAGCCGGACTGCCTGCAAATAGGCTTTGGGTCTCGGGAGGAAAGAAATTGAAATGGCCATATTCTTGTGGGGCCAGAACTGTTAGGTTAAAGGACTTACAAAGGCAAAATCATAGGCAACCCCACCCCCCCAGTGAAATAAATTACATTTTTCCTGGGGCCTGCGGCCAGTGTTCCATTTCACAGAAAACTAAATGGGCCAGTGGAAAATCTATCTAAGCATTGCAGCAGCATTTTCTTATTTTTTACATCTTCAGCCATGAACACAAGATTTGCAAGAATTTTGCAATTGAGTTCACTGATTGTTAACTAATATTTTGCCAGCTCCCAGTAAAATTAACTTTACATGTCCTTTAAAGGGATACTGTCATGGGAAAAACTTTTTTTTTCAAAATGAATCAGTTAATAGTGCTTTTGCATTTCTCAAAAGGGCAAACAAATGTTTTTATATTCATTTTTGAAAACTGACATGGGGCTAGACATATTGTCAATTTCCCAGCTGCCCCAAGTCATGTGGCTTGTGCTCTGATAAACTTCAATCACTCTTTACTGCTGTACTGCAAGTTGGACTGATATCACCCCCCCTCCCTTCCCCCCCCAGCAGCCAAACAAAAGAACAATGGGAAGGTAACCAGATAACAGCTCCTTAACTCAAGATAACAGCTGCCTGGTAGATCTAAGAACAACACACAATAGTAAAAACCCATGTCTCACTGAGACACATTCAGTTACATTGAGAAGGGAAAAACAGCAGCCTGCCAAAAAGCGTTTCTCTCCTAAAGTGCAGGCACAAGTCACATGACCAGGGGCAGCTGGGAAATTCACAATATGTCTAGCCCCATGTCAGATTTCAAAATTGAATATAAAAAAAATCTGTTTGCTCTTTTGAGAAATGGATTTCAGTGCAGAATTCTACTGGAGTAGCACTATTAACTGATGTGTTTTGAAAAAAAACATGTTTTCTGATGACAGGATCCCTTTAAGGTATTCTTTAGCAACGTATGTAACTCGTTTTCTTGCATGTTTTGATTTATCTGAACTTATAAAGAGGCCTATAGTTGTGGGAGATACCCCAGATTAGAAGTTTTCTAAGCCTTGTGTCAAAAGCTTCAGCAAAAGGGGTCGGGGGTTGCATCAGTCACGCTATGATCCTGGAGAATTTCTTCTTATTGTTCCTGTTTCATTATTCACTATGAAAGAAGCAATGGAGGAATGATAGATAAGAAAACATATGAGTGTGAGTGAAAATGAATTGTAAGGAGGCTTGGAAGGAAATAAAAAATGCAATTAATTAACACCTCCATGTCAGTTTGCTTAAGCTTTGAAAAACTTTTGAATTGAGAAGCATCATGGATTTCCGAAATGATTTTTTGTGTCTGTTTGTTTCTTATGTGAGAAAATTGTATGCCTGTAGCCAAAAAAAGTCCTGACAAAAAAAGGGGTCAGACAGGCACTGTTTTCTTCTTTATGAAAGTGGGAATGGTGTGAGCAGATCTGTTTCAGTTAAAGCATCTGTTCTGCAAGAAGTATCCACAGAATGGAGTGGCTTTCATTGCATATGGTAATGTTAAGTATGCTAGTCTGAATGAGATCTGCATATATATTCTTATTCCTTGTCTTTGGATTTGAAAATGTCTTTTCATTTAGCTGAACACGCTCAGTGGTGTAATTGCAATGCATAATTTGAAGTTGTGATTATTGTTATATTTGTATATTTTCCCCTATTGTCTCTGCACAGAGTTTTAATAAAGATGTTCCAAGTACTTCATTGTATGAGCAACAGAAGTGTTTAAATAGAAATTAAATGTAATGTACAGTTAGAAATGTACGCAAAACTTCATTATATATTAAATCCGAACCCAAATAAAATCATATGTTGGCCAATATATTTATTTTATTTTTAATAAACGGATTTATTTGTGCATGTTTAAATCACCTTTGCTATTTATCTCATTGGAATTCAAAATGAAATAAAAGAAGCCACAAGAGCAGCCCACATCTTCAAGGACAGGGTAGCCGAGCCTCCTCATGATAACAACTGTGGGATTCATTATCCAGAAACCAGTTATCCAGAAAGCTCTGATTAATAGGAAGGCGGTCTCCGATAGATTCCATTTGCATCAGATAATTAAAATGTTCCTTTTTCTTTGTACTAAAAAAACAGCACCTTGTACTTGATACTAAGTAGATACTATGAATCCCTATTGGAGGCAAAATAATCCTATTTGGTTTAGTTAATGTTTAAACGATTTTTAATAGACTTGGGGTATGGTGTTTATAATTACAAAAAGATCCCTATCTGGAAAACCCCAGGTCCCAAGCATTCTAGATAACAGGTCTCATACTTGTATTCAGAAATGATACAAATGCTACATGTAATAAGCCAACTTTCACATACAGGGGATTGATCAATAATAGCAGCATTTTGTCTCTTTCATTCCTTTGCTAGTACAGGTATGGGAACTGTTATCCAAAATGCTCACGACCTGGGGCTTTCTGGATAATGGATCTTTCCATAATTTGGATCTCCATACCTTAAATCTACTAGAAAATCATATAAACATTAAATAATCCCAATAGGCTTGGTCTGCTTCCAATAAGGATTAATTATATCTTAGTTTGGGTCAAGTACAAGGTACTGTTTTAGTATTACATTATTAGAGAAAGGAAATAATTTTAAAAACTTTGGATTATTTGGATAAAATGGAGTCTATGGGAGGCCTTTCTGTAATTTGGAGCTTTTTGGATAATGGGTTTCCGGATAACAGATGCCATACCTATACCCACCTATTCAGTAGCATTTTTGTCATGAAACAAGTTGAGAAACTTGCCACTTTTGGTTAATTAAAGAGCCAGTTAGAGCCAAAAGGTTGCTGCTGTAGTGTACAGAATGCCACATGCAATTTTTAAATTAACAACCAAATAAGGGTATTTGGCATTGGGTCTATATCCTCTAGTTGCAGCAGACTCAGAAACACTCATTCACTCCTTCAATCTTATTTATCTTCTGCTTTCTGTAACTTCACACTCCCTCTCATTCTGTGTTGATGAGTAGAGTTGCAGCAAAACTTTACAAAAATAATATTACAGTGCATATTTATTTATGTGGTGCCTCTTATGCAGAAGAGATCATTTATACTTTAGGTAATTATTGGCACAACATCCTGTCCAACAGTAAAAAACATCAGCAATATAAGCACTGGGTGCTAATTGGTAACTAGGTGAGAGGTTCCAAAAGCTTTCTTACTCTATTATCACATGGCAGAATCTGATTTTAATTAAGTGTCTCTCGTTCTATTTGTTTAGACTGCTGAAGCTGAACCATCTTTCTGAGATTCCTTCTCAAGCTTGTTTATTTACTTTAGAAACAGGCTTCCTGAAATAGGGATGGGAAGGTAACCTTCTGATAGAGGGTCAGATCATAGAAAGGCTTATATACAAAGCCCAACTGCAGTCATTCAAAGATAGCCTCAGTCGTTGTTAGATTGGGCACCATGCATTAAAGGTACTTGTATCTAAAGCTGCTTCTTGCACTTTACACGCAAGTAGCTTGTGAGCAGCATGTTGCTCTCCAACCCCTTGGATGTTGCGCTCAGCATCCTCAAAGCAGGTGATTATTTTTGAATTTGGGGCTTTGAAACAGGTTTTAATTGCATAAAAAAAGTATAGTGTCAAGTAAAACCTATTTTCGGCTGCCTGTCCACATAGGGCTACCAAATGGCCAATCACAGCATTTATTTGGCACCCCAAGGGACTTTTTCATGCTTGTGTTGGTCCCCAACTGTTTTTACATTTGAATGTGGCTCACGGGTAAAAAAGGTTGGGGACCCCTGATGTTGGGGATCCCTGGAGCTACCTCCACCCTGAACAATGTATTGTGGGTAAAAAACATAGAAACTCTGCGTGAAATTTCTCTCTGTGCACTCACTTGCTCTCAGAAATGAGCTTTAGAAAAGACATCAGGAACACATGAAGAATGAATACATAAAATCCAAAAACTGGTTATGGTCTTTTAACTGTTATTTAGACATTTTTGAATCATTCCTTTCATAGTATTATGTAGTATGTCTCCTGCCTAAATAGCAAGTGGTTATGCAGAAATAGGAGTAAAATAAAATAGACACAGACAAGTGTAATTTGTGTATATAATTCATTCATTGTTATTTAAAACAGCTCCATTTAAATGTGTCCAACAAAGTCCCTTCAATCCACATTGGTAACTTATCGCGATGGGGGAACTTCCCAGCCGTCCATATATCTGGCTGAAAATTGGCAGGTTAACAAATCCAGTAAGATTGCATTAATTCATTGATGTTATCTTCTCCTGGTCCTGGTTCTGATTAGGCTGACCATATGATCTGATAATTGCTCTAGTGGCCAAAAAATTACAACCCTCTTTGGTCCAGTGTGTGAGTGACCATATGGGGCTAAGACTTGCTCCTTTGGCTTTCGAGTCTTGCTATGTATACCCATCTTAAGTTTGTGAAAAAAACTAGGACCAGCTTTTCAACCTAAGCTGCTAATAAAGTTGAACAATGCATATTTAACAGAAGATAAAAATATGTCTTAATAAATTTACAAAATTTACAAAAAAGTTTTCAAGTCTCTTAGTTTTAACTTGAAAGATTTCAGAAAAACAATTAATTTTTTCCAGAAACAACTCTTAGGGACCCTCATGCATCTACCCTTTGAGGTGGTTATGTGCTTTGAAGAATAATATTTCTCAAAGGAAAACACTAATTATCTGAGTGTAGCTACAACACAAACCAGAGCAACACTGACAACACTGCATGACTACAAATGCCACATACTCTGCATGATAAAGAGAGAATGGTATCATTAAAGATGCACCCTTCCTTCTTAAAGCCATAGTTCTTGCATCTCTGTTTTTGCTGCTGTTGTTTCCAGCAGAAATGAGAACCATCTTACTATAATTATTTGCTTATTTCTAAAGAGATAAAATGCCATTGTTTGCTATTTAAGGCAATTACCTTACATAGTCTGTGATGTGATAGGTATTGATTTATACCCAAGACCCCTTATACAACTCTACTTTAAGAATAGAAAAAAAAAACATTCTCTATGGCTGGCGGCAATATTTGTTACTGGCGAAAAGCTGAAGCTAAGTAGAAAAGCAGTGACTCATTTTCTCTTAGGGCTAAATGACTAAACACAACAAACTTGTTCGTCTAAAGATATTAACAGAGTTGTTTTTCTATTAGACCAAAGCAATTGAACTCTTTTGATGTTAGGGGGTTTCTCAACCATTTATTTCAGGTCTCAGAGGAAGTAAATAGCTTTTGTTTTAAATGCCACCATAATTACTGTAGTCTGGTGGCTAAGTACAATGTTATCCATTACAGAAATGGGCTTCATCTACTACCTTAGTAGTAGTATTATTATAAGGATTAAGTGTGCTTGCTACATTTAATCTAGCTTCCAACAATGCATTGCAGCCCCGCCTGGCCTTCTCCCTTACCACATCACTGAGAACGGTCCCAAAATATTTGTGGTCCTGTTTTGCATCCAAACTGCAGACCTCATCTCTTGGTTGTCAATTCTGTTCTCTTTTTGGAAATCATGAAGAACATCTCCCAAGAGCATTCACAGTGATCCAGGACAACATGGTTTCTTCCAGTATACATAGGCTGCCTGTCAATTCTCTAGCTCCAGTCAGGGAACGGGAGTGTCCTAGCCAAAGATGGTAGCTGCAGAACTCTGCATTTTTGGATGTGTTACAGCCTTTCAATAAAACCATGTGGAACAATGCATGCACGGAGTTCCATGACCTGTATAAAAGCACTCTGCCTTTGGCCTCATGTTTTTATATGGTCATGAAACTCCTCGATAACTTATAATATCCTTATCTTTTACAAGAGGGGGTATATATATATATATATATATATACGCACATTGGAGTGCGGGTCCCTATCTAATTCTATATATATATATAAGAATTAGATAGGGACCAGCACTCCAATGTTGCGTGAAGAAAAAAAGGTTTTTATTTTAACTTGTGCATTCAACGTTTCGGCCCATGCCGGGGCCTTTATCAAGGATAAATTACAAGTGTTAGTGGTGCATATTTATACACATAGCCCATCCCAAAAAAAACCCCTTTTTTTTCTTCACGCAACATTGGAGTGCGGGTCCCTATCTAATTCTTGTATGCTAAAGCTTTGACCCAGCACCCGCAGCGAATCCAAGACTGGATAAGAGTGCGAGCGTTTGTCTATATATATATATATATATATATATATATACATATATACATATATATATATATATATATATATATATATATATATATATATATATATATATACCAATAGTTTCCAAACCAGCACTCCCTTTAGTGAAAAAATGTAATCTTTATTGTTACATGGTATCTTTTTCCAACGTTTCGATCCCTATTGGGATGTTTTTTAAGGAAGATCCAATAGGGATCGAAACGTTGGAAAAAGATACCATGTAACAATAAAGATTACATTTTTTCACTAAAGGGAGTGCTGGTTTGGAAACTATTGGTGTATGCAAAAATTACCGTGCACCCCTCCTTATCCTATATTGCCTTGGAGTGCGGATACTCATTGGAGAATTATATATATATATATATATATATATATATATATATATATATATATATATATATATATATATATATACACATATAACTAGATAGGTGCACTCAGATAGCCATGTTAATGCCTAGGTGCTGGACAAACATTCATATCTATAAAACAAAAAAAAAACTTCTGCACACATAGGTCTTGATAAGTGAAAAAAAGCTGGTAGATTTATTTCAACGTTTCGGCTTACAAACTCAAGCCGTCATCTGGAAGGGCAGATCCTATGGTGAACATGAAGTTATATACAAACACAGGATTCAAAAATGGCGCCAAAACCATGCCAGTGACATCACAAAAAGTGGGTGTGGTTATAGTACTGAGTGCATCAGTGATAGTGTCATGGAGCTGAGCCAATCGTGTGCATTATATCAGTGGTAGTATCATAGGAGTGCACCTATCACGTATAGGTGAATACTCCAGTGACTCCCAATGCTAATTAAACAGCCAGTATCAAATTACGTGATTGTTGTTACAGGGAAAAACATACCCTGAGAGTGAAATAAATAAATACAATCAAAGGATCTCCCTATGACCTTATAATAAGGTCATGAAGTATCCCCCCTCACCTACTAAAGGTCAATAAAGTGAGTGTTATTTATCGCAAGGCTTAAAAATTGTATCACTTATATATTTAGAATTAACGATCGATTCACTAAAAGTTCACTTGTCTAAATTAAGAAGTGATATTTTAACGCTCATTTTAGCTGAATTGTATGCATTATTTTGTGTGATATTTTAAGGTACCGTATATACCCGCGTATAAGCCGAGTTTTTCAGCATCCAAAATGTGCTGAAAAAGTCTACCTCGGCTTATATGCGGGTCAGCGGTACCCGACCTGAGTTGCCGAGATTGCAGTCACTTTTAATCATTCCTATACCAACAGTTCACTTGGGGAGAGACTGCAATATCCCACAATGCCCTCTGTTGGTTATATGAAAGAATAACAGTGCGCCCTCTGTTGGTTATATGAAAGATTAACAGTGACTGCAATATCACACAGCGCCATCTGTTGGTTGTATGAAAGAATAACAGGGACTGCAATATCACACAGTGCCATCTGTTGGTTGTATGAAAGAATAACAGAGACTGCAATATCACACACCGCCATCTGTTGGTTGTATGAAAGAATAACGGACTGCAATATCACACAGTGCCATCTGTTGGTTGTATGAAAGAATAACAGAGACTGCAATATCACACAGCGCCATCTGTTGGTTGTATGAAAGAATAACAGGGACTGCAATATCACACAGTGCCATCTGTTGGTTGTATGAAAGAATAACAGAGACTGCAATATCACACAGCACCATCTGTTGGTTGTATGAAAGAATAACAGGGACTGCAATATCACACAGCACCATCTGTTGGTTGTATGAAAGAATAACAGGGACTGCAATATCACACAGTGCCATCTGTTGGTTGTATAAAAGAATAACCGGGACTGCAATATCACACAGCGCCCTCTGTTGGTTATATGAAAGATTAACAGTGACTGCAATATCACACAGCGCCATCTGTTGGTTGTATGAAAGAATAACAGTGACTGCAATATCACACAGCGCCCTCTGTTGGTTATATAAAAGATTAACAGTGATGGCAATATCAAACAGCACCCTCTGCACATGGTAGTGGGACAGTGGGACAATGCACACAGTAATCCGTTTGGCAATTCTCTGTCACCATAAGCTTTGCAAAGAAGTCCGGTTGATCGCTGGGGGGGTCGCTTTGGCAGAATGTGCGCTGCTGGGAGACAGGGCTGTAGTTGTGTCTAGGCTTATACGCGAGTCAATAAGTTTTCCCAGTTTTTGTAGGTAAAATTAGGTACCTCGGCTTATACACGGGTCGGCTTATACACGAGTATATACGGTATATGATATTGTCACACGTTATTAGTGCAATCTTTAGCACAATATTCTAGTCATTCATTTTCCTGAGAAAATATAATTCCATGACACAGAACTGGATTCTGGATCTGCCCAAGGTGTCATGAAAATGTGTTTGTGGCTGTAGGTAAGTCTCCAGTGCCTCATAAAGGTGTTGGCCATGTGATGATGTTTAGTAACACCTACTCCTGGGAGGTGTTACATTTCACAGTAATTATCGCACTATTTTATGCTTTTATTAAAAGATGTTAGTGAATAATGCGTTCTATTCCATAAATATCGCAATGCGATTAGAATACCGTTGTGCAGAAATGTAGAATTAACACTTGTGATATGTCTAATAACGCATGCGAAAATACTTTGATGAATCGTTCCTTAAATAAAGCGTCTTAAATAACGCACAAAACTTTTGTGAATCAGCCCCCATGTCTGTTAGTTCCACAGCTAAGAACAATAAGGAGACAGGAATAAGGAAACAAATTTCAGCTTGTGTTGTGCACAGGGCTTATACTATTTTGTTTGTACAAATGCTTTTGCATAAGATTATTCATTACCCATTCCTTTAAATAAATTGTAGCCTTTGGGAAGCTGAGGCTGTTGGTGAACAACTGGTGAACTGCATTTTGTACCTTTTTTTTTCAAATTAAAGCAGACCTGCATGCTAACTCGCATACTAGCACAGAAAAGCACTATATTATCCCAAGGAGTAAATCATATTATGACATGGAAAAATAATTACAGGGTGTAGTTTTGGAGGCAAGTTTATGTTTCCAAAAGTTCCATTACAACAGAAGTAAGACTGCAGAAGGCTAAACTAAAACTCTGTTTGACAATGTGGCTAAAAAATGACGAGGCTAGGTGGGTCAAGTGGCTTCTATCCGCTGTAAAATGTCAGTGCTACAGTGTTCTCTGTACGATCAGCTCACTCCGCTTGTGAGCAAACAAAAGAGTGCAATCATCAATATTTGTTCATTTCAGAATGATTTATCTTGTGCTAAAATCAGTTCCATTAACAACTGAAAAAAATTACATAGAATTGCAGAGTAAGTAAAGGAAATGTCACAATCAAATCTAACTAGAGCCCAAATGGATATATGAATGCTTATCACTGCTGTTCATTCCCATGAGAATGTCTTCTATGTTGCACATTAAAAGAGTAGCATAAATGTAATACCTTTAACACTACCTATATATAAATGTATTCCTAAAATAAGCTTTCGGCACTCTTTCAGGATTATTTACAAAATAAAGGCATGATATCTTAAAGGTCACTTGTGTGTATGGTATGTAAAACGTATAATCATTATTATTTATTTTATTGAATGAAAAGAGGAAAAATAATTTGAATTACCTAGTTATATAATTCGCATAATCTATTTTTATGTACAGCAATAAGCATGTCTTTTGTTTTAACCCTGCTGGATTTATAAATATAAAAAAGTGCTCAGTACTTCTAATTTTATACTGCAAATGTAGATGGACTAGATGGAGATGGAGATGGTGTAGACGAGGCAGCATCAAAATTGGCATTTTATATTCATTCATATGAATTCTTGCATACCTCATGCTAACAAACCATATTGACCTCAATTGGGAAATAATCAAGAGGTATTGTCAGACTGGCCCTCCTGGACCCAGCTGGTCCAGGCATAAGAAGGCCCCCCTGGCTCTTCCAGCCATTTTTATCTCAACCTGGCACATCAGTCTGAAATTGTAATCTACTGGAAAAAGAATACAACCTATTTTTTGTGATTATAAATTCCCTTTGGCTGTCAAAGAGCAGTAGACCACATGGTGCACAACCATGAATTAATTACACAATACATTTGAATAACACACCAATGACTGGTTTACTTAGTAACTAGAGACAATTGGTAGTTTATGACGTAAAGAAAACAGTTTTGAAGATGCAAAAGTAAAAAAAAATCCTTTGATTTCCTTCATCCATACTCAAGATAATTAACTGGCTTCCATGTTTTTCCATTAGATATTTAGTTTATTCAGCTCAATTTTCTATATGTATAAAATGCCCCCTAAATATAAATGAAAATGTGTTTCCTGGAATAATGATCCTAGAAGAGGAGTGATTTCAAGTCGATTTCTTTAGTCAATATTTTCCCCCAGCAAAAGTACACCAAGCATAGCACAAGTCAGAGCGGTGGTTTCTAATAGGGCGCAGTCTCTAATTATTTTATTAAACATTACTGGGAAACTGTTCTGCTGGCTGTAAAACTACAAAGTTAATGGCTGAAATAATTTAAACGTTGAATACCATATGAAGAGGGGATAGTTTAATTTTTCAGATTGTAACTCTCTCTGTTATACCTGCTGAGGTTGTCTGGAATTTGGTACTTCCATAGAGAAGGAACGGTGCACCTTACATGAATAACTTGTATTTTATATAAAATAATCAGACATTTACTCTATTGGAGGTAGGTAATGATATTATTTTCATTCTACTTTTCATCTCTCCATGTATAGGTAATCATTACTTTGAAATGAATTTGGCTTAGAGATATACATGTCCAGTAAAATGATTGGCTAATTGTGCACTACGGAAAATGTATTAGTTATTATGTATGACTGGTACAAAGGGGACACACGGGCTACACTTAGCTGCTAGGCTAAAACACACATTGCATACTGCAGGCAGACCATTTCTTTATGACTGGAAAAAAATAAAGAGAATAAAAAAATGTTGGCCCTCTTTCTAAACCAGATCTAGTATGATTAAACAAAACAACAATCTGTGAAGCAATCACAGCCAATCGGGTAGTATTGTAGCACAATTATCAAATTTTCTGCAATAATTTCCTGAACCAGCCTGATTGCTGTTATTTCACCATTTGTGTTGTGTCCTCATATAACACTTTATTTTTTGAGGGACCCTCACATTTCCTTTAAGGTTCATAAATAATTTTAGTAGTTTGAGATGCCGTTTCATTGAGACAGGGATATGGAAAAAGGGAAAATTCATGGGCAAGGGTTGTTAAATCTCTCACTGATCTCACCACTCACTCGTAAGTGGTGGTCAAGCCAAACGGGCCAATATATCTCAATACAAGTCTGAGAATCTTTCGCTTTGTTAAAATGTCTGCAAGGGGCTGATTAATTATGTTTTGGGAGTGGGGTCTTTTCATTTAAAAATAGAACTATAGAAATTTAAAATATACCTACATTTAGTGCTGTCCTGTTCAGAAGAGAGATTACATGTAGGTCCCTGCTCATTGTGCTAGTGTGGTGCATGAATATATTCTAAATATTCTAGAAATGGCATTTTTGCTCCCCCCGACTGTAGAGAAAAAGAAAAGTGAGTAGTGTTTGCTTCTGGAAAAGATAAATTAGTTGGACTTGACCTTAAGGGATTCTGTCATGATTTTTATGATGTAGTTGTTATTTCTAAATTACACTGTTTACACTGCAAATAATTCGCTCTACAAAATAAAATTTAATTCCTGAACCAACAAGTGTATTTGTTTTAAGTTGTAATATTGGTGTGTAGGCAGCCATCTCAGGTCATTTTACCTCTTCATGTGCTTTCAGAAAGAGCCAGTGCTGCACTATTGAACTGCTTTCTGGCAGGCTGTTGTTCCTCCTACTCAATGTAACTAAATGTGTCGCAGTGGGACCTGGATTTTACTATTGAGTGCTGTTCTTAGATCTACCAGGGAGCTGTTACCTTGTGTTAGGGAGCTGCTATCTGGCTACCTTCCCATTGTTCTGTTGTTAGGCTGCTGGGCGGAAGGCAGGGGGTGAAATCACTCTTACTTTTAGTACAGCAGTAAAGAGTGACTGAAGTTTATCAGAGCACAAGTCACATGACTGGGGGCAGCTGGGAGACTGACAATATGTCTTGCCTCATGTCAGATTTCAAAATAAAGTATAAAAAAATATTTTTGCTCTTTTGGGAAATGGATTTCAGTGCAGAATTCTGTTGGAGCAACACTGATGCGTTTTGAAAAAAAAAACATTTTTTTCCCATGACAGTATCACTTTTATTCCCAATGGAGCAGCCTAGAGTACCTTGCCTTAATATAGGAACACCAGTGTAAAAAGCCCAACCAGGACAGAGACACAGGTTACTGGCACAATTCCAGACCACCAAAATATGACGTCATGACGTTTAAAAGCATTTCTAGTTTATTACTTTCTTTAGCCTAACTGCCATTGACTGATCAAACAAATAGTTGATTGGTCCTTATATGGTGCGTACAAAGGGACAACTTCCCTGTCTGTTAGTGGACATGACCCCACTATTAAGTATGTGAGTATATTACTTGATGACTAGTATTTTGAGCACAGGCATATGAAAAATGTATGTGTAAGAACCTGACCATATCATAATGTACAGGAAAGCTGTTAGCATGAAACAGATTACAAGAAGGCCAGCTCCCACAGACTCTAAGTAATGCACATTTTTATAATTGATTTCCTTTTTTTCTTTAATTAAAAAAAATAGTCCCTGATCCAACTAACAGTACCTGAAAGGGTTAGGGAATATTTACTGCTGTGTGTATAAGTTGCACTAGATACATGACTACTTTTTTCACCACCACATTACAGACCAATGTGTACATTACTACACTATATGATTTACAACATATGTAGAAATACTGGAAATTACACTACAAGACCGATGATTTTTGCCTAACTCAAATGGCTTGTTCCCTGGAAGGAATTTTGATGTGATTTATTGGCTGTACTTTCCAAGTTAGATTGATTAGAAGCATCTCACAGACCACATACGAGGGCTCATTTAGGAACATAAGTGCAAAGAGCTAAAATGAATGAAATAATTGTGTGAGTATGGAACTATACACAAAGGTATTTCACCCTTGTGAAATTCCAGAGCAAATTCCAGAAAAGTTTTTCAATTTCTCCAATGTGTGAGCTGGACTCAATAATTCTGTTCCAATGAATAAATAATAATTAATATCTTTCCACCAGTGATGGTGATATGAATTAAATACCGAATTAATAATTCCTTAAAAAAGTTCAGTAAATTACCAATTCTAAACCATTAATAAATTAAACCATACAATTGCTTCAAATTGATTATTCACAATTGATTGCAATAGCTTTAAATATAGTCAGGTTAAGTTAAAATCTATGAAAAATAATTAAGTGACTAAGTGCAATGATTAAATGAGTATCAATTCATCCACATTCGTTGATGCTTGAGCTCAGGTTCCACATGTAAAGGTAAGAAATGAAAATAAGTGAGGGTGGAGAAGTCTCATCTTTGGCTACCTTCGGGACCCCACAAAGAAGTCAGAGCATCTGGGACTGTGCTCTCGATTTATAAAAAAACATGGCAAATGGCATCTGAACTTGTGACTGTAAATAAGCTCTAAGTTCCCAGCAGCCACACACTGCCATACTCAATTTATTACACCCATTGGCAGTAGTTCCTTTAACTCTTGATAGGGATGCACCAAATATAGGATTTGGTTCGGAATTTGGCCAGGATTCGTCCAAACTCAGCAGGATTCGGATTTTGCCGAATCAAAGTGCCTGGAAGAACTCAGTCCCAAAATAGTGGATTTGTTGCATCGCTAACTATTGATATAGATGGAATTGCTACAGTAAAGTATGGATGATTTCAGTTTTATGGCTTGTAGCAGAAAAATATAATATGTTGCTAGCAACTTTATCACTTCTCTAAAGTCTGTAGAGTGAACAAGAGTGAGGAAAATAGATTCCCCCAGTCTGTTATCCCATGCTTTGCACTGTTTGGCTTTGTTAATTATGATAAAGTAGGTGGGAGGCACCGGCATGACAAAGCTGCCTTAGAGAGGAAGCACTTTTATTGTTAACTGCTAGTTGGTTCAAGTATGCAGCGACCTATCAATTAAAATTTGTATTTACTCTACTCTAATTAACTGTGTGAGAATAAGAGCAAGCAGTTTCCCCCTTTGCTTATAATGAGATCTTCTTTTGCCATACCAACATCAGGGGGCCGATTCACTATTGGTCGAATATCGAGGGTTAATTAACCCTCGATATTCGACTGGGAATTAAAATCGTTCGATTTCGAATATCGAAATCGAACGATTTAGCGCTAATAATTCGATCGATTGATCGAATTATTATTCGATTCGATCTAACGATTTTTATTCGATCGAACGATTAAATCCTTCGAATCGAACGATTCGAAGGATTTTAATAAAATGATCGAATGAAAATCCTTCGATCAAAAAAAACTTAGCAAGCCTATGGGGACCTTCCCCATAGGCTAACATTGACTTCGTGTCAGGGAGCCGGGAGCTCCCTCCAGGGAGGTTGTCAGGATCAAGGAGGAAGCCCTCTTGAGGGAACAAGGTCGCGGTGTCCAAGGGGTTAATCCAAGAGAGTGGTCAGAATCCAGGCAAGAGTTCAAGGCAGGCGGATAACAACAAGTTCAAAGTCCAGGCAAAGGGGTCCAAGGGGTCAGGATACAAGGCAGGAACAGGATTAAGGTAATAAGGCACACAGGGAACCCAGGATAAGCTTAGGGGAAGTTATCCTATACTTGGGCGCCATTCTGGCGTCTAAACTGGCTTTTTATTCAAATTTGGCGCCATAGTGACGTCATTGACGCCCTTGCGCCGACGTCGGCGCACTGACGTCATCGCGCCGGCGCCGCTTACCCACGTGGCGGCCATGGGCGCCGCCATTTTGGGAGCGACGCCGGCAGAAGAGGACGCGCCGCCCGGAGCTCCTGGACCTGCTCCGGGCGGCGATCGCGACAGTACCCCCCCCCTCACGGGGGGCCTCCGGACCACCAGGATTTGGTTTCTGGGGAAATTTGGAGTGGAACTCCCTCACCAGACGAGGAGCATGGACATCAGAGTGTCCCTCCCAGGAACATTCTTCAGGACCAAAGCCCTTCCACTTGATGAGGTACTGAAGAGATCCCCTGGAGATTCTGGAGTCAAGGATCTTCTCCACTTCATATTCTTGTTGACCATCCACAGAGATAGTAGGAGGAGGAGGCTGGACAACAGAAAAGCGGTTGGAGGTAGCGGGTTTCACCAAGGAGACATGAAACACGTTGGGAATTCGCATCTCAGGGGGAAGCTGAAGTCTGACAGCCACAGGATTAATCACCTCCAAGATGGAAAAAGGACCTACAAACCTTGGACCCAACTTGGGAGATGGTATCTTCAGCCGAATGTTCCTGGAAGACAACCAGACTTTATCACCGACCTTGTAGGGAGGAGAGGGTCTACGTCTACGATCAGCAAACGTCTTATGAACCAGAGCACTCTTCTCCAAGTTGGACTTGGTTGCAGCCCAGATAGCAGACATGTGGGCTGCATGGTCATCAGCGGCCGGAACATCGGACAACACAAAGTCTTGTGGGAAGGCTTGAGGATGTTGGCCATACACCGACATAAATGGGGACCTTCCAGTGGAAGTGTGGCAGGCGTTGTTATGAGCAAATTCCGCCCACGGGAGGAGATCAGACCAGTCATCCTGGCAGAGGGATACGTGGTTCCTCAGGAACTGTTCCAGGGCTTGGTTGACACGTTCAGCTGCCCCATTCGTCTGCGGGTGGTATGCAGAAGAAAACTGAAGAACAATTCCCAGGTCTTTGCATAGGGAACGCCAGAACTTAGCGGTAAACTGGGTGCCTCTATCGGAGACAATCTCCACCGGGAAACCATGCAGGCGGAAGATGTACTGGATAAATAGTTGGGATAACTCCACCGCAGAGGGCAATTTCTTCAGAGGGATGAAATGGGCCATTTTGGAGAAACGATCAATAACAACCCAGATCACAGTGTTCCCACAGGAGGGAGGAAGTTCGACAATGAAGTCCATGGACAGGTGGGTCCAGGGACGAGAAGGAACCGGCAAGGGCTGTAGTAATCCACTGGGGCGGGAGTGGCTTGACTTGGATGTGGCACAAACATTACAAGCAGCAACAAAGTCCTTCACATCTTTGCGGATATCAGGCCACCAGACCAGGCGTCGTAAGAGTTCAAGCGTCTTAGCTGGGCCAGGATGTCCGGCTTGCCTGGAACAATGGGTCTGTTGCAGGATAGGCAGACGCAGCTCAGGAGGAACAAATGCCATTCCAATGGGAGTATCTGAAGGAGCAGAAGACTGACCAGCCAGGATTTGGTCGGCAAACTGTGGATACAGGGAGGCAATAATCTTGACTGGAGGGATGATTGGCTCTTGTCTCTCAGGAGAGCGGTCCACCGGAGTGAAGCTACGAGACAAGGCATCGGCCTTCCGATTCTTGGAGCCTGGGCGATAAGTCAAGATAAAATTAAATCGAGAGAAGAAGAGAGCCCACCTTGCTTGTCTGGGGTTTAGCCTCTTGAGGGACTGGATGAACTCGAGATTCTTATGATCGGTGTAAATCTGAACAGGAATCAGAGAACCCTCCAGGAGGTGACGCCACTCTTCAAGGGCAAGTTTAACAGCCAAGAGTTCTCGGTTCCCGACATCGTAGTTCTGCTCTGCGGACGAGAACTTCTTGGAAAAATAAGCACAGGGGTGCAACTTCCCATCAGCGGGGTGTTTCTGAGACAGGATGGCTCCGGCTCCGACTTCAGAAGCATCAACTTCGATGCAGAAGGGTAGTTCAGGATTGGGGTGTCGGAGAACAGAAGCAGACATGAAGGCCTCTTTCAAGGATTGAAAAGCTTCAATGGCAGATGGAGGCCACAAGCTGGGTTTACCCCCTTTCCGGATGAGGGCCAGGATAGGTGCAATGCGGGAAGAGAACCCCCGGATGAACTGCCGATAGTAGTTAGCAAATCCGATAAATCTCTGGATTGCCTTGGTACTCAGCGGGAGAGGCCACTCCTGGATGGCAGACACTTTCACGGGGTCCATCTCAAATCCCTCAGGAGAGATAATGTATCCTAGGAAGGGGATCTTGGACACCTCGAAGACGCACTTCTCCAACTTGGCGAAGAGAGAGTTCTTCCTCAGACGAGAGAGTACCTCCTTCACCTGGGAGCGATGGCTTTCTAGGTCTTTAGAAAAGATCAGGATGTCGTCCAGGTACACGACTACGAACCTTCCTAGGAGATCCCGGAACACATCGTTAACAAACTCCTGGAAGACGGCAGGGGCATTGCAAAGGCCGAAGGGCATAACGAGATATTCATAGTGCCCGTCACATAGTTACATAGTTACATAGTTACATAGTTAAATTGGGTTGAAAAAAGACAAAGTCCATCAAGTTCAACCCCTCCAAATGAAAACCCAGCATCCATACATACACCCCTCTACTTTTAATTAAATTCTATATACCCATACTAACTATAGAGCTTAGTATCACAATAGCCTTTGATATTATGTCTGTCCAAAAAATCATCCAAGCCATTCTTAAAGGCATTAACTGAATCAGCCATCACAACATCACCCGGCAGTGCATTCCACAACCTCACTGTCCTGACTGTGAAGAACCCCCTACGTTGCTTCAAATGAAAGTTCTTTTCTTCTAGTCTAAACGGGTGGCCTCTGGTACGGTGATCCACTTTATGGGTAAAAAGGTCCCCTGCCATTTGTCTATAATGTCCTCTAATGTACTTGTAAAGTGTAATCATGTCCCCTCGCAAGCGCCTTTTTTCCAGAGAAAACAACCCCAACCTTGACAGTCTACCCTCATAATTTAAGTCTTCCGTCCCTCTAACCAATTTAGTTGCACGTCTCTGCACTCTCTCCAGCTCATTTATATCCCTCTTAAGGACTGGATTCCAAAACTGCACTGCATACTCCAGATGAGGCCTTACCAGGGACCTATAAAGAGGCATAATTATGTTTTCATCCCTTGAGTTAATGCCCTTTTTTATGCAAGACAGAACTTTATTTGCTTTAGTAGCCACAGAATGACACTGCCCAGAATTAGACAACGTGTTATCTACAAAGACCCCTAGATCCTTCTCATTTAAGGAAACTCCCAATACACTGCCATTTAGTGTATAACTTGCATTTATATTATTTTTGCCAAAGTGCATAACCTTGCATTTATCAACATTGAACCTCATTTTCCAGTTTTCTGCCCAGTTTTCCAGTTTAGACAAATCACTCTGCAAAGTGGCAGCATCCTGCATGGAACCTATAGTTCTGCACAATTTAGTATCATCTGCAAAAATAGAAACAGTACTTTCAATGCCCACCTCCAGGTCATTAATAAACAAGTTGAAAAGCAAGGGACCTAGTACAGAGCCCTGCGGTACTCCACTAACAACATTGGTCCAATTAGAAAATGTTCCATTTACCACCACTCTTTGTAGTCTATCTTTTAGCCAGTTCTCTATCCAAGTACAAATACTATGTTCCAGGCCAACATTAAACGAGTCACGAGTGTTGAAAGCCGTCTTCCATTCGTCACCCTCACGGATGCGAATGAGGTTGTACGCCCCCCGGAGATCTAACTTAGAGAAAATCTTCGCCCCCTTCAGCTGGTCGAAGAGCTCTGCAATCAAGGGTAGTGGGTACCTGTTTTTGACAGTGATTTTATTCAGGCCCCGATAGTCTATACATGGCCGAAGGCCTCCGTCCTTCTTCTCCACGAAGAAGAACCCAGCCCCTGCAGGAGAGGTAGAAGGGCGGATAAACCCCCGCTGGAGATTTTCTTGGATGTATTCCTTCATTGCGGTAGTCTCTGCAGGAGAGAGAGGGTAAGTGCGGCCTCTGGGGGGCATGGCTCCTGGCAGGAGTTCGACAGGACAGTCGTAGGAGCGATGTGGAGGAAGGAATTCCGCAGACTTCTTACAGAACACATCAGCGAATTCCTTGTAAAAGGGAGGTAGAGACTTCAGATCCGACAAAGAGATATTCACCCTCCGGAGGGGTTCAGCAGGAAGACAGTGTTGCTGGCAAAATGGACTCCAACGGGTAATCTGTCCTGCGGTCCAATCAATGGAGGGATTATGCAGGCGTAGCCAAGGGAGACCCAACACAACTGGAACGGATGGGCAGGAAATAATTAGGAACGAAAGTCTTTCTTTATGCAGCGTCCCAACCTGCACAGGCAATTCCCCAGTCATCATGGAGACAACTTCAACCTCCAGGGGTCTGTCGTCAATGGCAATGACACGGAGAGGAGTAGACAATGGGAATAAGGGAACTTCCATGTGTTTGGCGAATTGAGCATCCATGAAGTTCCCAGCAGCTCCAGAGTCAATGAAAGCAGAGCCAACGATAGTCTTAGAGGCTAGGCGGATCTGTAAAGGAAGGAGAAACCTGTGAGAGTTCTCTTGAGACTTTGGAGTAGTGCCCCCTACATGCGTTACCCTAGATATACCTCGGGGGACAGAACTCGTGGGCTTCACCGGACAAGAGTTCGCAAAATGAGACTGTCCGCCACAATACAGACATAAGCCGGCCATTCGTCTACGAAGTCTTTCTTGTTCGGAAAGACGAGCCCTTCCAACTTGCATTGGTTCCTCCGGAGGAGAAGGAGAGGCTAGAGCAGCCGGAGTCTGCAGGAGAGGTCTCTGGAAGCGAGGAGCCAACAAGGGTTGAAATCTTTTACAGCGCTCCCTCTCTACTTGATGCTCTCTGAGCCGAGTGTCCACCTTGATAGAAAGTGCGATCAGATCCTCCAGCAGGTCAGGGTACTCCCTGGAGACAAGATCATCCTTAATGCGAATAGACAGACCTTGATAGAATACGGCCTTATAGGCATCATCATTCCAGGAAGTCTCAGCCATCAAAGTTCTAAAGTCAATAGCATAGTCACTGACACTGCGGTTTCCCTGCCGGAGTTGCAGAAGACGAGAAGGAGCATTAGTGACCCGACCCGGGGCGTCAAACACAGTACGAAATGCTTGAAGAAAGGCCTTGGCATCAAAAGTCAGTGGAGAATTCTTCTCCCAAAGAGATGTTGCCCACTCAAGCGGTTTGCCCACCAATCGAGACATCACATACCCCACCTTGGAACGTTCATTGGGGAAGTGCGAGGGTTGGAATTCGAACTGGATCTGGCACTGTGTAGCGAAACCTCTGCAGGCTTGTGGGTCCCCACTGAAGCGAGGAGGAGGCGGAATGCGAGGCTCACTTGACGAGGACCCTGCGGTGGAAGAAGCGGCCGCCAAGGAAGGATTTACCGCAGCTTGTGGTGCAGGGGGTGCTGGAGGCATCCGAGAGAGGAGGGTATCAAGTGCCTGCCCAATGCGGTACTGCTGGGCTTCATAATCCTCCATGCGGGATGCCAGTCCGCGGAGCGCTCGTCCGACATCAGGCGTAGCTTCCTCAGTTGGATCCATGGCCCAAGTATAATGTCAGGGAGCCGGGAGCTCCCTCCAGGGAGGTTGTCAGGATCAAGGAGGAAGCCCTCTTGAGGGAACAAGGTCGCGGTGTCCAAGGGGTTAATCCAAGAGAGTGGTCAGAATCCAGGCAAGAGTTCAAGGCAGGCGGATAACAACAAGTTCAAAGTCCAGGCAAAGGGGTCCAAGGGGTCAGGATACAAGGCAGGAACAGGATTAAGGTAATAAGGCACACAGGGAACCCAGGATAAGCTTAGGGGAAGTTATCCTATACTTGGGCGCCATTCTGGCGTCTAAACTGGCTTTTTATTCAAATTTGGCGCCATAGTGACGTCATTGACGCCCTTGCGCCGACGTCGGCGCACTGACGTCATCGCGCCGGCGCCGCTTACCCACGTGGCGGCCATGGGCGCCGCCATTTTGGGAGCGACGCCGGCAGAAGAGGACGCGCCGCCCGGAGCTCCTGGACCTGCTCCGGGCGGCGATCGCGACACTTCGGTAGGTTTTATCTACCGAAGTAGGTGGTCGAATTTTTTTTTAAAGAGACAGTACTTCGATTATCGAATGGTCGAATAGTCAAACGATTTTTCATTCGATTTGTTCGAATCGTTCGAATTCGATCGAATTTAACCAATTCGATGGTCGAAGTAGCCAAAAAATACTTCGAAATTCGAATTTTTTTTTATTCGAACCCTTCACCCGAATTTTGTACATCTGCCCCCAGGAGTCAGGACCTTCCATCCATATTAGTAAAAAGGAAAATTTCTCTTTAGAACTAATCTGAATATTCATGTTTTGCTAAGTTTTACGTATATACACGGCTACTGGACTTATCGAAAATGCTCAGGACCTGGGGTTTTCTGGATAAGGGGTCTTTCCGTAATTTGGATCAGAATATGGGGAGGTTTATTTCAACATGTTAAGGTAACAGCATAGCCTTAGGCCAGGGGTCCCCAACCTTTTTTGGTCCGGGGGAGGGGTCGACGTCCGATTTGGGGCACCACCTGAATTGTCCCCTAGGTTCGGCGGCCCAGTTGAAGTCTGTCCGCGGCCTGGCGGTTGGGGACCCCTGCCTTAGGCGATGCTGTTGCCTTAAATTTTTACATTAAACCTCCCCATATTCATCCGGAGTGCTGCTTGAGTTGCTTATTTGGATCTATATCACAGTTGTAATGCTGGTGGCTGAGCACACGGAGCTTATATTTCTATTGACTGTCATAAAATGAATTAAACCCAATAGGATAATTGTACCTTAGTTGGAATCAAGTACAAATTAATACTTTAGTATTACAGAGAAAAATTAAATTTTTACATTTTTTTTTTTAAGAATGTTTTTGAAAAAAGTGCTTCATTTAAATGGAGTCAGGGTGAGATGACCTTCCTGTAATTTATAGCTTTCTGGATAGTGGGTTCTTTGACTTTACATTTGGTGCCCTTTGTGACCAAGCGAACAGTACCAAATTTTAGGGCCCTAGCAATGGTGTACGTTGTACCACTTGTATCTGTGATGGCTGTTCATATTCCTATAAAGCAATCCTGTGCTTAGACATACATAGGAATAATATATCAATACAGGTATGGGACCGGTTATCCGGAAACCCGTTAATCAGAAAGCTCCAAATTATGAAAAAGCCATCTCCCATAATAGACTGAATTTTAACCAGATCATGACATTTTTTTTAATGAGTTGCTTTTTCTCTGCTTAATTTATTAATAAAACAGTACCTTGTAATTGATCCAAACTAAAACACAATTCTAACTTACAGAAAGGAAAATAAGCCTATTGTAATTTTTAAATAGAATTAAAGTATGAAGATCCAAATTACAGAAAGAGCTGTTATCCGGGAAACCCCAGGTCTTGAGCATGCTGGATAACAGGTCCCATACCTGTATAGTAAAATATGTAGAGAGTACAGCCTATGTAAACACTATGCTAGTGTCTGTTCACATGTAATGATGCAAATAGGCTGGAAAGGAATACCCAGTGCGCACAGTGATCTGTATGCTTTCACTGCTGTCTTTTTAAGAGAAAATAAACAGCATGTAAATAAAATATATTTTCCTTTAAAGTGTAGTTTATATTATAATGGAATGCATGGTGTAATCTAGGGATTGACTACCTGCAGCCTTCCAGCTGTTTTTTTTTTTTTAAATTCACTACACAACTACCATTGTTTTCCTTGTTTTTGATTTACATGTAAATTTTCTGAAGTGTTTAAAGCACATTCTGTTCTATTTCTGTTTTAATTAAACACACATCAAGAAGGAAACGTGCTAAACGATTCTGTTTTACATAATGGTGACAACTTCTGTATGTTTATTTTTTTTCCTATCTGATTGTGGCCACGTGAAATGAAAAAAGGTGGAAATTAAGATGTAGTATTTTTACAAAGCTGTTTACCAATAAGCATTTTTAATTGTGAAGTAAATGACTAAAATAGGCAATATACACTTGTGCTCAGCAGGAGAATAATACATGCATTCTCTGCATTGTTTTAGTGTAAAAAATAAACTGTCTATAGTCGTTTTGCTTTTGTGCTAAATAGTGCAGAAAAGTGAAACTGAAAGCACTTTCAGTTTATTCTGGATCGTAGTGCCTTGGTTCTATAGAGCAGTTGTGAAAGGAACAATATCAATCACCTTACCCTTTCCTGTTAAAAGACAATTCAACCCATAACTAAAAAGAACTCTACCCCCCCACCCTATGTAGACCACCCTCCCTCCTCCCCCCCAGCCTAGCTGCCCCCCCCGGGCAAATGTCCTTAACTTTATACTTATCCCTAGGCACAGATTCAGGGATCGCAGTTCACCACAGCCATCTTCCGGGTGTTTGGTTAGGTGAGACTTGCGAAGCAGCGAATGCACAGTTGGAGCAATTTACTAGTTTGCGACAACTGCACATGCGACGAAATGGACAGAAAGAAGAAAGTTAGGGTAATTTGCCCGGGGGGCAGCTAGGCTGAGGGGGAAGAATGAGGGGTGTCTACGTATGGTAGGGTTTTTAGTTATGGGTTGAATTCTCCTTTAAGCTTACTCCATAAGGAATTGTGATGGGCGAATACATTCGGCTGTCAGGAATTCGCGGTGAATTTCTGCATTTCACCGCCGGTGAATACATTTGCGAATCTCCCGCGAAAATTCGCAGACGGAAATTTGACTGCATCAAAAAAATTTGGATGCGTGTCCGAAAAGTCTCTTGCATCAAAATCGTTCCATGTCAACACTATTCGAAAGCCCAT
The DNA here is from genome assembly GCA_038501925.1 of Xenopus petersii. Taxonomy (NCBI): domain Eukaryota; kingdom Metazoa; phylum Chordata; class Amphibia; order Anura; family Pipidae; genus Xenopus; species Xenopus petersii. The sequence continues at coordinate 168,029,250 of CM076673.1, forward strand.
TGACTTTAACGCCAGCATCAAAATTGACACGAGCGACTTTTCAGACGCGTGTCTAACATTGGACGCAGGCATCAATTTAGATTTTCAATTTTTTTCGCAAATTTTTCGCTGTTTCGCAAATTTTCCGGCGAAACGAAAAGGAAGAAATTCGCCCATCACTGATAAGGAACCCATTCCTTTGTTTGAACATGAGACAGAGGCAGCAGGTAGTTGAATGGAGGGGCTGATTTATACATTGCAGGGGGTGGGATGGGCAGATGGTAAGGTCAAAAGCAGAACCATAATCATTTATAATGAAAATTAAAATTTTGATATAATCCCTATTAATTTGACTCACAAAGAACACATATATTTGCCTTTTGTTTTAACAATAGGATTTTTAAATTTTGACATTAAAAGATGGCTAAATTCTAGGTCTTGGCTAAAACACAGCAATATTCTTTAGCTTGAATATCGGCTAACAAGCTGGTCAAACCGTTGGGTCCAGTACTATGTTTTGTAAAGTTTAGTTTAAAATAGCTATTAGAATTTGGATTAATATTCTTTCAAACATTTTTTAAAAATTAAATGCATATCACAAAATATTTTTTAACTCTGCAAAACTTTTTAGAAAAGCTCCCACATTTTGTCATCCTATGGAAGTTTATCTCTTTCACAAGAAATGTGTTAGAATGATATGTACTTGCTTTGGAAAAATATATTTCAAAGTCCATCGGTTCCCAGGCCCTTGTCTGGCAGGCCTAAGTGAGCAGAACATCGCTTGGCATTCCTTCAAATAGGTTTCTATGGAGAAGATCAGAAGATATGAGGTAACCTTCCTGAAGAAGGCAAATAAAAAGTTCTTTGCTTGACTCTTTTATGAAGTGGTTGATAGTCATGGAGATTTATTTTTTAAATATATTTAAGCCTAATCTGATTAATCAGTTATGACTTTTCTTTTTCTGAGAACGGTCTGCTTCACACAGTATGCTTTTTACGTTTTGGTCTGCTTTGATTAACCACCCATGTCTTTTAGTTGAGGAGCAATGAAAGACTTCAAAAATTCTGCTTGCTGTATTTCAGGGATTAGTAGGGGAAAAGGCATGCTTGGTCACAAGACAGTTTTTCATGTTAGCAGTTGCAAACCAAAGAGTCGCTCTTTTCTGTGATTTTTAAAAAAAATCTTTAAATATCAGACAGTGTTGTTCTTCAAGCCTTTGTGGAACGTGCATATGAATTGAAAGTTGAGGAACAGTACTTTGTGAATTCTACATGACGGAATTTTTAAAATGTAAACAGGATTACCTTTAGGGACTTAAGTCTGTCTAGATGAAACATAAGCAGGACTATTAGCATTTGTTTTTTTTTTTGTATTGGTCAGATTTCTCTACTTATTTTCAATGGACTGGCTGAAAAGTTAAAGGTTTCTCCTAGTTTTCTTTCCACTGGGTCATGTAAAAAGTTGCTATTAAAAGGCGTCAGTTAGGCCTTAAAATCAAGAAGGCATTTGTGAAGTATATTTGACATTTGAAACAGAATTTCTTTTTATACTTTTTCTATGGAGGAAGAAATCTTCTTAGGAGAATAAAGACCAAGGCCTAATCTGTTTTTATCAGTAAAATGTTGCATCTAAACATTCTTGGTGCATAGCCTATAATTAAGGGAGTTATTTATCAAGGTCTGAATATCTGAACCTCGAATAATTCATAGTTTAAGTCCGATGGTCTAAAAACTCAGAATCTGAAACCCCGGCATCTAAAAGCTCTCGAGGTCAAGTATAAGTTAATGGGGAAGGTCCCAGTGTCTGCGCTGATGTCTGTACCGATATCCGATGTGTTTGGAAAAATCTTAGTTTTTGCGCAAACCTCCCTATTTTTTCGGGCTTTTTTCTTTATAAATATGGCCCATTCGGGCAATCGGAGTTGCTCGGATTTCGGTGGTAATTTCGGACCTTGATAAATAACACCCTAAGTGTTTGTAACACGAAAAACACGTAAGGCTGTGGACACAATAAACTTTTTTCACTTTGAACCAATTGCCTGGCAGAAGATTGCATGTATTGAGTGCCTGCTCCAAAGAATTTTCAATTCTTGGTGCAAGGTCACATCCCTGATGTTAATTGTCAAATATATTTCATATTAACTGAATATCAAAGTAAAGACATATTGAGAATTATTAAAAATAAGAGCCGCCATATTATCACTGATACTGTAAAGTAAAAATGTACTTTCTTGCAAGATTTATTGCTGTGGCTTATTACTTTATATATAGGCTTGGATATGGCCATGGAATTGTGAGCTGACATCTAATATCCTTATAATTCAAAGGATTATAGACTTGATCCTTATATTTTAAGGTATTCAAGGCAAAGTTATGTGTATACTGTTTTTATATGACTGAAGTGACATCATTAAACAACAGTTATAACCGATAACATCGGAGTATCATTTGTTTGATATATTTGTAAATTAAAGTAATAATTAAACTGCTAAATACTGCCTTATAATTTAGTGATCATAACCCCACAATCTGGATATTGTTTGGGATCAACACACATTAAGACCTTTAGAAATGTATTAAAGATTCAGTTTCCCTGAGGATCTCCATCTGTTATAATTGTAAACTGATAGCTACTGCAAGGGATATTCCATAAGGGAGCAATTCTTGATTCTCTAAGCATAGAACTTAACACATTTGTTTAAGATTTTTTTAAACTATCCCTCAAAGTCAGTAATTACTGTGATGGTAGCTACTGAAAACATTAAGTGGTGTTTAGCCAATGATTATTCTTCAAATAAACACTCCATATTTTGTTTCAAAGAATTCCAAGGACCATTTGCTTTTAAAATATATTATGTGATATATGAAGCTATGTCTTTATTCGCCAAGCAAACTCTAGTACAGCTCTACTTTTTCCCGATGAAATATTGAGGTGAAATAAACCCTTTATTGAAATAATATTTTTCTGTCCAATATTTTGACTGTAAAGCATGAGAAAACAATGCTGTATTTTAGTAGAATATGTATTGTTTTGCTCCTAACTTCATGCTATTGAAACTATCTAGAATTCAAAAAAGGACTGACGTATCTTTTATCTATTATATTCTCTGCTTAGTCTTGAATGCCTTCTCTGCAGCGTGTTTGAAGTAGTGAAATGAGAAAGGCAGAAGGTCTGTGTCTCTAGAGAAATTTGATTCTGTAATACATGGCCAACTGCTTTTATGACTTGAGAGGAAGCCAGCTTACTGTAGCTACCTGTACATCGAGTTGGATGCTATACTCCCTAGTTAGTAATGGAACTTTACACATGAAAATAGCTGTCATTTCTAGAGTCAAAGAAAAAGTATTATAATTTATTGTTTTCCTTTTTTTAAATGTTCTTCACCGGTCTTTCTAACTGAATATTGCTAAAATCAGGGGGGGGGAATTATTTGTGTATAATCTGAAATACTGTTTAACCAACAATAAAATTGGACACCATGGTTATTGCTGCAATATTTAATATAAATGTCACCGTCTTCTGCATTTAAAGGGTAACTCCATAAAAACATAACTTAAGCTTTTTGAAAAGTAAATCACATTTCAAGCAACTTTGCAATATAGATCAATTAAAAAATAGGCAGACTTTTCATGATTTTTAATGGTTTCTGTCAGTTCCCTAAGCCTAGCCCCCTGCTCCCCTGCTGATCTGTCTGACTACTTTGCTGAGCTGGCTGACTACTGTATCAACAACCAGCTGTCCTCAGCCTGCATCCTCCAAACCCCACAATTCCCTGCACACGTGATTTCAATAAGGAAAGAAACATCACAGTGCAATGCATTGTGGGTTATGTAGTTCCTGTATGTTGTCTGTAAGCTGTGGAGAAGTTGTTATAATTTGTAACATCAGTGTTTAGTCCCTCCTTCCCTGCCAGGATTTCAAATGATGCAGAAAGAAAAGAACTGTTAAACAGCTGGATTTCAGCATAGAAAATGGTATTTATTCATACTTTTTGAAGAAACAGGTAACTGTGATGGGTATATTAGGGGTTTATGTGTTATGTGGGCCTCTTTATCAAATTTTGGTTTGGAAGCCAGAGTTCCGCTTTAATGTAAACTATACCCAGCACCAGATAGTTTACACCATACTAAGTGGCCTATTGAAGAATCTTCCCAAGCTGAAACACAGATATCAGTAAATATTGCCCTTTTATATCTTTTCTCGTGAGACTCTATTTTATGATATTCTATGTGCTGCCTCAGAGATCACCTGACCAGAAATACTCCAGCTCTAACTGTAACAGGAAGAGTCTGAAAACAAAATACAAAACTTTGTCCATTAATTGGCTCATGTGATCTAACATTGCACTTAGGGGCAAATTCACTAACCTGCGGAGTTGCGCTAGCGCAGCCTTCGCCGCACTTCGCCAGGCAAAGTTTCAACAGGGTGCCGCTAATTACGAAGTTGCAGTCATGGAGGCGAAAGGTAGCGACGTTGCGCTAGCATTAATTCATCAAGAAAAGGGAAGTTACGCCAATGATGCCTAATTTGCATATGGCGCCAAGTTAAAGTACAATGGGCATATATGTAGCATATATAATGGAGTTGTTATTTTGCCCTATACATGTGCCCACTTTATAGTTTAGGTGCCATATGTTAGGAAATGTAGGGGGGAAGGAGGGTGCCCCCCAAAAAAATTACGATCTTTTTCAGGCTATCACCCTCAAAAAAGGGAAAGATGCCAGCGTTTTTTGGGAAAAAATTTCAACTTTTTTTTTAAGCAATCCCTATCTACTCTATTGCACTTCGCCTGGTCTGAGGTGGCGAAGGCAAGTCTGGCGCAGTTAGCGTAGTTATGTCCCTTCTCCATAGCGCAACTAAGTAGCGCTAGAGTAGGTCCACTTCGCTAGCGAATTTACTCCAGCGCCCGTTAGTAAATCAGAAGTAACGAAATGATGTCACAATGACGAATTTGCACTAGCGTTAGTGAATTTGCCCCCAAGTTCTTAAAATGGCAATTTTCTATTTCCCAGTGGCACATATTACTAAAAAAATGTATATTATTATGAAAATGGTTTATTTACATGAAGCAGGGTCTTAGATTCAAGCTGTTTTATGCAATATATTTTATATAGAGAACTACATTGTTCAGGGGTATAGTTTTCCTTTAATACTCTGAACCTTCCTAGGGTTATTGCATCAAAGTCTATTATTGTTTTTCTTCTGGAATTTTCAGACTTTGGTGATAAAGTGCAAGCATTTCTGTACTGTGGATAGATACTGTCCAACAAGACCAGGTTTCTTTTAAGAAATAACCGTTATTACATAATCAACTTTAGCTATAGCACTTCTTAGACCCTGTGACACCATCAAGTGTTGACTAACCTACATCTGTTATATTCACCGAGGATGCAGCCAATCATATGAAGTAAGGATAAATAAAAACAATAGAGGATGATCCCTGTGTGGTCCATAAGCTACTAATTTGAACCATATGTTGATCCAATAAAGGTATCATTCAGCCTTAAGCATTCAATCGCTTTACTTCATCCTTACTTTAAATATTTGTATTAACGAGTGCAAGATTATTCATACACCACACAATGATCTGGCTTTCTTTGCCAAAGAACTGGCAAGAATAATACTAACTTACTGACCGTGTTTTATAGTTCTGTTTAACTAAAAGTACCTAAAGGCTTCCAGATATAATATAAGTGAATAATTCCTTTTGTACTGTAGGCAATATTGTGTCCTATGGTATAGAACATTGTGCTGTGTTATTATATACAGTATAGTACTCATATCAGTATTAAGATGTGTGTAACATTGCATGTACTCTCTGTTGTCTTGTGGCATCCTTAAGCTCCCCATAGACGCGACGATTCTTCTTGCCGAACGACCGATTTTAGGGAAGTCCGACCAATCCTTCAAAATTATCGTGCGGTTAGTGGGATTCGAACGATCGTAAATCTTACGATTTTTCGGCCGACATCTGTCAGGAAATTGATCGGCCAGGTCAAACAAATCTTTTTCGGTCCCAGTGCAATCTATCTATGTTTGCAGGGCCAAGCAGGCAGCTCCCCTTTATTTTCCTGGCAAATTGGTCTTTTTAGTTGATGGTAAATTCGTACGATCCTATGATCATTCTGAGAAGATCTTGGTCTCACGATCAGGATCTGATCTTTTAAAAATCTCAACATCTATGGCCAGCTTTAGGCTTGGACTCAGTTTTTTTAAATATAGGATCATCAGTAGGCAGTGTTCCAGCTGTCTTTATAGTCCACACATTTCCTTTGTTAAATCCAATAGAGGTAAACATTGCAACATATCTTGAACCTTTTATCAAGCTTTGTAAGACCTCTCATGGCCTGACTCTCTGTTGAGGTCTATAAAGGCGGTTTTAAATACAGAGGAAATGTTGAAATGCTGTCTGTTTTCTTCGAGTTTTGAATAATACCACACATTGTAGAGAAAAAAAAATGAAAAGAATTTTCGGTGCAAATCTCTCAACGCAGCATTCATTATCCTTACGGCTTCTCATTAGAATATGCAGTAGGAAAACACACCAGACTGTTTCTAATTGCACCAAAATGAATGATTATTATAGGACACTGAAAATACACAAATACTGTAAAATGAAATTCCATGAGACATGAACCTGCCAAAAAGAAAGAACAAAGTTTCAGCTGTGGACAGCCAGTTTCAGCAAATCATTTTCCCCCTAATCTGTCTTACTTATTGCATTTTTACTGGGTTTCATATTACCTGCTCTCTAGAGATGTGCGCTCCTGTTCCTCCAGCTGTTGCCCCCACCTGGATTTTCTTATGTGCAAAGATCTGAAATTGTTAGAAGCTATGTTGAATAAACTTGGATACCACAGTTAGTTGTTTTGGTGCCTGCAAAATATTGCTGATGGACTTATATCCTTAGCAGACTGTTTATATAATTATATAATGTGGTCATAAAACATGAAGCTGGTCTTTGATGGTGCTTTTATTGACACTGGGGATACTGTAGTAACATGGGCAAATTTGACCCACCACAGAACCCAAATCAACTACTTAACAACTGTCTATTGTTATGCTTGACCTGGAAGAATGGAAGAAACCTTCTTTGCATTAAGAATTCTTGTGTTCGGTCAGGAGGCACTTATCCCAAGAAATGCTACTCTGAAGGGAGTTGCTAGCCTATGAAAAATGAGGCAAACATTTAGGGACCAATACATGGCGTTTATCTTTAAGTGGTATGGTGGCTTGTCAATTTTATGATCATAACTATTTGTTTATTTAAAGGGATATTGTCATGGGAATTTTTTTTTCAAAATTAATCAGTTAATAGTGTTGCTCCAGCAGAATTCTGCACTGAAATCCATTTCTCAAAAGTGCAAACAGATTTTGTTATATTCAATTTTCAAATCTGACAAGGGGCTAGATATATTGTCAATTTCCCAGCTGCCCCAAGTCATGTGACTTGTGCTCTGATAAACTTCAATCATTCTTTACTGCTGTACTGCAAGTTGGAGTGATATCACCCCCTCCCTCCCCCCCCAGCAGCCAAACAAAAGAACAATGGGAAGGTAACCAGATAGCAGCTCCCTAACACAAGATAACAGCTGCCTGGTAGATCTAAGAACAACACTCAATAGTAAAAACCCATGTCTCACTGAGACACATTCAGTTACATTGAAAAGGAAAAACAGCAGCCTGCCAGAAAGCATTTCTCTCCTAAAGTGCAGGCACACGTCACATGACCAGGGGCAGCTGGGAAATTGACAAAATATCTAGCCCCATGTCAGATTTCAAAATTGAATATAAAAAAATTTGTTTGCTCTTTTGAGAAATGGATTTCAGTGCAGAATTCTGCTGGAGTAGCACTACTAACTGATTCATTTTGAAAAAAACATGTTTTCCGATGACAGTATCCCTTTAATGTTTACATGATTTTCTTGTAGTCTTAGGCTAAGGCCACACTAGGCGATAGCGCCGCAATTTGACTTGCGGCGACTTTTCGCCGCGACTTTTAAGCCGCAATCGCTGGGGAAACTTTTGCGCTGGCGTCTATGGGGAATCGCGAAAAATCGCCAGCGTAAAAACACACGCGGCGATCTTTTTTCTATTGTCGCTCGAAATCGCCTAGCGAGGCGATTTCGAGCGACAATAGAAAAAAGATCGCCGCGTGTGTTTTTACGCCGCGATTCCCCATAGACGCCAGCGCAAAAGTTTCCCCAGCGATTGCAGATTAAAAGTCGCCGCGAAAAGTCGCCGCGAGTCAAATCGCGGCGCTATCGCCTAGTGTGGCCTTAGCCTTAAGGTGTGAAGATCCAAATTATACCCGTTATCCGGAAAGTCCCAGGTCCCGAGCATTCTGGATAATAGGTCCCATACCTGAAAATGCACTTAGATACTAAATGACTAGTGAAACAGGGGACCAAGGAATGTGCATTGATCAAAGCCCTCTCTTTTGTATTGTTGTGTTTCATGCCAGCACAATGAGACTGCCTCGTTTTATGCTGATATGAAAAATGAACCTGTTCATTGCTGAATACAAATTCAGTGTTTTCTCAAACTGTCATTAGTACTGAGTAAATTTTCGGTCCAAGAAAAACAAGAAAGTTTTTTTGGGGCCTGCATATATATTTTTTTTAATTATAAAGCATTTTTAAAAAAAATCTTTGTTCATATGACTTGTCGAGAGTTAATATAGCAATCAGCTTAGCATTCTTTTGAATGTATCAAGTGCTCACGCAGTAGAGAAGAATTCATTTAAACATATTAATCTCACAAATGTATTTTCTCTTATTCAGTAGCATAAAACCTAAAAAAAAACATGAACTGGCACTACAGAATAAAATAGATGGGGATTAAGGCAAACTTTGACTCCAGCAGGGGGCACCATTACCAGGTCAACTCAGGCATAGGAAGAAAACTGAAGAGCTTTTGACACATTTATATCATTGTTGGATGCATAGATACATTTGTCTTATTCCCATTATATCCAGAGATACAATTTACAATTTCACATGCAGATCTTTTCCACAAAGCAGCTGTATTTTTCTAAGACATTTCCACGGGACATTCTCGGGGCCAATTATGCATTAATTCCCACTGACTAGGGAAGTCTCTGCCAGCATGCAGAAGACAATCAGAAATGCAAACAACATAGGCGAGGAATCTAGATGATTATGAGTCATTAATAGCTCCCTGCTCTATGACACAGCTGCAAAAGAATGTCAGATCTTTCATCTCTTCAAAATGGGTGAAACCTGTTCAGCTATCTGGTAGCAATGATCTGTATTCATCTGAGCTCTTGGCTCAGAGGTGTTAAAGGCCTAAAGAAATTCAAGCAGCTGATAATTCCACTTGTTTTGGTTGCACGCTTATCATATCATATACCCTGGGAATATCAGGCAAGTTTCATTTGCTTTATGTGAACTGGGGAGTGATTTATGCTTGACTGAAACTTTTTTATGCATGGTCTCTTTTGCCAGATTTAAAAAATATAATTTATTATGAAATCATTAGCAAGCTTTTCCTTTTTTTAGAGCAATGTGATTTTTCACTGCAAAGTACCCTACGCCGAGTGGCCTAACTAGAGTTTCAGGGGGGCCCATACTGTGTGGTCTGCTTCCTCTATAGCTAATAAAAAAACTCTCCTCCCCAGCCGCTCTCTTACCTAAGGTGAGGAAAGGGGACGCACGTCTGGCGGAGTGAGCAGAGTTCGGTGAGGTGTGGGCGGGGTGGATGTGGGCGGAACAGAGAGGGGGCGGAAAGCACATAGGAGGATGGGGATCGGAGTGCGCCAAGCCCCTCTGAAGATTTTTTTGCAGGGGGACACAACACACTCTAGTTACGCCACTCCCTAGGCCTAAGGCATATAAAATACATTTAAATACATGAATGATATACATATACAGGTATGGGATCTGTTACCCAAAATGCTTGGGACGTGGGGTTTTCTGGATAAGGGGTCTTTCCATAATTTGGATCTCTGGGCTACTTAAAAATAATTACAATTTTCAATAGACGGAATGGGATTGTTTTGCCTATAGTAGGGATGACTTGCGTCTTAGTTGGGATCAAGTACAAGGTACTGTTTTATTATTACAGAGAAAAGGGAAATTCTTTTTTAAAATTTGAGTTATGTTGTTATAATGGAGTCTATGGGAGATGGCCTTCTCCTAATCTGGAGTTTAATGGATAGTGAGTTTACAGATAATAGGTATACCTGTATATACACAGTCAATTTATATATTTTATTATTGACTGGTGTATTTGAGGCATCCTACCTAAAGCAACTATTGCTAGCTGGTCTGCCATTTCATCCTTTTGCAAGAAAATATGCCTTGTGGTTGGGCATCAACCTTCTTCAAAGTTCATTTAAAACAATGCATGAAACAAGAAGCGAGGCACCGCTCACACACCCTGGCCTTCAATCCTAGACGCCTGGTGCACAGTGAAGGAGGGATCGGCACCCTCCCAAAATACAAAGGGGTATATCCCAGAAACGTTGCACCTTTTCTGCTAATAAAACGCAAGGTATATCCCTGCTTGCACCTGCTTTTGAGAGCCATTGAAATTCTTTCTTCTAATGCATGAAACAAGCCATGAAATGTAATGTATCTATCAACAGTTTTGAGCAATTCTTTAAAAAAGGGGCCAAGGATTTTTATAAAGAGACATAACTAAATTTAAATGTGGACAGCTCAGGGTATATAGGACAAAGTTGCATTAAATATTCATTTGAGAATATTGACCTACTGTATATGTGAAGGAGTTACACCTATTAAAATGTACATTTCTTAATAAAATGATATTTGATTCAGACTCTGAAAAAAAAGCACTTTACAAGAAATTACATCACAAAAGAGCCTCAGTAAAATTATTGCTCAGTTAGGATAACAGCCATGCATGTTCATGTTGCTTCTGTAGAAGTTCATCACATAATGAAACCTCCCTGTAGCCTTAACAGCTTTTACTGTACAAAGGGAAAAAGCTCAGGCTTGGAATTCCATAGCACAGAAACAATGGGAAAGCACAAAGTATACTTGAAATTAAGATAATTAAATCTTAGTTGTTTCATGGCTGTACTTTCCCAAGACTAACGTTGCCAAGACTCCAAGAGACCTGTAGCGGTACATTATATGCTTTTATCATTGTGCTTCTTTATACCCAATATATGAAATAGAACAAGACTAGCTTTTGAGCTTCCTTGTACACATCAATGGTTAAAGTTTTCCATATGTTTTTGGTATTATTTCTAATTTTCGGAGGTTAACTATGAACTCATGTTAAAAACTCAGGAAACCAATAATGATAAGGACATAATGTTTCCTTTTCAATATCTTAAATATGAAAAAAGAGCCTGGTAATTGGTATCTGGCTCTAGCAGCATTTTAAAGTAAAGTTGGTTACATTGTAACCCCCATAATATGGATTCTGTTTGTCAGATATTTAATTTTTTATTAATTTATCAGTGAAATTAAAAATTAGAGACTATTGACTGCTGGTTTCCTGCTACATTTTTTTGTTTATATCTCTCTATGTCTACAAAATTAAAGCAAAATTTTGTATTTTATCACATCAGCCAATGTTATAAAAAGGTATTATCTTGGTTTGGCCTCCGTTAAAGAGAGAACATTTGGGCAGCATACTATTCCTACAGTAAGTTTAATGCATGCTTATTCTGCCAGTGCCTATTCAATAACCTATTAGTTGCCATATGAAATCGCTGTTAATTCAATTTTCTAACCTACGTATCGTCTCTCATATTATGAAGTTTTTAACATTAAGATTGCAGTTACCAGGCAACCTTTGTTTCTTGTCAAAATTAAATTAATCAACATTTTGTTGCTCAAAAGAATCCTGTCCAGGCCCTCTGTTACTGACATCCGTACTGTTTATGAATTAACATCAAGAATGCATTTGGAGAAGGACCAATAACTTGTTATAATTGTTCACATGCAAGTGAAAGCTTTGCCCATGTATTCATTAGTTGATGCAAAGGATTAACTATGATTACAAGGATGACATTGCAGCTTCACTGCTAATAGGTAAATCAGTGTTTGTGCCAGACCCACTCTGATTCCTTTCAATGAGAAAGCTTTGATATGGTACTAAAACCAGACTGCTGCTAAGGTTTATGCGGTACTGATCATTGAGCTTAAAAGTGACTGTGCATGTGAAAAGCAGAATATTAATCAAGGCTAATTGTTGTGCTGATGATGAAACACAAAAGGTCAGAGCAGAGCAAGTTTCTCTCTGTAATTAGTGACTTTTAGTACCTATGCAATTACTGTAAATTTAAGGGCATTTTTGTTTATAGAGTCTCTGCCTGAGAACATTCAATTAGTGTTTTAAGCCAGCGCTAAATGTGTAGATAAGCAAGTGACTATCATTTACTTTGGGTACATTGCTGTCACAGTCAAAAGTCACAGATCTATATCAGCATATCCATCTGTTGTCTTCATAGAAGAGCAGATTGGAGTAAACAAAAACATTGAAGTATTTTTTTTTTTAATGTGAGCAATACTTAATCCCACACAATTAGCATGAAATAATTGTGTTTAAAAGGGATTAGCCACATAAACTATAGATAACTAGCCTGGCAAAGCTGAGAGTTGACAAAAAAGCCTGGTAACTTTAGGAGCAAAAATTCAGATTTCTAAATCGGAAATTTGACTCTTCTAATACAGAGAACGCAATTGCGCTCTCTGTACTAGCGATGCAGCCCCCCTTTACCCAATCCAGCCCTGGAAATGGTATGCAACAGGTGCGAGGGGTCAGCATCAGAAAGGCCGCCTAAGGGCAGCAAGGAGCCCCAAAACATCCCTGTGTACAATTGTGTAAATTGGGATGCATCTTCCTCACCCTGTATTATAATGCATTATTAGATATCCTGTGCCTTATAAGAATATAACATTTCAGGTAAAGCAAATATCTGTCCAACTAGAAACTACAGCTTTTGTGTCATTGTCTTAGACGCTAATGTAGGCCCAACTAAATCATGCTAAGTTGCACTTCCAATGTTGCTGAGGCAACAGTGCCTACTCACTCCAAACAGAAGTTCTGTGGAAATGCCTTAGGCAATTAAATGAAAACGATTCCCCCAAAATGAATACTTAAACATCAGTTTATATCATATTAAGTGGCAATCTTACCAAACTGGTGATGGTCTGTGTGCTGCCTCTGAGATCAACTAGCCAGAAATACTGCAGCTCTAACTGTAACAGGAAGAAGTGTGGAAGCAAAAGAAAGAACTTTGTCCTTTAATTGGCTCATGTGATCATGTGACCTCATGTTTGTTTGTGTGCACCATGAATCATACAATTCCAAGGGGCAGCTCTTAAAATGGTATTTTTTTTATTTTTGATTACCCAATGGCACATACTACTAAATTACTACAAAATTTTTTTTATACCATATACTATTTTTTATATAGAACTAAATTGTTTGGGGGTAGGGATAGGCGAATTTGGGGCATTTTGCTTTGCCAAAAAATTTGCGAATTTCCTGCAAAATTCTCGAAACGGCGTCCTGAAAAATGGACGCCAGCATCCATTTGTTTTTTATGACGCTGGCGAATCATGGGAATTCGCCCCAAATTCGTATTTGGCAAATAAATTTGCCCATCACTATTTGGGGGGTATAGTTTTCCTTTAATGCCAGATCTCACACATAATATAGTCTGCTACCTTGACTACTCACTGAGTTTGAAACCTTTTGGCCCTTTGTGGTGCCAAATGAATGACTTACCCAAACAAATCAAGGTCACAACTTGTACAGATATGTATTTAGAAGGTTCCCTTGGCAAAGAATCTTTGTCCTCATTGGATGAGTCTGCAAGCGCCCCTTTCCACACCCACTCCATCACTCCTCCAAGTGGATCAAGTTGCTAAAAGATTGGGCACAGAATTGATTGTGAGGTAAACTCTACGGGTGTCCAATGTATGGCCAGGAAAAATCTTGCCAAAAGTGTCAACAAAGCCTAATTCCATAAGAACCATGTCAAGTTGATCCACTTATCCCTCACTAGCCAAATAAGCAGATAACAAAGGAAACAACAAGGGTCTCGGCCACATGATACAGCTTTAAGAATGTTTAAATCTGGTCAAACTATCCAAGCATTTCACTTGTGTAGTGTGTCTTCAAGGCATATTATATAATATGGGTCCATGAGGTTAAAAATCTTGAATACCACGCTTTAAAAATGCGTTAATTAGAAAACTGATCAATTCCCACTGTGAATATATTAGTGAAATGAAGCATGTAGGACGTGCAATATGTTTTTTAGATTACAATCTTCTGCTATTTCTGATAGCTCAATGCTATTTACATGGCTAAAATAAAATGTGCTATCTTTTTATAAAGGGCATATACAAATTCACATTGTTGCCAAGTAATTTTCAGCCCATCCTATTGCTTCACAGCTGAGTAATGCATCATTGTGCAGTTGCACGTTCACGGTTGAAAGCATGGTGATCCACCTAAGCAGTTTCACACTTGACTTTGTGCAGGTATCCTTTTCTTTCTTCATGCCAGGCCACCTTAACCCTTTATGTGTTCCAACCCGACAGCTGTAGGCAATTGCACATGCCCAACTGCAAATCCCCAGATCATTTCTATTCTCAAATTGTAGCATATTACTCTCATAGACGTTATTACTATTTCCTAGTTGAATCATCAATATAAAGAACAGGTTGGGATGTATGAAATCATCAGTCCTCTTGCATGACTCGTGTCCTCATTAGCCAACGTTCCTTTTGGTCCATTTTTGGCTTCAGAACTAATGTGTTATTGATTTTTGTTTCTGATAAACTGCTGCTAAGGTTTTGCCTTACAAATCAGCATGACAGACAGGCAGAACACCTGCACACAGGAGTGATAATAAATGTCCTTATCCTCCAAGACAAAAAAAAAAGTTGTTAATGGAAAGATCACTGGGGATTAGAGTAGGGCACTTATTTAAGCGCAATGACACGCCCATAAATAAAAATACATAATAAAAATAACAAAATAGCATGTGTCTTATACGTACTGTATGGGGCACATTTACTAAGCTCGAGTGAAGGATTAGAATAAAAAAAACTTAAAATTTCTAAGGTTTTTTTTTTGGCTACTTCGACCATCAAATTGGCTACTTCGAATGATTCGAACTAAAAATCGTTCGACTATTCGACCATTTGATAGTCGAAGTACTGTCTCTTTAAAAAAAACTTTGACCACCTATTTCGCCACCTAAAACCTACCGAGCATCAATGTTAGCCTTTGGGGAAGGTCCCCATAGGCTTTCCTAGCTTTTTTTGATTGATGGAAAATCTTTCGATTCTAAGGATTTAATCGTTCAATCCTACGATTATTCCTTTGATCGTTCGATCGAAGGAGTAGCGCTAAATCCCTCGACTTCGATATCCGAAGTCGAAGGATTTAACTTCGAGGGTCGAATATCGAGGGTTAATTAACCCTCGATATGCGACCATTAGTAAATGTGCCCCTACGTGTCTGCATAGTCTATATTTATTTAAATGTTAAAATATTATCTTACAGATCTGTAGTACATAAATGTGTTAGATTATTGGTAGTTATATTTGTTATTAGGGATTTACTTTTCAAATGATATGGGTTTTATAACAGGAATCTTGTTGATGACATATTTTTCAATGCTAACACACTGACTCGGCATGTTACTTCTGTAGATGATCCAGCCCAGGGGCTATTTGATATGCAGATCCCCCCCTTCTTTGTCTTTTTTAGTAGTGAAGGAAAAAATGATTCAGACAAACAAGAAGCAATTTCAGCTTTATTATAATGTGTCTGTCAATTTGAAATAATTACACTGAAATCACTGAGCTGAGGATTTATTATTTTTTTAATGGAACTCATCATAGAGACAGTCAAGTCTGCCTCTTGAATCAGACAAATAATATCTCCCTGGCCTTTCAGTGCAGTCTCTGCCGATTTGCCAAAGGAGACACAGGTGATCATACGCTGCAAAGCCAATGTGATTGCTAGTGATCAACAACCAGCACTTAAGTGCAGTGACAAAAAATGAAGAAAGTGCAGGTATTCCCTAGGGGAGCTAATTGCTGATTCATGGCAGTTTTCTGTTCTTTTTTCACTCTGAATCGTGTTCCTGCTGAGTGAAGATTTATTATCAAATTGCAATAAAGACTGTCATTTCAGAAGGGCATGTCTGCAAAATTGCAGTTAGGAAAGAAAACGTGATTTTGGAACATTGTGGTTTTTATTAGTCTGCTAGACCATAATACTGCCAATTATGAATAGAGTTGAGCCCAAAATGAAGGCTGAGCCCAAGGTCCCATAATCAGCACAACTCAGTGGTACAAGCACAACATACTGGGCCCCATAATGATCTGTTTAGTGTACCCACACCCTCTTGTGAAGGATCATTGTTTTGTATTAATTACAATACGCCTTCACACTCTTAGATAATTAAAGCTGAGGTGCATGAGCTAAATGGGTATACATTTGGGGGTTATTTATTAAAGTCAGAATTGAGGTTTTTTTTACGATAAAATTAGAATTTTTAGTGGAAAAAAAAAACTTGCATTTTTGAGATTTATTATACCCTGATGGGGAAAAAAGTCAGAATCCGAAAATTGAGCTTCTCAGACCTGCCAAGGTTGGATATGGGAGAAGTCCCTATACTATTAGAAAGTTTCTGTGGTCTGCGCTGAAATTAGTCTGAAAATCAGAATATTTCTTACTTTTCGGGCAAAAATTAGCAAAATTTGAGTGATTTGGGAAAAAACTCTGAATTGTCGATTCTAGTTTGGTTGGCCTTTTTTATTATTTAAATACTTTAAAAATTCAGATTTTGATAAAGAAGGCCCTAAATTTATGTGAAAAAAGAAATGCTGTGTAAAACAGTATTTTCTTCCTGTCGGAAGTGTGGTTAGAAGTTTATTTTGCGAAAAATCACGTCAACATATTTCGATCAAAGGATCGTCATCAGGATCGTTTCCAGGTCGAAACGTGTTGATGAGATTTTTGGCAAAATTAGCTTTTATCCATACCTCCGACAGGTTTTGCGTGACGTGAATTCTTTCTACTATGGAAATGGAATATTGATGGTGAGCACCGGCCATTGATTAGTGGAGTGTGTGTGTGTGTATATATATATATATATATATTGCAGAGGTGAAAGTACTCACAGGGCTTTCACAAATGGAAAAAATCATTCAGTCGATCAATAAAACCTCACTATTTTGATTGATAAACAACTTAATTTGTTATTTTCCAATGCCGTCATACTATTTATTGTTGCAACACTGGCACCCGGGTATTGTCTTTTATTAATGGCATGCTCTATCTATCTATCTATCTATCTATCTATCTATCTATCTATCTATCTATCTATCTATCTATCTATCTATCTATATTATCCCCCTTCTAGATGCAAGATCTTGTAACCAGGACCTTCTAATCCCACTAATTCTTGTTTTTTAATGTATTTTTTTTTCTAGGGCCCCTTGAGTGTTGAGGGCTTGTTATCTATCTATGTTATGCCCATGCTGGGGTTAATCATAAGATCCTTCTGTTGGACCTGCTCACAAAAGCAGACCAATCAAAAGATACTAAAGATGTACAAATGTGAAGGAACGTGGCAGTGAGTGCTGTAATTTTGTTTTCTCAGCTCGAATGTTAACATTTACTTTGTACCACTGTTAATAAACTGGAATGTCTTACTAGGAACAGGCTTCTCCATCCTCTTTTTTTTTTTCCCTTTCTAGCTTTGGCTAGTACGTTGGTGGCCTGTATATAGTCTCAGAAAGTCTATTCACATTGCTCCTTTGAGAAATCTAAATGCTGTAAATTAATCAAATTTCGAGAAAGAAAGAAAAAGTTTTCCCTGACTTACAAACCCATGAAAGCATCTTTAGACAGAAGCTTTCGAATCTCTATGAAAAATAGGGGTTTATGAAGCCAAAGAATTGTAAAGCTTGTCTGGACCTGTGTGCTGCCATTGATGGAGAGAGGAGCCTGTAGGTTTTTTCTTGGCCTTTGTCGCATTCTTTCATTGATTCATTCTAGGGAGGTTGTAAATGAGCTTCTCACTGAGAAGGGGTTGAAGGTCAAAGTGTACTGCCAGCTGCCTTGCCTGCTTTGGAACAATGGTGCATCATTTTGCACTGAAGAAAGGGACATTCCAGCATAATGTTCACTGGACTCCAACCACTTTTTTTCTTTAGCAAACTTTGGTTTTCACTTACACAGGGACTTTATGGCAATATCATGATAGTATTGGTAAACCAGAACTGGTGTTTGGTGGTGTTTCATATCAGTTTACATCTTGATACACACACAATACATGCTGCATCATATTATTAGGATCAGATTAAATAGCACAGTGGATCTCCAGTATCTCCTGATGTCCTGATGTAGAGAACAGGGGACTAATGAAAAAGCAGAAAAGCTGGGAATCTTGTTTATAGGGTAGCACATAACGTTGTGTACAGCAGATATGACCAGTTTGCTCCTGAACTGCAGATCATGTTTAGACATGACAAGGCCATGTGAAATACCATTATTTAAAATGTCACAGCATTCATTTCTGTGGACAAATGTGCGATGATATATATTAAATGCTGAGCCATCTGTGTGAAATGTCTGGATAAAGTTGGCTCCCACCACTTCTACATATTTGGTGGCTATAGTTTTAGTCAATAATCATTGTATAGTTTCAGTCCAGCATTTAATTAGCCTCTTCTCTATAGTCCAGTTTATTTCCTTGGACATTATAGGTTCAGCTATCCCTTCACTTTCATAGCGAATTCAGTCTCAATGATCTTCAGCCTACAATTTATTTAATGTATATCAGCTTTTCAAAAGCCTTTTGAGATGCATACTCAAAGTTGGGAATGCCTTAGCCCCTATTCTAAAACTGGCCATTAGCATAGTGTGGAATTATACTATTATGATTGCTATTGAGATGAGTGGAGCTCTGGCATTACTGATGGAACCGGCAATATTTAATTCAGCTGAGCTAGAATGTAACATAACATGACCATGAAATGAATATATATAACCAAAATAAGCATAGCATGCATGTATATTTAGTAAGTGGCTTGTAAATGCGGACGATTATCTTAGGGCATTATTTCCATTTGCAGTGATGATTGTATAAAGAAGTTATTTAATAAAAAGCTAAATTAATTGCACATTAACGAATAGCGTGCTAAATCAGCCCCATTATGCAGAATGAAGTATCATTTTTGCAACTGCTTAAATGGCAATTATAGTTAAAATACGAGCAACTGTATTAGAGAATATTTTGTAATGTAAACAATTTTAAGTAGCTGTCTATGTCTATGCGCCAACAAAACCATACAAAATGTGTCTTTTGTTGCCTAAAAAAACTGCCACGTATATGTGATAATAATAGGGAAAATAATTGTTAAGGATTGAGGAGGACTCCGTTTTTTGGACATAAAAATGACAATACAAGTTGGGATTTAAGGTTGAATAACTTAAATTACTATGATCTAGCTAGTAATTGTTTGCATTTCATACATAACTTTCACATAACTTTTTGCATTGGTTTTGTTCTTCCTGCATCACAATACTAGTTCTTTTTGACACCCATAATGTCTTTTTCAACATACCCAACCACAGAGTTATCAAAGAGAAAAGCAAAGTATTATGTTACATTTCCTCTACCTCTGCAATTAACTCATGTGCACTCCCTTTGTGTTTTTGTTCAGTAATCATTGCTAGATGTCGAAGGCCTTACAATCTGCTTGCACAGCTCCACTTTTCTGACCTTAGGGCTAGTTTTATCCAGGAGGTCAAATACAGCCTATGGAGGAGGAAAGATAACAAAAAGAAGGATATGCCTGCTCTCTGAGGGTCTGTGTCTGAGGTCTCTGCTCTAGATAATATGTCATGGTAGAACCAACAGGTTTAAACATTTTTAATTGTCAGTGCTTAACTTTG
Source organism: Xenopus petersii (assembly GCA_038501925.1). NCBI lineage: Eukaryota > Metazoa > Chordata > Amphibia > Anura > Pipidae > Xenopus > Xenopus petersii. The sequence continues at coordinate 168,049,162 of CM076673.1, forward strand.
TGACACACATTTATGGCTATCATTTCCTTCTGTCCCTGTCAAGTTTGTAAATTGATACCTAAGGAGTTACATTCAGAATATGCTAGAACAACTCCCGTTGGAAATATTTGTATCATTTTTAAAATATAAATTAGCTTCATTACAACATGTCAGAGTAGATAAGTGGTAAATTGGATAACATATGACAAAAAGTAATTACATTTACTTAAATTTAGAATAGCAACATGGTGTATTGTTATTTGCAGCAATAATGATCCTCAGTAGGAGACTTAATGACACCAACCTTGAGTTCAGGACATCTTTAGTAGCCAATATTCTAAACTGTAACAAAAATGTCAGCTTTTTTTATATACTCAATTTTCTTTTCACTTTATTTCACGGCATGGTTCTCCTGTGTGGAGCTAAGCAATAAACCATACCCAATTTTCATTAGATATAATTCTTTCAAAATGAATTCCAAGTACAGAGCAAACTCGGAAACTATTTCTGCTCGTTAATGTTTTGTTTACCCTTTCCTTTTACTTGCACGAATGACAAAATTATATATCAAGGATTATTACCAGCAGTTCACCCCTAAAACCTATGGTACACGTCATGTGACATTATGACCACTGTCATAAAAAAAAAAGCTGTGATTTGTCTGAAGTTGCCTCCTGTTTAATGGAATGGACATCACACGAAAACACTATCTTACAATTTCTCTAAAGTTTTACCTAAACTGGAAAACTGCATTTGCCTCTTCCCTTACAAAAATATACTGTATACTGTGAGACTATTTAATATGAAATGCTACATTTTGATTCTATAACCTCTACAGGGTTGCCACCTTTGCTGAAGGTTAAACCTGAACACGGGGGGGGGGGGGCAGGCAGATAGCATTGGGGGTGGGGCAGTGATGTAGGAACAGACATGAGGACATCAGAGGTGGGCACAATGATGTTGGTGGAGTTCTGACACCGGGGCTAGGATATTGCATCACTTAGATGCAACTGTCTGGATTCTATCCAGTTTTCACAGAGTTTTAATGTGTTGATGCCCAGTTCAAAACCACACAGGTGGCAACCCTATCTCTAGCTATATTCTGCTTGATGAGTAAGCCCAATCCTAATTACAGGTATGAAATCTACGATACTGAAGTTATCCAGAAAGCTCTGAAATACCGCAGCACTAATTTAGAAAAAAAAACAATCTTATTTTTGATTGATTAGATTTTTTTTGTAATAATAAGAAATTACTTGATAGTAAATAAAGCCATGTTGGGGTGAGCATCTTACTATTTAAATGTGTTTCATGTATTGGTCAGATTATTGTTCGAGTTTCATAAGGCTGAAAACCGAACAGAAAGTTCATGCCCGAACAGACCTTACAAAAACCGAACTGTTCGGGTCAAAACCAAACAGGTGGCAACCCTAAACCTCTGTCTGTGCCACTGAGTTTGCTTTTATCCTGGGATATTAAATGCACATTGTGTGACCATTTTAGGTGATAACTTGTTTGTGACCGCTAAATACTAGTTAATATTATACACCTTTCTCATCATGCCTTCTTAAGTTCAAATGCTCCGGGTTATCAAATAAAACAAGAACCGTTTGGCATTGCTTGACAGCCTTTGAGCCAAATATGGATTAAGATTGAGAATAGGCCCCAGAAGGCCCAATAAATAGTGGCAGTATATGACATCTTATAGTTAACCTTCTGATATTTGCCAGAACCTTACAGGTTGCCAGTCCCAGCCTGCTTGGGGCTTGAGAGTTTGTTTAGTCCTGCTTTTGGTAAGAACATGCTTACTCCTGAAAAACTAGAATTATGGCTAATTTCCTTGCACTTCCTGAGAACTTTCAGCAGACACTTCATGAGCACATATCTGTAATATTCAGCTTCCTTTCAAGCATTTCCTGGTACCATCTGGCATTTCCCAACTTTGCATGTATGTTTTAAACGTGGTGATAAAAGACAATTTCCTGAATTGTGCAGCTATGCAAAAACTTTATAAGTGGGCTTTTTGACCTGTAAGGCATCACTCCAAATCACCCCTTTAATATCATACAACAGCTGCTCTGCAGGTTGACACTTAGTGATGGGCAAATCAACCAATAATTTATAACCAAGGATTACCTGCAGGTAAGGGGGGTTGTTTTGTAAATAAATGTTACATGTGTGGGTTGGAGGGTCCAGACAGCTCACTGACAAAACTGGAACAAACTGTGAAATTGACCCTTCTCACTTAGGCTTTAACCTCTTTTTCAGTGATATCTCTGGCGAGGCTAGGACAGAAATATGTTTGCAATCTCTGTCATTGAGGTGCAGTTTATAAACATGTATGTTAAGTTCAGGGTTGTGTTCTATCATGTTTGACCTGCCTATTACTATAACCCCTTATTTGGCAGGAAGAGCCAAACATACAGGCTTTATAGCAGGTTATCTGCAGGTTATCTGCTTTATTACTCATTTTTCTATTCAGGCCTCTCCTGTTCATATCCCAATCTCTTATTCAAATCAATGCATGGTTGATAGGGGAATTTGGACCTTGGCAACCAGATTACTGGGCTTGCAAACTGCAAAGTTGCTTAATAAAAAAGCTAAATAACTCAAAAACCACAAATCATAATGCCAAAATGGAAACCAATTGAAATATATCTCAGAGTGTCACTCTCTACATCATACTAAAACTTAACTCAAAGGTTAACAACACCTTTAATACTAATAGGAATCATGGGAGACTGATAGAGGCCCGGATTTATGGAGAGGCCACCAAGGCCCGGGCCTAGGGCGGCAGGATTTTAAGCGGCAGCATGCTGCCCAACCACACCAACATTGGTTCAGAAATACTGGGGATGAGCAGGAGATACAATTGTTTTTTAAATCTCCTGTGCGCCAATCTCCATTGCTCAGTCCTGAGGATGAAAATTTGTGAGAATAAAAGGGAGGGGACAGGGGAGACAAATGACAGCGGACCTAGGGGTGCCCGCTGTGTAAATCCGGCCCTGGACAGATGTAGTATCCTGTATTTAGAGTGAGGAATATAAACAGTTAATACTGCTTGTAGCTAAAATACTTAGCATTAATATTCAATTTATAAATACAATACTACACTTAGGGGACCATTCACTAAGTTCGAGTGAAGGAATAGAAGAAAAAATACTTCGAATTTCGAATGTGTTTTTTTGGCTACTTCGACCATTGAATGGGCTACTTAGACCTTCGACTACGACTTTGAATCGAACGATTCAAACTAAAAATCGTTCAATAGTCGAAGTACTGTCTCTTTAAGAAAAAACTTCGACCCCCCTAGTTCGCCACCTAAAAGCTACCAAAGTCAATGTTAGCCTATGGGGAAGGTCCCCATAGGCTTGGCTATGTTTTTTTGGTCAAAGGATAATCCTTCGATCGATGGATTAAAATCCTTCAGATCATTCGATTCGAAGGATTTAATCGTTCCATCAAACGATTATTCCTTCTATCGGTCGATCGAACGAATTGCGCAAAATCCTTCGACTTCGATATTTGAAGTCGAAGGATTTTAATTCGCCAGTCGAATATCGAGGGTTAATTAACCCTCGATGTTCGACCCTTAATACATCTGCCCCACAATGGATAATTTATATATGTTTTTATCACCTTGCGCATAGTTCCAAAGAAATAGAAATCCAGTGTGAAGCCTGTTATTAACTACATCCCCAGCATCCCTAAAGAAGATGCTAGATTTATGTAGAAGGGTAATATGAACAACATTCTGACAATCTACAGACATATGGTAGAATGTTCTATTATCAGAGAAATGGTTAAATGCTACTTCCATGGCAACTCCCTACTCCATTAAAGGCTGTTTATATTTCTCTGCCCTTGCTTTTTGTTTCTGCACTTTCCACTGAGGTTTGTTTATTCTGCACTGCCAGATTATACACTGAATTTCTCATGCATGAGAGCACACACATTTTTATCCAATCTGAAAAATAAGAAATGCTTTATATCTGATATAAACCAGATCAGAGAAATATTGACCTCTCATATATGGCAGATGATTAGGAAATGCATGGGCAGTAGACTTTGTAATAAAGCAGAATTGATTAAAGTAGGGCCGCCTGGTTGCGACGGGGGCCTGGGGCAAAGAGACTTTACAGGGCTTCATTATTTATATAAAGTAGGAATGTCCAACCTGTAGCCCTTCAGCTGTTATTTAAGCATATTTCCCAGCATCCTTCAGCAACGGCATCAACAGTATGGATAACACTGATATACTGTAAAGTGTTACTGCTGCCATTTTATTCTTCTGTAGCCATCTTGGTCAACTATACAGGTATGGAACCTGTTATCCAGAATTATTATTATTTTTAACATGTATTTATATAGCGCCAACATATTGCGTAAATGCTCTGGACCTGTGGTTTTCCGGATCTGGAGTCTTTACATAATGTGGATCTACATACCTTAAATCTTCTAAAAAAAAGATCATTTATACATTAAATAAACCCAATAGGATTATTTTGTCTCCAATAGGGATTAATTATATCTTGGATGAGATCAAGTACAAGAAACTGATTTATTATTACAGAGCAAGAAATCCATTTGGAAAAATTAGAATTATTTGATTAAAATGGAGTATATGGGAGATGGTCTTCCCATATCTTTCTGGATAACAGGTTTCCAGATACCTGTACCTGCTGTTCCACTACCTACTGCTTTTCTGTGAGATCCTGGGCAAGCACCTCATTTGCTCCGAGCTCTGATTGAAATGGAAACCAATACCATTCACGGTTAAATATAATTTTTTTGAACAGTGTTTTGTTACTCACAGAACGAAGGCCAATATGCAGGACTTGCTGCACAAAATATGTAAAGTATATCCCACAAAGAGCAAATGCGTTATGTAATATTTAGTAGGTATTGATTGGCTATTGTTTCCCTTCCCAGTGGGAGTACTGGAAGGAAACTTTGCTGCTTATATCACATGCTTTTGCACTGCAGGATAGGAATATTACTTACGGATTTACTAATGCTTCTTTCTCTTGCTTGGAATATTTATGACCACATGTATATGTTCTCCTTTGCTTTTTTTTTTTTCTTTTCCCCTCCAACAATAATGCTGTCCTCACTGCTTGCTGTGTTGAAACGTATACCGAGAGCTGAATTTGGCTGCAGCTGAGCAGTACAGAGGACAGGGGATTTTCACAGTTGCAGAATAATTATCTCCAGTTCACTGACTTTTGCAGTTGAAAGTAAAACCATCTACTTCTTAACCCCTCACTGCCCCTGGGCATGAACAGTTTTTGTTCTTTTACCGATGGATATTTAACGTTCCAGGGAATGCACATGAACTGTTCCGTGCCTGAATACGGTCGAGCGTGGGGTGAAACATATAGCATAATAAGTTCAGAGTTATGTGTAAACAAACTGAGGTTCCCATTCAGGCTAATGGAGCCCACAGTGATTTCTTTGCCCACTAAGTTATTTCCAGGCTCTGGTGCTACAGATTCTTCTCAGTGTGAATTGTATAAGACTATTCAGACTATAGCATCCAAACAAGCTATTCCCACTGATATTAATAGGGAATGACAGGCGATTCACGGTATTTTGTTTTGCGTTTTGAGCACACAAAACAATTGTGGGCACATCATGCCAAGTTACTATAAGCAATTCTGGAATAATTTAAGTATTCTCCTTACAGAGAAAAAAAAATAAAGAATTGTTATTCAATAGATGATCGACAGTCAAGATTATTTTTTATTTTTCACTTTGGGAAATGTTCAGTTTCAACAGGCATTGCCAGTATCTGCTTTGTATGAGGTTAAAAGGGTCACTAATAATGTGATTGCTGGTGAGCCAGTAAATAATAGCAAGGCTATTGTGCGTTCTCTCTGGAGACTGAAATGAATATGCCCTGCATATGAGCATACTCTTATAAGACTTGAGGGGAAGCCAGTCATGCGCTAAGAGATTAGGTAGGGTTGAAAAACTCCATCGCAAACCAAATATTTCTACTTTGCTGCCAATTGTCTGGCTGCTTTGTTTTAAAGGAATATAATCTTAAAAATAGACTTAATCATCTGAAAATGCCCAAAGGGCAAGGTAAACGTGCCCATCCTCCATCCTATAATTCTCATGCTAAACAGAGATTCTTTTTAGGATCTTGTCTTGTCTGGGACCTCTAATCCCTGCAACATTTTTCTAAAAAGCTAGGGAATTTTTTTCATTTTCTGGGGGGGTTTGATTTATTGATCGGTTCAGCTGAGCACAGGAAGACATAGGGTTAAGCAATAATTGAAATCATTATTAGAATTATTATTACCATTAGACAAATGTAAGAGAAATAAAATATAGAGCTGTCTATGATATTGGTTTTTTAAGACACAAATATTAAAATAAAAGACTGCCAAACTGTTTTAAAGTAAAGGGTAAATAGAAATTAGAAGGTATTTGTTCAGTTAGTACAACTATGCACTAGTAAAGCTGTAGCAGGCTTCACCGAAGCATCTGTGGTAGAAAGACACACTCTTTTCCTGAATTAAATGAATTGTGTGAACCAGACAGCTCAATAAAGTCTGCTTCATTTGTTTACATACTAATACATAGATGATAACTGTTACGTGAGCACAGTAGGCTTATGTCTCTTTTCAGATTCAGTCTAATTAAGAGGAAATGAAGGAAACAACCCCCCTTATTGTAAACTTTATACGACCTGCCCATAATGACGGAAATAGTAATAATTTCATGAAACAGCATTATTGTGTGTGCAAAGGTAGAATGTGCAAGACGGGAGCAGGTCAAGATGATGAAGCTTCCTGAACAGATCTGGTTACACCAGGCATCTTATTACCGCAGAGCTGGATAGTACCAGTAATGATTAGATGAAGATGGGAGATGCTGATAAAAGTGTAAAAGTGCTCTGTAGATTCTGATGACCAGATGCATTTTTAGAAATGGAGCATCTCTTGGAAAGCAGTGTAAGAATAATCTTGCAGAACGCATACGCCATCACATTTGAGTCCCTTATAAGAAGTCAACGAATGGATTCGTAAAAAGCAGCACCTCAACATATATCCCCCACCCCCTTGGTATAATTCCATTAAAAAAGAATGTACATTGTCTTAAGTTTATTATTCATTCCACTTCCCAAGGATCAGCTGACACAATAGATGGCTGCACTTAAAGGACCAGTAACATCAAAAAATGAAATTGTTTTAAAGTAATAATGATATAATGCAGTGTTGCCCTACTCTAGTAAAACTGCTGTGTTTGCTTCAGAAACACTACTATTGTTTATATAAATAAGATGTTGTGTAGCCATGGGGGTAGCCATTCAAAGGAAAAAAGGCTCAAGTTACACAGCAGATAGCAGATAAGCTCTGTAGAACATAGTTATCTGTTATCCATTATTTATCCTGTGCCATATAGTGTTTTTTCAATTTCCACCATTGCTACTCAGCAGCTCGTTTATATGAACTATAGTAGTGTTTCTGAAGCAAACATATCAGTTTTACCAGTGTAAATGTTTGGCACCCCCAAGTGATTGTATTTACTTACCTGAAACCCCCGGGCAGTGCTCCTATCAGCAGAAAACTGCACTGGCCCGGTGTTATACCAGTGAGCACCACTTCCGTCTTCCTCTTTCTTTAATTAAATTAGAGACTCCTGACAGAGAGCCTAGAACACTGAGCACCTGCACTTAGATACATTTGTAACAATTTAAGCTAAGCAAAGATAACATTATAACAATTTAAGATCAGCAAATCTCTTGGAAGAACTGAGACAGCTTTAGGCAAATTCCCCTTTATCAGCAAAAATGCTGTAACACAAAAAATGGCCCTAAAACTCCCAGAAATGTGTTAAAACATTCCATAACCTGCCAAATAAAATGTAAAATGGGCATGGTAATTGAGGGTGTGGCCATAAAATGGGCATGGTAAAAAAAAGTCCCCATGTTACGAAGCAGATCTTTTTGTCCCTATTCAGGTCTCAGCACATATTTTTACAACAATGCCTGCTGATGTTGAAGGTGTGGATGGGTGGCCTTCATACAGCTATGCAATCTCTCCTATTGACATACAACCTCGGCAGGTCTGAGATGGAGGATTTTCAGATTCTGACTTTTTACATCTCGAAAAACTCCACAAAAAAATAAATAAATACATTTTTTTCAAGTTTTTTGCATTCAGATCTTAATGTGTAGCCACGTTAAAATCTGCAGGAAGGAATATTTTGAGAAGCTTTTTTTTTTTAATCTGATATGACAAAGCAAAAATGACATTCTTCAACAAAGCTAAGCTTTAATGCAGTGCTCTTATTATAATGCAATCAAAAGCCCTGTTAATAACCCATGCCAACCCTCAGACACAGGTGACAAATGGGGGAGTGCTTTTGAATGTGAGCTATGTTCTGCTTACATGTCCATCCATCTTCTAATACAAAGAGGCAGTAATAAATAAATACAATGCAGAGTGCTCTGTGCTTGCTTAGGTCTTAGCAAATAACCATTTGTCATTATATTAGACTTCAAGGAGACTATTCATTGCCATGTTAGAACATTACAAGTTATCCTGTGTTCCCTGGCGTCACGTAAGGTTACATGATTGGAGGAAAATAGAAGAATTAATGAAAATAGCTGTTTTCCTTTTACTGAAATGGAAATGTGCACCAGTGAACTCAAATTAAATGAACAGAATGGTGATCACTTAAACACTTTAATAAGTAAACACAATACTATTTGAACATATTGATACTGTAATTTCCCTTTGTAATTATATAGAAACCCAATCCAAAGACACTGTAGAACATCTGTAGGATATAATAACCTTTTCATCCTTAAATATCTCTGTTAGACTTTTTGCTGTGCTACACAAAAGTAGTCCAGGCACAAAGCCAACAGAGCTTGTTTACAAACCTGTGGCCATTTTGGGTACAAAAGTATCTCTGGGGCACAAGGTGACTCGCATGAATAATGGCTGGAAAATACCAATATTAGCCTGCTAAAGAGACCATTGCAAATAAATATGGTTTTGAAGATGGGTTTAAAGTGAGGGCTGCAGAACTGTACCTTACAATTTAATATTGGGGCTCATGGAATTGAAAGAAATGTAGCGGCATTTGATTCTAGACAGCCAAAATGATTGGAACAGCAGGAGCTGAGATTCCTCATTATTTCCTAATATGTTGATGTCCCTTACAGTGGCAGATATGGTGCACTTTCAAATTAGATTAGATTTCCAAATAAGACAGATTTTTATCCACAATACAGTACATGGATATTGGTTAGCATCAGCCTGCTATACTGTCTATACAATCTTAATGCTAGGTGCATGGCCCACTTCAGTCATACCTGGGCCCCCTTTGGCTTCAGCTGCATGCTAACATGTCAACTGAACGTCTCATAACAGCTTTTGGCAACATTTACCTGCTAGGGTGTTATCTAAAAGCCAGTTGGTTACACCAGAAATAGAATGTATTCATCTTCAGATTGTAGTGCACCCACAGGCAGACAAGGTCATCTCACACTTAGGGGGTTATTTATCAAAGTCTGATTTTATCTCAACATTTTCTGCTGCAAACTCCGATCAAATCAGCTCGGGTTTTTTACACTAATTTATGATTCCATTTTCCCATAAATTTGCTTTGCGGGAAAAATATCAGATTTTTCCGAATTTTTCACCCGAAAACTCAGATTTTTAATTATGTTTTTTGCCTAAAAAAAACTCGGGATATTGCACGAAACCCAGCGCACATCAAAAAATCATTGGAACTTCTCCCATTGACTTATATGTAATCTCAACAGGTCTAAAATGCCCGATTTTCTGATTCTGAATTTTCCATCCTCGGGGTTTAATAAATTACAAAAAATGTGGGATTTTTTTAAAAGTTCGATGTTATTAAAAAAAATCACGAATTTTTGGGGGCAGATTTATAAAGGGTTGAAGTGAATTAGAGGGAATTTTCGAAGTAAAAAAATTTGAAATTCTAAGTAATTTTTTTGGATACTTCGACCATCGAATAGGATACTACGACTTCGAATTTGAATCGAAGTAAAATCGTTCCAATATTCGACCATTCGATAATCAAAGTACTGTCTCTTTAAAAAACTTCGACTTCAATACTTCGCCATATTAAACCTGCCAAAGTGCTATGTTAGCCTATGGGGACCTTCTACAGCATTTTTCTAAGTTTTTTGAAGTCAAAGTAAAATCATTCGTTCGTATGACAAAATCGTTTGATTTGTTTGATTCAAAGGATTCAGTCGTTCGCTCGAACGATTTTACTTCGACCGCAGAATACCCAAATTCGATGAAAAAAGTTTGAATCCGATATTCAATCCGATATTTTAATATGATGGTCGAATTTCAAAGTATTTTTTACTTTGAAATTCGACCCTTGATTAATCTGCCCCTTGGAGTTTAGTAAATAAACCCCTTAGACTTCAGATTTGCCACTGAGATCTTAACCATAAATATACAGTGTAAAGAACTAAAGAAGATTGTAACATTGTTACATCTTTCCAACTGTTCAACTCCCAGTATACCTGAACAGCAAAAGCTAATAGGAAATGGTGGTGTATATCTGGAGGGCTCAAAATGGTATCCATGGTTGAGGTTTTTCTAATTCAATCCTCCCATTATCGAATCAAAGGCAGTTATGAAATAACACTTTATAGAAAAGCAAGAAGCAGCCTATTTATGACTGAGCCTCTTTGCTAGTCACTTTACATAGCTGATAAATGCAGTGTGACTGCTCCTGTTTAAAACACTCTGTTAGAATGAGTTATTTGTCTTAATTATGAAATGTGCATATATTTTCTCTCTCTGGCCACTATTTTCTGCTTCAGTATGCAGAGAAGAAATTAATCATTCACCAGCTCCTGAGTAGATTTACAGCGACAAGTTAATTGAACAATTTTGGTAAACAAATAAAAATCCTTTCTTGTGTGACTATCACCTGTTGGGAGAACCTTTCTGAAAGGTGCTGTGAATTGGATTGTTCATTGATATCCTTAGCACTTGTGTTTGGAAAATAAAAATGAAAACATTTTATTGTCTTTTTTTTTTGCCAATTCTAATGGATTGCAGAACTTCAATTAATACAGAGGAAAAATTAATTGTTGTATGTTTAGTGTATAGAATTTTATGCTGGTGTCTGTAGTATTGATGTATATTTACTTTATTAGCAAACCATGTACAATTCTGTAGGGCTGGGCATACCTGCCTAGTTATGACTGTGCTGTAGGATCTGATATCGACCATTTGGCCTTGTATGGGCAGTTGGGACCATTTAGTCCAATGATCTTGGAACCCTGGCAGATGAAGGATGATCTGTTTTGATGGAAAACTAGGACATCTTCCTGTTCTTCTCATCATTCAGGCTATCAGCCAAATGACGTGTCAGTCGGATCAGTTGGAATTATTCCATATGAAACACTTTACATGCAGGGTAATCAATGTGCAAAATATCTTCTTCTGCAAAACACTTTACATGCACAATTGCCATTGATCTGGATAGGAAGTTGTTTGTTGAGATACTGGGGAAAATTCACTAACCTCCAAAAATTCATAGATTCGCAAGGACAATGCTAATTCACTAAAATCCAAAGTTGTGTCCAGGACATCAGCGACCGTTTGTAAATCAGCAAATTTACGAAATTACGTCACGCTGGCGAATTTTTGACAGCGTTACTCACTTTGGCCTTTAGTAAATTTGCCCCACTGTCTTGCTGGTGACAAAGTTCCCCATCTACTATCACCTTAAAGTGTCAACAGATTTCCTATAACCAATTAAAGATGTGCAAAATGTCATAACTAACCAATTTCTTCTAACCAAGTATAGTGTAACAATCTCTTCAAAACTGTTCTGACTCTTTCCTCTTGTCCTTGACTTCACTTCTTTCTCGCTACTGCCCAGTTATTGCAGTCCTACCATATATCGTCTGCTATTATTCTGCAATTTGTTTGGTCTGATTTCCTTGCATATCCTGGCATGTCCTATTTAGACTTCCCTATGCTAGTAGCAAAGAGCCCTCTAAGTAAATTAATTCCATATATGGACGTTTGTCCTCGGTTGGACCAACCACACATGAAGGTGTTTGTCGAGGCTCTCATGAATCTGACAAAATCCATTTCCTCTTTAACTGTCTTCACTCTCTGAGAAGATACACAAAGATGAATATGACTTTTCCACAGGAAAGGGACGTCACTTACAATTTATTACACTGAGCTAACAGAGATGCGTGGACACCTCAACCTGCCTCCAGTCATACCTTTAACAGTAATAGCTGAATGTTCTGTAGAATAAGAATCTGAATGAGAAAACACCTGCTTTTTAAGAAAAACAAGGGAGAAGCAGGCTGAATACACTAACATATACAGATTTTTAAGTAAATGAACATTACTCTACTAAACCTTCCTTATTACTTTTTCAAGCATTAATTTTGGCCCTAATTATGCAAACAAGTGTTTGTAGCCTGTGGGCAAGATGGTAGATGGTTTCCTTAAGATACCATAGTGTGGCCAGATGGAAAACCCATGTAAAAGTAGGATTTCAGGTTAGAAATATTTATCCCAGTTATCCTCCCAATGTGGAATTATATTGTAGCATTGGACTGGGGCATTGCAGTCTATGGTGTGTTGAATTTTTGATAATTGTTGATGTTACATATCTAATGCATCTTCTTCTGCACAGATGAATAACGGTTTTTCACTGACAAAAAAAAATGAAGCACTGAGCAATTCACACTTTTTATCAGTTTAGCACAGGAATCTGAGTAAGGGTCGTTATGCAAATAATCTCTATTTTATTTGTTTTTCTGACAGTCTATATGCAACTTCAACTTGCATCTTTTCCTTATCTGAATATTGGCAGGATTTTGTAAAATATGCAGCATTTTAGCTCCCCTTTTTGTATAACTATACGTGTTGCAGAAGTCTACTTCACCTATGATCGCTAGTCTCCAGTGACATTGGATCATGTCCAAGGATTCGTCCTTAATAATTTAGACTGATAGGAGGGCTTTGGTGGGAGTTTTATGGTACCAAGGAGGATCCTCAATAGTGATGGGCGAATTTATTTGCCAGGCATGAATTTGCAGTAAATTCCCGCGATTCGCAAAACCACCGCAAATTAGTCGGCGTCTGTTTTTTTTGGACGCCTGCGCATTCCTATGGGGACCTTCCCCATAGGCTAACATTGGTGCTCGGTAGGTTTTAGGTGGCGAAGTAGGTGGTCGAAGTTTTTTTAAAGAGACAGTACTTCAACTATCCAATGGTCGAATAGTTGAACGATTATTAGTTAGATCGTTCGATTCGAAGGTCGTAGTAGCCTATTCGATGGTCGAAGTAGCCTAAAAAATACTTCGAAATTCAAAGTATTTTTCCTTTTAATCCTTCACTTGAGCTAAGTAAATGTGCCCCTATGTGTCCTTAAAATGAGTACTTTATTTCTAATAAAAGTTTGGACAGCCATAAATAATGTAATTTATCTGCTCTTTTAACATTATGGAACTAACTGCACACCTATTAGTAGCCAACACTCAGGAGGGTACAAGTGGTACCAAAATGGATTTATGATGAGGAAAATGAGTAGAAGTCATAATATGGACTTTCATATATTAGCAACATGCCTTTAGACTTTATAGTTCCTATATAATGATTATGTAGAATTAGAAATTAGAAACCAATGATAAAAAGCAAAATGATTACAAGAATTTGTATATAAGCTGGACTATGTGGTACAGTGACCAATTATATTATAGTTTGTTTATTTCTGTCTGAAGCAACTTTGGTTGGTTGCCAGTAGCTGGATTTAATGTGCGCAGCTTATGAGCTACACAAGGCTTTTAAACCACAGGATCCTGACCTCTGCTTTCAGTAATTAACAGTCTGGGACTTGTACTGAACAATACAAAAAATATTAACAAGAATTGACTGTCTTTTTAAACAAGAGAAGGAAGGCAAATTTATGTGGATGTTTTACTCATCATCTTTGAGTGACTCAGAGAAGCATATTTTTTATTTTAGTTAGTAGAAAGAAATGTGGGTGGAAGGCAATCTAATGAGGATTTATCAAAAGACAAACTTTTGCGTGTCTTTCTTTTTATTTCTCAAATGCCATCATTTTGCTTAATTTAAATTTCTTGTAGGCTGACGGTTACCTTAAAAGGGAGCCATTAAAGCATCAGACTTTCCTGTTGAATTGAGGATAAGTTTTGTATAATTTATAATATTATATCATAGGCTTATAAAGTTGCTTGTTTGATGTCTTACATTGTACAAACCTGTTCTAATGATCATGCCCCCCAATTATGACATGATATGCCCACTGCACTATACCTTTTGTCTCTTTTGTTGGGTTGTGACACAAAAGGAAGCCTATGGGATGTGATAAGCACGATTTTGGCTAGCCAGACATGGACAGGAACAAGACTAAAACTGTCCAAACATGGTTTGATGTTTGCTGCTAACTTGGCCCCTTTTCAATGAGTTTGTAAGGCATGTATGGGTCCAAAATTGCAGCAGTCCAAACTGATATCTGGTCAGGGCTCTGCGATCACATGAGGTCCTTTGCAGATCTGTCAAGTGTTGATTCTACTTGACAGTGGAGGCCGTCATACCCCCATGTGATCTCCCAGGCCAATAATTGGATCAGCCAAACATGCATTCATTTAGTGACCTCACTAAACGAGTGAACCTTACATTGCATGGCCAACTTTACAATGCAAAGTGAGCTAGTAGCAACTTTCTTGAAACTATGGGGGAAATAATTATACAGTCATCTTAAAATAATTGTTTATCCAAAAACAATTGAAGGTACGAAAGAAAAGGACAGTTGGCTCTCCATGTGTACATATTGTGGCAGTAGTTTGAGATACAGTGAAACCTCAATTTTACGTCCCCTGATTTTAAGTATTCCCTCATTTTAAATTGTTGTTTTGTGGTTCCATCTATATAATGCATAATATATATCCCTGATTTTACATTTTCCTGGATGTTACACCATTTTTTCTGGTCCAAGGAAAATGGGGGTTCTACTGTATATGATTCACCAAAGACTGGCTTAAAATCTATTTACTGCAGGTTTGCTCCATGTTTACCTTCTACATGTCTCCCCAAACATTGCACTGATCCAGTCTAAACAATCAAGTCATATGACTGTATTTGCTCAAGTGTACTGGCTAGCATTATTCCATCACATTTATGAAGAGAGATGTGAAATGAATAAGGTCACAGAGGGATGGCATAAATAATCACGTTGTCAATGACACAACTATTGTTATATATATATATATCTATATCTATATATATATATATATATATATATATATATATATATATATATATATATATATATAGAGAGAGAGAGAGAGAGAGTCCCACAGTGCCTGCACTCGATCCAAAGGATGAAGCCAGAGGTGCACGATCCAAATGTAATTCATATATGGAAAGAAGATCAGCACTCTCTGTAGTTTTGGTGAAATAGTGTTGATTTATTAATCAAAAATCACATCTTATCCGACGTTTCGGTCCCACATCCTTGAGAAAGGTCCCCATGTGGGACCGAAACGTTGGATAAGATGTGATTTTTGATTAATAAGTCAACATCTTCATATATATATATATATATATATACAGTATATACACAGTATATATATATATATATATATATATATATATATATATATAAAATACATTTTGGCCAAGTAGCAATATCTGACTGGTTACTTGTTCGGATACTGCAAAATTATTGACTTTAAAATGTTCTGCATACTATACAAATATTTGTGACTGATTAGCTAATAAATAGGGTTCAATAAGTGTACTGGGAGGAAGCCAAATGCTACTCAGAATTTAATAACAGCCTGCCTATAACAAATGGAATTTCTGCCAGAGCTATAAAGATACTAATGTAACCGAGGTCTGTAATTTCAGTGGACTAAGTGAAGTGACAGAGTGTCTGTGTGATGTACTTTAGACCAAGATAAGTAGAGCATATTTTCCCATCATCATTTGGATTACTTTCTCTGTAATTTTGTGTACATTATCATGATTTTCTAGCCCAGGCATGTCCAACATATGGCTCTGTAGCTGTTGTGGGATGATAAAGCTTCTCCAGGAGTTCTCCTCTGGGAGCTCAATGCCACTGATATAAAGCTTGGTATGATACAGTGAGCCAGTTTAGAGGCTTAACTTAGTCTCCATCTGTGGGCCCCCAGAATGACCAGAATGACCATTCTAAATGATTACATCCACCGCTCATAAGTTCAACTTGCCTATTCATGTATTTGGTCATTTTGTGTATGGTTCACATTGTATATGTTAAAGATCAATACAAATATAAAGATTATTGCAACTAGTTAACATGCATTTATGATGTGCCAACATATTCTGTAGTTCTGTACAATAGAAGGGTTTATACATCAATACAATTACTTATAGACACAGTAGGTAGAAGGGGTTCTGCTTGTTAGGGTTGGGGCACACTGGGAGATTCGGGGAGATTCAGTCACTTGGCGACTTATCGGCTCTTCTTTGGGGCGACAAATCTGCCCAAACTGCTTCCCCCTGCTAGAATGAAAAATCGCCTGCGGCATGGCACTTAAAACGCCGCGAGTGACATGCCACAGGTAATTTCTCATTCTAGCAGGCGGAAGACAGATGGAAGCAGTTTGGGGAGAAGAGGAGATTAGTCGCCGGGGGACCAAATCTCCCTGAATGTGGATGATAAAACCTATAAGGAGAACTTATTTTGTGTATATAATTTAATAATCATATCAGACAACCCCTTCATGGTTAGTGGAGAATAATAGTATTGTGGCTTCTCCGTACTACAGTAAATCTACAGTATATTGTATTGTGAATTATCTTTCTCCAATATAGTTTTAACATTGCATTTGTGAAAGTTTAGAGAAATCATGCTTTATCTGTCCCCAAGCAGATTACACTTGTATACTTCAAAGCCCAAATATTCCCATATATTCATCAGTGAATGGCAATCTCCAAGGAACTAGAGTCAGAGGAGCCGTTGGGATTTGTTGTTTTTTGAAGTTCCCCTGGGACCACTCTTGCTTGTTCTCACTGGTTGTCAGGTGATTAAGGTTGCCGTGGACACTAGCTTAAAGAAGCGTTGCCCTTCTCTCTGCTGTTCTTATAACAGACAATAAACACTTCTTGTGAACACAACCTTTATACTATTCACTTTAATTCAATACCATCCTATTCAATACTGTCAACATGACTGGAACAATAAAACTTCTTGTCTTTAACTTGCTTGCCTCCGTATGTTTATATGCTTTTAAAATATTCTGTATCTGCCAGTGTTTTTGGTCCAAGCTATATCATTTGCGATTTTAAAAAAATAAACAAGAAAAAGTTCTCAGTATAGTGTAACACTGTGTGAGGGGTATGGGGTTAACTGTGCAGCAGGGTCGCCCGACGATGGTCCTTGAGCCGGCGCCATCTTGGGTTCTAGGACGCACGCGGTGCACCTGGATGCCTCTTAAAGGCGCAGGCATGCTGGCGTGTTTGCGCCAGCACGTTTTTGGCGCGAAATTTGAAACTATTTAAGGGCCATTCTGTGTTCAGCCCCTTGCCCATGATAGAACTTGTTCTAGTGGTTTTCCTGAGCCTTGTGCGTTTGTCTTGAAATTTCGGATCTGATTATCCGTGTTTGACCTTGCTTGTTCCTGACTACTCTCCAATCTGTATCCTGACCCTTGCCTGCCTACGACAACTCTCCTGCTTAACCCCTTGATTGACTACCTGGTTTTGACCCTTGCCTGCCTGACGATTCTGATATCCGACTGCCTTGACCCAGCCTGTCTGACGATCCACTTGCCTAATCCTCTTGTACTGTGACCTTCGGCCCAAAAGACTCTGCTTCCAGCCGTGCCCCTTTGCCAGCCAGAACATCTCGCCTTGTACCCCTCGTTAAGTCCAGGTGGCACCCAAGTAAGCTGAGGGCTCCTCCCGAAGCCCAACGGTGGTCACACTACTGGTGAAGCCGAGCCGAGACCAGGGTGCTTGGCACTTGTTCTGGTATTGGGTGCCGGCCGTGACACACTGACATTGTAGCATCCTCTTTTGTTGATTCAGTTTTAATATTTGTAAGGATACTACATGCTTGAAGGTATATAAAACAATAAAATGTAAATACATGCTGTGGGAGCCACCTGACTTGCTCTCTTCTTGAATTGACAGGTTTTGACACATTGTGTCATTACAATTTCTACTAGTCCATTTGAACAAGTCTAATATCAATCTACAACACTGACTCATTTGGTTTCCATGATTCTGCTACAACATATTGCCCAACAGTCAGTTTTTTCCACTAAGTTTTATTCTTGGAGAATTATCACAACCCATGGAAATTCATTTTTGTTTAGGAAGGTTTTAAGTATATTGCTTAAATATCATGAGTGTTTTAGATGAACAGCTAGAGAACTGGACTTGGTTAAATAGACGTCAACCAGTTAAACAGCAGCCTGTCGTATACTATTTTTTGGAAGGGGGCAAACAACAAAAAAACCTTGTTTAGATACTTAAAATAAAACTGTGGGTTTTAACGTGATTCTTTCTAATTCAGTCTTCCCTGTCTTTTTTCAAATAATCCCTTTGACTCTAGATATTGAGGAGTCAATTATAGCTCTAAGTGGAAGATAATATCATTGCTGATTAAGGAAACTGTCTGTCATTATTTTCTATGGTTTGATTTTTTTTTTCCTTTGCTTTTAACCATAGGTGTGGGATTGGGGGATGGCTTGAAATATTTTCTTGAATAGACCTTTGAATTACCATATTGGGTTTTGTTGTAATTATTGAGAGAAGAATGCAGCTAATCCATAGTAAGCTTTTTACATAGATAAAGCATTACACATCTAGATGTGTATGTAGAAGAGCTGTTCGTCCTCTGCTCTAATGAAGAATGACATAATTGGATCAGATCAATGTTTCCTCTAGCAGCTCACTCATGCACTTGCATTCGACTTCCGAGGTCAGTCCACACAAATTATGTTCATAAAGAAATGAAAGGGGATGTTGGATCTGATATACTACTAATGTGGACAGCCTGAATGGCTTCAAACTTTCACCAAAAAGCAGGTTTTTTTCTATTGATCACTGTTAGTTTGATTTCATAACCTTAAAGGGCACCTGTTGTGAAAACATGTTGTCCTCAACCAAAGGTGCAGGCTAATAGAGCCCACATTCCAGTTGGGGATAACAGTAGTTTTTTTTTTTTTTATAAAAAATGCCCCCCCACCACCAGCACTAGGCTACTCGTGGTGCGAGCAGCCATTTCCTCTCACTCACATGCGCATAAGTGACCGGACATGGCTACCCCATCCCGGGGATTTTTTTTTTAAAAACTGTTATCCCCAACTGGAATGTGGGATCTGTTAGCCCACACATTTGGTTAGGGATAACATTTTTACCCAACGGGTGCCCTTTAAACATAGTTTCACATAGGGCAACCCAACCAGTATCTTCTATAGAATAGTGTATACAGCAATACAATTACGTATAAATACAGTAGGTAGAAAGGGTCCTGCTTGTTACCGTTTACAATCTTAAAGAAAAAGGTGTGTATAATAAAACCCATAAGGAGAACTTATTTTGGGTTTATAATTTAATAGCAGCATCTTGTATATCCATTATCATGGCTAAATGTTTATGTCACTTGACTGTGGGATTAAATTCAAATAGTATCATTGTTAGATGTATTTTCTGTCAGCTGAATGGGCATAATTTGATGTTAATGTTGAATGCACATTTGTTATAGGTACACAAACATTCCTTCTCTACATATTTAATTCTGCTCAATAGAAGCCATTTCTATAGGCTTTAATGAAGCAACATCTGGTCTGTAGTCCTAAATATAACACTTTGTTTTGATTATATGTTTGGAGAATTCTTAGCCTAGGCTAATGATATGACATGTCCCACTATATTTATGGAAACCATGCACTAAAGAAATGCACAGATGAAAGATCCTCCTATTGCTTGGCCTGAAACTGCAACTTTTAGCTTTTCAAATACTACATTTCTTAATTCCATTTAATACAAATCTTTCACATTAGCACAAATAATTAAATTACTAGAAATCCATCTGTGGTTCATTCTTTTATAAATCTGTCCCTTAAAAACCACCACAAATGTTTTTACAGTTGTTAGGGAAATCTGAAAAGCTGATCATGTTAATTTGCAGAAACAAAATCAGATTGCAACAAAAATCCCATGGTTTCTTAATTTTTTTTTTTTTTTTACAAATATCAGTTCAAACTTGAAAAATATCATGTTGAATCTACAGAAGCTTACCAGGTTTTAGCTGACAATTATTTTTAATTACAGTTTTCAATATTTTTTTCAAAAGGCTAAATCTTGATAATTCTAGTATTAAAAATTAAAATTCCAAAAATATTTTTTTTTTTTTTTTTTTTTTTTGCTGTGATTTTCTTGAATCATGGAGAAAAATGCTATATTAAAATATGTGCATTTAAACCAGGTTCAAGAGTTATGAAAATCTCCCCAATAAGGAATTTATATTAAATTGGGAGCAGTCAGGCATTTTTATTTATGGCAACAAGCTGTATAGTACAAGCAGATGACACTGTACAGCACGTGTGTGAGTAGATTCAGTTCATTGCTCAGTTCAGGTATGAATGAAACACTACAGGCTCCTTTTTCTGACAGTATGTTGTTTTAGTCACAGATGAATAAATGTTAATGTACTCAGTCTGTTACAGCAGGGAAGTTACACAGATTATAAATATAGCTTAAGCAATTTATTTACATGTTGGAATTTGCTGTTTATTCTGCATTGTTTCCAGGAATGACTGACTTTACCAAATAGAGTGTAACTGTTATCAGGGGATGCAGTGGGAACACATTGGTAAAGTTATCTATCTTATGATGTTTTTTCTGCTACAACAATCCACTGAATAAGTACACCGTTGAGTTCTATTTGTTTCTCTGACAATATTATAGTTCAACATAGGGAAAAAAATTATATTCCTGTGGTTGCAATGCAGGATTATTTATTATTTGTTATTTATATAGTGTGGGCACATTGTGCACTGCTTTTGCATCATTTACATCA
The DNA here is from genome assembly GCA_038501925.1 of Xenopus petersii. Taxonomy (NCBI): domain Eukaryota; kingdom Metazoa; phylum Chordata; class Amphibia; order Anura; family Pipidae; genus Xenopus; species Xenopus petersii. Next base: position 168,070,225 of record CM076673.1, read on the forward strand.
GTCCTATTGGAGCTTAGACTCTAATGCCCCAGTCACACCCTAGAATCAATGTTATTAGAAGCCATTTAACTTGCCTTGTTAGTTTTTTGAAGTGTGGGAGGAAACCAAAGTTTTTGGAGAAACCCAGCCAGATGTGGGGAGAAACATTCAAACTCCTTGCAGACAGTGCCTATTCTGGAATCACTGTAAGATAGAAGTGCTAAAGAATGAGCCATGGTGCTGTCCATTTAGTCATCTTAGTTGTAATACAAATGATGTAACAGTGCATGTTGTGTGTGATAAGTACATGTTCCCACTTGCCCCTAAAGTGTCACTTTTGCTGTCTCATGCTTGAGAAAGGGGTCACGCCCCGAAACGTTGCATCCGCAATAAATGAGCAAGGTTTAACCTGCTGAACTTACCCATGCTGTGCCGGTGTGTCCTGTTCCTACTTTTGCTGTCTACTACTGATGCCAATAATACACCAAATATTTCCTGGGATGTCACCTGTCCTTCAGGAGTTGCTGTACACTTTAATGTCTATTAACAAGGGTGATTTAAGTGTACATGTGCCCATAGGCATTATAGCTCTCTTTTGTCAATGCTCCTTGTTTTACTGCAAGAGTGTGTATTGCTTGGTAATTTTGTCTACTCTTAGGTGACACCAGTGAATTGGTGCTGGCATATCAAGCACATAAATCATTTAAACAATAAATATACCCAATAGGTTGGTTTTGCTTAATAAGGATTAATTATATCTTCGTTTGGATTAAGTACAAGGTGCTGTTTTATTATTACAGAAAAAAAAAGGAAATAGTTTTTTAAAATTTGAATTATTTGGATACAATGGAGTCTATATGAGACAGCCTTTCTGTAATTCAGAACTTTCTGAATAACACCTTTGCAGATAACGGATCCCATACCTGTATTTAGATAGGACAGATTAGAGCTCAGTAATGATCAGGAAGTTGAATAAATGATAGCAAGACAAGGGGGGTTTGTTAGTAGGATAAATTCAACCACTTTAGTCTCTGGACTGTCTCTGTGGATATTCTTATTTAATAAGACTCAAAACGAGTAAGCCCTTTGCACATGCACTGGTTTTTGTATTCACTAATGTGTGTTTGTATTAAAGGGCAAGTAAAGTCTAAACGAGAATAAGGCTATAAATGCTGTATTTTGTATACTAAACATGAACTTACTGCACCACAAGCCTAATCAAACAAATGATTTATGCTTTCAAAGTTGGCCACAGGGGGTCACCATCTCTTAAATTTGTTAAACATCTTTGCAAGACCAAGACTGTGCATATGCTCAGTGTGGCTGCTTAGGGATCGTCATTAGTTATCAAAGCAGGGAAACAAAGCTGCTTTAGTTCTGCATGGCTGGAAAATAAGGTGGGGGCTCCCCCTGCTGTTCATAAGTATGATTGTTTCCCTGCAGAGCAGTTAGGGACTGTCTGACAATTTCTATCCACAGCAGTAAATGAAGGGAGAATTTCACTGCATACAGTCAGGTTTCTTATAAAAACGGTACACATTTTTTAATTAAAGTATATTGGAGATAGGTTTCTTTTTCATTAAAGAAAGTAAAAATGGGATTTTTTTTTTGCCTTTACATGCCCTTTAAGCTGAGAAAATGTAACGTTAGCGATCTCTGTGAATTTCTAGTCCAATGTCGGAGTATTAGTGTATGGTATAGAGTTTGTCCCGCAAGTGCAGTGACTGGGAGAAGACACTATACCATACGAAATGACTAGCTCTCCTGAACTTATTCTCTATTTTTTGACTTTGGTGTATGGTGGGCCAGATAAACAGCGGGACACATCAGGTAATTCATCCTATTTGTTACAATGACCATCATTATGCATGTAAAATGTTGTCTGCGGAAATAATAACATTGCATTGTTGTTCAGGAGAATTCAGACTTGACAGGTGTTACTATTAACCACTGTTGAGAATCCTTGTAGTGTGTTATAATAATTATGGATTACCCTGTGGAATTAGGGGAACAAATCATTTACTTCTAAATCTCACCTTATGGGTTGTCTAAATCCTTTTTATATAGTAGAGTTTCTGATGGCATTGATACAGAGTATGGATTTATTGAAGCATGAAGATAAAGCTATGATCCCTCACCTTTCCCTCCTATATTTTGTGGTATTCTTTATACCATACTAAATCCCTGCATAATGATTGCTTCCCACCATCCAGATAATGTAATCTGGCTAATTTTCCTGCAGCAAAATGATCATGAAAAAGTTGATCAGTGGAAAAGCTCTCTGTCTTGTAAACGTCTCCCGAGGATATCTCAATGTAGTGTGACCTTTGTGGCATTAATGATGTTTAAATGCTCTTTTTTTCATTAGTGCCCAACTGTGCTCTCAGGATATTGTGTGAGCCAGGGATGTCTTTGAAGTTAAACCACCAACTATTGTTCTGGCTTGTTCCTTATTTTACGCAGAAATTAAACAAATTGTATCAGAACAAGAGGAGCAGACATCTAGCTTATAGCCTCAAAATGCTGACATGTACAAAACTGGAAAAGCCTTTTTGTAAATATTCTTATAGTTCTTATTTACTTTGCCTGAATAATTACCCCTGTGGCATCATTTTCTGAGTTTTAATAATAGGACAGGGTTTTTGTAACCATTTTGGCTCCAGTGACATTTGGCCTTTGGAGACCCTGATCAGCAGTTTTCAATGCACGGCTTATGCACCGGGACATTAAATTAAGTCAAGTGCAGTCTATTGAGAAACGTATTAATAAAGTTGTTGGAACTGTTAAAAAAAGAACTCAACACTTCTTAATAAAATAAAATGGTGACTGGCGAAACATTGAAACATTCTGTGGCACCTGGCATACATATTTTCATAAACACTGCAAAGCTAGAGGTTAATTCATACTTCCATACTGCCCTAATTTGTGGATTTTAGACGGAATGGGTGTTTATTGGCTTGGGGATATGGGACTTTAAAAGTTGCATGTAGTGAGTTCTCCTAAAAATGAAAGCAAAAGTAATTAAAATGACAAAATAATTCATTGGGACAGGGGAGATCCACGGGCTACTGACGCCTGAGGCAGCAACTCCAATGCCGCCCCGCTCTACTGCTCCGCACTTAAAAGTTTAGCATCAGAGCGGGTCAAAAGGGGCTGCATCGCTAGCGCAAGAACGCATTCTGTGCTTTCTGCACTAGCAGAGCCGAATTTCCAGTTTAAAAAACAGAAACTCGGCTTTTAAAGTTACAGGAGGCGGCTTTTTGCCGCCCCTTGTAACTGGCTGTTCACTGCTGCCTGGGGTAAGGTGCTCACTGGCAGGAATGGCCCTGCATTGGGACATAAAGAAAGTGACCTAACGCATTTCGCACCTATTAGGGTACTTGCTCATAGACTCAGGATCTGGGACTGGTTGTCCCAATTTTACATGTTTGTTAGTATACGTACTAGTCAATATTTCATCTAACAATGGGTTCTGCAAAAACTCAACAAAGATTATAATGGGGAGAAACCATAAGAATATCATCCCAATCCTTTCCCAGTTCCTCAGCTAGACCAACAGATCAATACAGTCAGATGGCGAGTACCACAGGCTCTTAAGGAAACATAAAGCAGAAATATAGTATTTTTTTGTGAAATATTATGCAAATTCAGCCATGGATAGCCATAACAAAAAGTTTATAGGTGACCTATCCATTTAACACATTTTCAATATGGCTTTCAGAAAAGTTGCTGCAGTGAATTTAATCCATAGAACCGCAAAATGGTGCTTTTCTGCTTTAAACCTACAATAAGAAAACAAGAAAAACATCTATCAGTTCTCTTCTTCTTCGAGATTAGTGGAAGCACCCGTAATATTAATTATAATTTTTTACAAAATATAAAAAAAAATAAAAACTAAATTAAATAAAATTGAGCTGATATAGTCATGTAGTCACTGACATATAGTGAGATGTATAGGGATAAGTGGTGTTTCCTTCCCTTGTGAAATCCACTCACAGTTGATGTACACTATGGAGTATATTTATCAAAAAGTGAAGTTAGAGATCACCACACTCCACTGGAGGGAAATACCACCACTCTCTATTCATTTCTATGAGGTTTTTAAAGGCATATTTATCAAATTATAAAAGTGAAAGTGATATATATACCCCTATGGGTTTATCATTTCATTCCCTAACTGGTTCTTACATGCAGCATGTGGGAGCCACTACGTACAGTATATGATGCATTTCATAATAAAACGAATGTAGTGAATAGGGTTGAGTTTTCAGCAAAAATAAAATTATTGGTAATAAATGCTGACTGGTTGCTTGGGTCATTGTGTCCCTAGCAATAAAAAAAATAATTCTTATTGTAAACAGGATAGTTGCATAAACTAAACAAACACACAAATTAAAATTTGATAGTGGAATACAATTGCCAACAGGATACTTATTTTAAAATGAACATATCTGCCAGAAAAACAAGTACAGGTATTGGATCTATTATCCAGAATGCTTGGGGACTTGGATTATCATACATTGTCTGCTAAAAATCATTTAAACATTAAATAAGCCAAGTGATATTGTTTTGCCACCAATATAGATTCATGCAGCTTAGTTACCATCAAGTACAAAGTATTGTTTTATTATTATAGAGAAAAGAAAATCATTTAAAAAAAAAAAAATGAAAATGTAGAAGATGGCCTTCCCATAATTCAGAGCTTTGTGGATTGCGGGGTTCTGTATTCTGTTATGAGGTAAGTTTCATGCATCCAAAGTTCGTTAAGAATATTAGCTTAGAAATATGCTTTTCTCATCACAAAATTATATTTGTTTCCTTTATCTATGTGCCCCTTGGGATACTACATTTTAATTAGGTAGCAAGAGAATGACTACATTTAGTCTAGTTTGAAATGAGAAAGATATCTAATTGGCAATGGTATTAATCCTTTTTGCTTTTTTATATAGACGCCGTTCATTGTTTTTTCTAATAATGGAAGTAAGATGAGGTATGGTTACAAAGGTGACCTGTACAGTACCCAGATATCATCTGAGTAACAAATATACTTTCCTATATACATATAAATTGCTGAGTCTCTTTAAAGAAAAAGTGTTTATAAATGATCCACATTTAATTGCATAATAATTTTTAATTAACTGTATAAACCTATAAAGCAGTTTTTTTTTTTGTTTTTTTTTTTTAAATTCCATTTCATCTTGCTTGAGGGGGCTAATAATTAGTTAATATCTGCTGGTAGCGTCTTGACGGTTCCTTTGGTTTTCATTAGCCCCCTGGGAAACTGCTTGAGCAAGCACTAGCCCATGACACACAGAAGACCCCATGCCTTGATATGAAAATCTATCCAATTTGCTCACTTCACGACTACATTTCACTATAATTGCAGAGACTATGGAAATCCATTGTTTGCAAGTATGATATAAGAATGGATGTAAATCTGAATACTGCTCTCTAATGGTTCATATTATTCCCTTTTGTGCATTAGGTAAGACGTGTACTTGGCAGGCTGTAATACGTTGGTTCACTGAAGGTTTAACCCAGAGCCTGCATTTTATGTAGCTGTAAAGTTTACACAGTTCCATATATCACTGGTGAAAAATCCAATAAAATTAATGCTATCCAGTTACACAAAGCAGTGCTGCAATCTTGTGTAGGTCAATAAAAGCGGGAATATGTATGTGCAATGGCTTGGCTGACCTTGACATTTAGATTTGGCTGTAGTGTATTACATAGGATATATGGCTTTAGGTAAAATGTATGCATGAATTGTAGGGGCTCTTGTGTTATTTAAAAAAGAGTTACTGGGGGAATATGTTTGCAGTTCCATATAATGGTAAAGTCGGACTGGGCCCCCGGCTCTTGGGGGCCCCACAGGCCCAGACCCGCTCCCTGTACTATTCTTGCCGCAACCTCGCTTCCTCGGGCTGGTTGCAGCAAAAACTGTGTGTGCATGTGCGCACACACGGCAAAGAGGGTAGTAGTAGGCAGGGGGGCCTGATACGGCAGCCTTGTTGGGACCCTTTGCATAATAGGAAAATGTTCTTTTTCTTTATTGAAAAAAAGGGCATTAACCCTTACAGAATAACATTCATATCTGTTAATCAATTACATCAAACAGAATCAGGTTAAGATGGCTGTACAAATCGGTGCCAGAACTAGGGATAGGCAGCAGAGCAGACTGCCAAAGGTGCAATGGGTGGGTATTGAAACTGGAGTGGAAGTGGTGAGGAGCTTGGCAAGCAACATGGTCGGCAAGAAGGGGTGTGTGTAAGAAAATGGCTTGCAGGCAAGGAGGTGAGCCCAATGGTGGCAGGGGGTGTGGAGGCACTATGGTAGGGCCCATGTCTTGGACATCAATACAGCTTGGCCTAGAAATTGATATATATTCAATACAAACCTGATAATTATGGCTGTGCTCAAATATACCATTTCTTATTTCTTATAACTGTGCCTTGGGGTATACTCACAATGATTATGTGAATAGGGATAGGCTAGGGAACATCTGCTATATATTCATACTGAATTATAACTTCTCCAATGGAAAGCCTTTGAAACACCCTCCTCTCCTGCTATGCCCCGGAGACTAATTAAAAAATGAGTGATAGAGTACAATTAGTTTCTAATTTCTGTGCAGACATTAGATGAGCTGTATATAGCTCTGAATTACCCCCTCCATGTCCCCTTGTTTTTGGCTTACAAATAAGGAGGAGTTAATTATACAAGGTGATTTGTGAGCACAATCTGAGGAAATACCACTTCCTCTACCCCTCAAAGGAAGTGGAAGTGTAAATCATGCCTGCAAAAATGTGTTCTTTCTACTTCCTTCATATGACTGGTAGAACTTATATTTATATGTTTATTTACAGCATATTTGGTCATTGCAAATGGTTACCGGCCCTCTGCACATTTTGCAGAGTTATGTCCATACCATAAAAACATAAAGCAAACCAATTTAACACTAAAGGCTTGGTGGTATTATAAAAATTATTGTAAAATAGAATAGTTTTTCAAATGATAACATACCATTACCCTTAAACTATCATTTCCTTCCTAGTATGTTAACAGTTGATAATGTGTTCTGCATATATCCCTTCCATAGATGGACTCACAAAATATTAGGTGATATGGATAAACTGTACCCTGGACACATTTCAACCATGTAATTATGTTAAACTGAGATGGGCAGAAACATTTCAAACATATGATGCAACTCACATGTGACTTTAGGTGCTAAAAATATACTCTACCAATAAATAAAAAACATAATATTTTGTGTGAATTGATATGGAAAGTACCTATGAAAGCTCCACATTTTATCTGCCAGTGCCATAATAATTTTTTCCGTTCAGTCAGTGATAGGGATAATATCATGCGATCAGAATTCAAGTCCAGTCACACAGTGTCATCCAGCAATTAAATGTTATTTGATTGTTGAGTCTGGATCTCAGGTGCAGAAGAATTCCTGCCTTTGGTTGACAGTCTTTATAGCTTCATAAAACCAGTCTCGGAGGAAATCTGGATATAGAAGTTTTTCCTATTGGAAATACCTAGAGATAAAGTGCACTCTGAGCTCTAAGGATGGTCAGAATCAATGGGTATTGTATAATGAATATGCCATTCACATATGTATAAAAAAAGCAAAGGCAAATACTTAAAGGGATACTGTCATGGGAAATTTTTTTTTTTTCAATATGAATCAGTTAATAGAGCTGCTCCAGCAGAATTCTGCACTGAAATCCATTTCTCAAAAGAGCAAACATATTTTTTTATATTCAATTTTGAAATCTGACATGGAGCTAGACATATTGTCAATTTCCCAGCTGCCCCAAGTCATGTGACTTGTGCTCTGATAAACTTCAATCACTTTTTACTGCTGTATTGCAAGTTAAGCTGGCCATAGATGCAAAGATCCGATCGTACGAATCATCGTACGATCGGACTTTCCCATCTCCCGACCCGCCACTAACCATTCAGATCAAAGTCTTACCAGTCAGATTAGTTAAAGAACAGATCAGCAATGTTCTCCCCCTGACAGCAATCGTACGATATCTACAGATGAAGCCACTTGGATTTGTGAGTTAAATGCGTCATGACTCAGGGGTAATTGAAGAAACCGTGTTATCTTAAGTCATCTTAACTCATTTAATGCATTTAACCTTTTCATTAGCATACCAAAGCTCCATTGTTCACAATGGTGAATGCTTTAATTAGATGGGATGTTGTGACACAGTTTTCTGTGTTAAATGAGATAAATGGGATATCTGTGTTTAGTTATTCTGTGTCAAACAGACAAACCAAAGTGACTGCATCTGTATGTCCAACCAAAGCTAGTGACAGTCTCCCACTGAAAATCGTACGATCGGCAATACATGCAGAGATATTATCGGCAGCCGACAGAAATTTTCTAACCTGTCCGATTGACCAAACGACCGATCTCTGCCGGACGAAAAATGTCGGGACTCTCCACACACGGTCCAAAAATCATACGAATCCTCGATTCGTATGATCAGATCTTTGCGTCTATGGCCAGCTTTAGAGTGATATCACCCCCCTCCCTTCCCCCCCCCCCAGCCAAACAAAAGAACAATGGGAAGGTAACCAGATAACAGCTCCCTAACACAAGATAACAGCTGCCTGGTAGATCTAAGAACAACACTCAATAGTAAAAACCCATGTCTCACTGAGACACATTCAGTTACATCGAGAAGGAAAAACAGCAGCCTGCCAGAAAGCATTTCTCTCCTAAAGTGCAGGCACAAGTCACATGACCAGGGGCAGCTGGGAAATTGACAAAATGTCTAGCCCCATGTCAGATTTCAAAATTGAATATAAAAAAATCTGTTTGCTCTTTTGAGAAATGGATTTCAGTACAGAATTCTGCTGGAGTAGCACATTTAACTGATGCGTTTTGAAAAAAACATGTTTTCCGATGACAGGATACCTTTAACTCATTGTAGCAATAGACTCTAGCGCAAAAGGTGAAAAGAAAATATAAAAAGATAAAAAGACGCACTCGGCACAAGCAAAGCATTGCTAGGACCCAGGAGGAAGAGGCTCCGAATACCAGCTCCTCTATGAGAAAAAGAACTGCTTCTTCTTCCAGTGTCGAAGAGCAAACAAATTAGAAAAAAACATACAGAAGACAAAAAGGCTAAAAAGAAGCATAGAAAGAGAAGCAAAAAACCTAAAAAACCTACAAGGCATAGGAAAATCTCACAGAACAGTTCATCTACTCAGCAACAGTCTGATTTAGAAGTATTACAGGATGCGTTTTCCAAAGCTCTTGTAATATCTACAAGTGCAGCAAACATTAGTGTTGCCACTAGTCAATCTGCCCCACCAACAATGACTGTAGCCAAAGATACTAACGCTATACCAAGTACTAGCTCTTTGGTGACGAAGAAAGGTGGATTTGACCAGCACAATGCAAATAACACTGGATACGTTGGACGAATTTCATTACCAGCAACTGGTAACAGAATGATGCCTAATCCTAATATTAGGCATCATTCTGTTACCAGTTGATTTCTAAATACAATCAATTAAATATTCTGTACTGTTTCTGAAATAATCAAGTTTATCTTCACTATTCCTCTCTCAGCATCTGTTTCTCTTTATTCTGTCTTCATGCAGCAGTTGGATGTCAAATAGTCATTGACAATTTGAGCCAATATATCTTATAGGGGGGTTTCCTTGCCTAGCCAGCGCCGGATTTCTCTGAGGTGCGCCCCTAGGCCGCGCGGTCCGACCAGGCGGCCGCGCGGTCCTAGCGCCCACCTCACCTCACTTTCTCAGTGCGCCGGCGTTTCGCCGGCGCAGCTGCTGTAAATGAATGGGGACGCACGCGTCCCCATAATGCGGCTGGGCGGCATGCCGCCCCTATTTTTTTGCCGCCCTAGGCCCAGGCCTATGCGGCCTTGCCGCAAATCCGGGCCTGCATAGCAGATGAATTACAGCTCATTCAAATTCAGATTTCAATAGAGTGAGCTCAAATACATAGTCTAGGAAAGAAGAGCCCCCTTATACGATACATTGGATCTAACTGTCAATGAATATCTGACACCCAACTCCTGCATGAAGAGAAACCGATGCGGAGAGAGAGAGGAATATTAAAGATAAACTTGATTTTTTCAGAAACGGTACAGAATATTTAACTGATTATATTTAGAAAATGTATTATTTCAGTATGCTGAAGCTAATAAAACATTTTCATTTTTGCGATAGTTCCCTTTTAAGTCTGCTAGAAGATTATGTAAGCATTAAATACACCCAATAGTTTGGTTTTGCTTCCAAATAGGATTAATTATAACTTAGTTTGAATCAAGTACAATGTGCTGTTTTTTTATTACAGAGAAAAAAGAAAATCATGTTTTAACTTGGATAAAATGGAGTCTATGGGAGATGTTATTTCCGTAATTCTGATCTTTCCGGATAATGGGTCTGATACCTGTACCAGTACTGATTGGTTACATTATTTGTAACTGGGGTATATCAGCCTATTTACTTGACATGATCATCATGTGCAGAGCTGTCAATCTGGAGTAACCAGATTTTCCGATTTGTTCTCCCGTCGCCCTTCTGCATTCCCCCAGTTTCCCATTATTTTGGCGATTTGCAGATGAAAATCTGATGTGCACATGCACAGTGACGTCAGCCATGCACAGCATTGTTCCAATGGTTTATGGAGGGGTTTGTTTATTTGTGCCACATCACGTCCACTGAGGTCATGTCCACCATTGCATCAGAAGCTGACAGCTCTCTATGTGTGTAACCAGCCCAGACTATGTATTGTTTATGGTAGCTTATAAAAGCAAACTATTAATAATACACAGTATTGGGGAACAACCTATTTGTAACATTTATAGATAAACACTTCATCTAAAAATCAGTTAAAATGTGATACAGCTTTAATTGTTGGGCCAAATCAAAGAACTGATATATCCCCAAATGATTACCTTAAGAATACTGGGATCTATGAAGTTATAAACAAAGTGTTATAGTAAGCTGTATTTCTTTTAGTTGTTTATTATCCAAAAGAAAATCCTCAAATATGTACTCTTCTTTGTATCTTTGGGTATAATGGTTTGATTTATGAAGGTCTGGCTATGAGCAATGCATACCTGTAAGGGTACCTGTGCGACGGGCTCGTCTGTCGCGCCATCGGCGGGGACGCCCGCCGCACCATCCTTCTTCCTAGCTGTGCCAGCATGTTTTCGTTGGCGCTGGCTCCTCTATAGGGCGCGCGCGGCGCGCCTCCTTCCATGTAAAAGGCGCTGGCGTATGACGTCAGCGCGCAAAGGCGCGAAATTCAAACAGTATTTAAGCCCATTCTGTCTGCTGACAAGTTGCCCGTGATAGGATTTGTTCCTGGTGCTTCTGAGCTTAAGCTATTTCTGTCTGAACCTGTTTGTGATTCCTGTTTTGACCCCTGCCTGGCTTTTGACTGTTCTGACTTCTGGATCCTGACCCTTGCCTGATTACCGACTACCTCTTTTTGATTAACCCTCTGATTGACTTCCTGGTTTGACCCATGCCTGCCTGACTACGTTTATTCTCTGCCTGCCTCGACCCAGCCTGTCTGACCATCCTTCTGCCTAATCCTTTGTACCGTGACCTTCGGCCCAAAAGACTTTGCTACCAGCCGTGCCCCTTTGCCAGCCAGGACATCTCACCTTGCACCTCTCGTTAAGTCCAGGAGGCACCCAAGTAAGCTGAGGGCTCCTCCCGAAGCCCAACGGTGGTCACACTACTGGTGAAGCCGAGCTGAGACCAGGGTGCTTGGCATTTGTTCTGGTATTGGGTGCCGGTCGTGACAACACCTCCCAACTGTCCCTTTTTTCGGAAGGGACAGTCCCTCTTTTGATAGCTCAACCCACAGTCCCTCATTTGTACTGGAAAGTCCCTATTTTCTCTGCACTGAACAGCCAGAAAAAGAAACAAAGTTTCTAACTTAATTGGCTTTTAGCAGAGAGCGCAGAACAGGTAACAGGTGCAAATAAGATACTTTGTAACAATTTTGAGACACAAAAAAACAGGTTAGATAAGGAGAATTATTTTCAAACTTTCATAACCTGCCAAATTTTGCAAAATGAACATGGTAATTAGGGGGTGGGGTCACATAAAGGGGCGTGGTCAACAAATCACTGTGCTACGTGCGAAAAAAGTCCCTCTTTTTACTTGGGAGGTATGGCAATGGACCATGAAACATGTAACTGCTGAAACTCAGACATGGAAATGTGCAATAGATTTACCTTTTGCTTTCAAAAATAAATAAAAATACCTTGTGGTATTTAGGTACTAAGGTATTTAGGTACTAAGGTAAAACAGCAATGAAAAAAGAAGGTATCGGAGATTAGAAAATGCATGTTTAATTTATTACAACTTTATGTTCTAAAACAAACCATTATATAGCACTTTTGAATACTGCTTTAGCAAGAAAATAAGAAAGAAACGGGGGGGGGGGGGATAGAATATCTGTACAACCAAATAATAATAATAATATCCCTATGATTATTTTTATTGGATCTTTCGTATGAATAGTAGAATATCAATATTTTCATTTTATATGTACCTGTGTATTCTATGTATATGCACAGGGGGGAAATTAACTTGATGGACTATTGATATATTCTAAATGCTGATTTGATCCTGTAGTTTGCATTTTCCCCTATAATTTTATAGCTGATCCTGTTTGATACCATTGTCGATTCCAGACCAATATCATACAAATCATTAGCAAAATCATTAAGAAGAACTAAGACCAATGGATATTTGCTCTATTTTCCAGATCAAATAGTAAGGAAGTAAAACAGCATCATTCCTTCTAAATCACTATATTGTATTACTTCCCTGCAGTGGGTAACATATTGTTTTTCTCTTTAATGTTGTTGTAGTTGTCTTAAGTAAATGGATTATGTAAAAGAGAGTATATTGAGCTGCAGTTTATCTGAAAAGCAATACAAAATCCATAACCTCTCGATGCACTTCCTAGACAAGTGTATGAAAATATATAGCCTTTGTTGTGAATCTTAATGTTCTGCTTTCACCTTGCGCCGTGTTATTAACCACCTGTGTTACCTGAGTCAGACTCCTCCCCTCCGTAACCCGCAAACATATTCCAGCGGGCTGTATGATGACAAATGGTACTGCTAAGTGGTGAGCCGATCAATAGAGAGTGCTGTCCATTTAGGTAATGGACGTCTTTGTCATATCAGCTGTTAAAGTATTCTGAAGTGATGGGTCCCTGTAGGTCTGCAAAGCAGAAACCATCTAATATGTTGTACCATTACTATGCACCCCTAATATGTAACAGAGCGTTTCAAGTGCTCAGATATTGAGCTGCTCACAGCAATCACTTTGCTCCATCTGAGAGGCGAATGGAATGATATTTCCTCTTTGCTTCAGCCCTTTGTAAATGTTCTCAAAGGTAAAGCAAACCTCTATATCTAATGAGAGATAAGAGATGTTACTGGAGGCCTGGGAGCATAGAAGGCCATGTGGGGGCCCTAACTGATTTGCTGCTTAGATATACTGTATACTGACTGTGTGCAAAGCCATACCTTCTCACTAGGGTTTCAGGGTTGTCCAATCTGTGAGGCAAATTTACTAAAGGACGAATCAGAGATGTTGGTGGCCACTTATTAAATCAAAATAAATACAAAAGAGATCCTCTTTTGTCCCAGACATAAGCCCACCCTAAAACAAATGTGGAATGGGCTTCAAATGGTTAAAAAAAATCTCAGAAAAATACATTTAACAGTTACAACTTTTAAACATAATCCAAATTTAAAATATGAAAGAAACTCCAGCGTTTTGTCTTTTTTTTTACTTTTTGCATACAGGATATGATGTCACTGACGTAAGATTGAGGCGGATGTAGCTTCATCTTATCAATTCGCCTGGTATAACCTGGCGAAACAGAGTCTGGCGAAAAGGGTAACGTATAGAAAGTTCGCACTTTGATGAAATTGCATCATAACGATTGTTCGCCTGAGCAAAAACTTGCAAGGCAAAAGGGCAGCAAAACTTCTTTAGCGCTTGTCCTCTTCGCCTTTTAGTAAATTGGCAATTTCCCTGCCAATTGTCATTTTGTTGAATTTTCACTAGCGAAGCCCACTTTGCCCTTTAGTAAATTTGTCCCTGTGACTCTAATCCTGATGTTTACCTTCTTTAACTAGTGAATAGTAATACTTTTTACCAGGCATGGATTTTCCAGCAAAAAACTGCAGTGATAAAATGCCCATTGACTTTGTATTTTGCATATAAACCCCCCTGCCATTTTTTACACAAAAAATGTCCATTGACTTAAAAGCGTTCACAAATTTACCGTTTCATACATTTTTTCTGAGATTTGGCAATTTTATTGGCAAAAGGGGACAAATTCACCCATTATTAGCTTCAACTAATGGTGACTTGTCAATAGTGGCAGATTAACGACAGTTGGTGCAGACTGAACTGTTCCCATATTAAAAAAAATGTAATATTCAATTATGTTATGAAATTACAGGTCCCAGTGTCTGAAAGGTGCTGTGAGATCAACAATACCAGTGTGTTCTTTCCAGATGCTTTTGTAACATGGAATTTCCTACAGTTCTTTAGAAAAATGTCCTTGCTCACAGCCCTTGCACTCCACTATATGTCCCATGGAATCTTGAATGCACTCTTTATTCCAGACCAGAGTAGATTTTTGTTTGTGTGTATCTTTAAATCTGCTGCATCCAGATTATTTTGCACAGAAAACCACACCTATTCTTTTCCCCCCAGGTCCTTGTGTCTTGTTTTTTTATGTGCTTTTTTTTTTTATTTCCGTGCCCTTATCATAATATCATATCACAGCTTGGGGCCACATCTCTTAATGACTTGTATTTACATGACATTAGGACTGCTATTCTGTCCCTGAACCTGCTTTCTGCCCTAGGACCCCTTTGGATGCATATGGCATATATTTTTGTTATTGCTCAGTGCTTTCATAGTACATTTGTCATCTTTCAGTTTCATTAAGTCTACAACTATGATAGTAAAGCTACAAATGACCTTTTTGTCTGATGCAGACAGTGACAGGCAGACAGACGTCTTTTTTTATTTAGTTATTTTTTCTGCTTTTTGAATTATTTAGATGTGGAGCAACTCTCTGTTTCTAAGGTATACCCTAGCAGCAAGACATTGTCTGAATGAGAGAACGGAATATGAAAGATGAGGTATTAAAAAGTACCAGTAACGATAACATTATAATAATATTGTAACCTCTCAGAGCAATAGTGTGTTTGCTGCTGTGGTCTGTAGAAAAGGGCAGTAGTATATTCTGTAGGAGGGGTCTCCAACCTTTTTTAAGCATGCACCACTTTAATACTTTTTCTTTAGGAAATAAAAATGTCAGGTACATGATATAGGTTTGGCCTAGATTCCATGAGCAGCCATCCCACCTGGAAGAAAGAAAGGACAGTTGGCATTTATTGCACATATGCTGCAGAGTGTCTGACACAAAAGAACAGCAGGGGTAAGTGGCAGACTCTGTGTGAGTATGGGTGTGATTGTACAGTCCCCTGTGGTTATCAAAACACAACCTCCTCGCCACTTAGATGTACCGCAAGTGTTTATATAGCAGCAACCTTTCACTAGCGATATCAGCCCTGCAGCCGCTTGCTCATAGATAAGCAATATTATTTTAATGGCCCTTTAAGCAATTTTATCCTTCCATCATAACGCAGTAAAGGAAGCACAGGCTTTCTTTCTATCTGCAGGGATATGACAATAGAGCCCTACATTAACAGCTTAATCCAAAAAGTATCACCTGCAGTTATTACATGGAAGTGCAGTGAAACAGACTAGCATATGCATTTATAAAAAAAAAAAAAAAAAAAAGGCTTAGAATCTTAGCTTCACGTGGTTTTTTTTTTTTTTTTTTGAAAAGCATCTTTTTCTTAATTATTCTTGTGAAAACTAGTGTAGCAAACATTAGGGTGTTTTCTTGTATTCATTGGGCTGACCATGCACATAACAGTTATATTTGTTTTGTACCATTATTGGTATGTGTATGGTGGAGCATTGATCTTGTGTGATATCCATGTACTATGGGTATTGATCAGTTTGGGAATGGGGCAGGTTTAACACTTTAGAAAGTGAATATGGTACATTGGCACATAAAGGGAAGAGGAGTTGCAGCTCCGCAATTGCAAGCAATGGTGTAACTAGTGTGTTGGTGGGCCCAGCACACGGAGATTCCACCCATGTGCATCCCCCTTCCCCCCCACAGATAAGAGAGCAGGGATAGTCTTTTCAGCTATAGAGGAAGCAGCTTCCTCTATATTTATACCACTGTTAGCAAGGCTGCTATATCGCGTGTAGCCCCTTGTATATTCTTCATCCATTCGTCCCATAGGCAGGTTGGAGGCATCATATCCGATTAGGGTTGCCACTTTTTGTCCAATCTGACACTTGGTAGGGGCGGGGACATGACATAACAGGGGCGGAGCTGTGACACACTAGGGGGACGTACTGTCAGGGGCTGGGCTATAACATGGCGATTGGCCAATCAAATCGTCAAACACAGGGAATTCTGACCTGTGCAGCCTTTAAAAAACCAGGCTGTCTGGGTCAACCCTATACACGATCAGTGCATTTATGGCCAACATAGTACTGTCACACATTGGAGAGGAGTGAATCAGGCTTTTCTCTGCAAAATATGTAGATTTGGACTGCTCTGTTACATACAATTATAGCCTGTGTTTTTGGATTTATAAAATATGCCCACATATATAATAATAGGCACTGCATTTGTCCAGGTGCAGTAACCCACAGCAGCCAATAAGATATTTGTAATAATAATATTTATAAACAGATATGCCATAAATGCTATTGGCTGTCTATACAGGCATCAAACCCGTTATCCAGAATGCTTGGGACCTGGTGTTTTCTGGATAAGGGGTCTTTATATCATTTTGATCTTCATACCTTAAGTCTGCAAAAAATAATTAAACATCAAATAAACCCAATAGTATTGTTTTGCCTCCAATAAGGATACGTTATATCTTAGTTGGAATTAACACAAGATACTACTTTATAATTGCAGATGAAACATAAATAATTTTTAAACTGGAATTATTTGATTGAAATGGAGCCTGTCGGAGATGGCTTTGCTGTAACAGGTTTCCAAATAATGGATCCCATACCTGTATTATATTTCACATGAAGGCAAGCCAGTTTGCAATGTGATCCGAGTCTTTGTTACTGTATGTATTACCCCTGCCCATGAATTTATGCCCAAATAGCCAAGCCATATGGTCAAAACAGGCCAAACTGCCTAACAAAACCTGTAGATGTATTGCAAGCTCTAGCATTACACAATAAATGATCAGCAGAAATTTGCCTTGTCTGCTCCCGGCTGAAAGTTATCCTTTTTCCAAAATATAATTGTACTCTTTGTGATATTTATTGTGTGCTTTCAAGTTAAAATGCCTGGCCTTGTTTAGTTGAAATTACAGATCAACTTGTTGAAATGCAGACAATAGTAATGTGATCCGTTATTCCCAGCTCATTCCGATCCCATTGTGGCTAAGGAAAAGTTGAATACATTAACCACTATTAAGTCATTGCTTTGGTACAGGCTTGTAAGCAGTAATCATAAAATCTCTGTTGCATTAATGATCAATGGAGACCAGCCTGGTCCTCTTCAGAGAGTTCTAGTTCTGGTAGATAAGAGCAGATTACCTTCCTGTCATCCTACTGGTATTCTCAAGGCTCTAATTTATTCACCTATGTTTTAACAAAGTGATGGGGAACATCTGCACTGTAGGCAGGAGGCGTAGGCTGAGAAATTCTGATTTATAGGTATAACAAGTAGAAAACTTGTATCTGGCAATGAAGATAAAGACTGGCAGTGACATCATCACACAATACTAAGTGCATGGCCTGAGTATCACAATGATGAAGGTTTCCTATATAAAATATGAAATGTGTTTGTGTTACTGTTTCCCCGTATTTGCCGCTATTAGAGGGAGGCTTTGATCAATAAAACCTTATTGTCTCTGCTGAATCACCGGGATATTCTAATTAGTAGTTTAATGGTGAATGACACATCAGTGGAAAGGCAAATATCGGAGGGAGCAGTCAGCGCGGAATTAAAAGCGCGTGCATTGATTATATTCGCCACGTGTTGTTCCAGTCTGTGGCTGCTGTTGCAGCACTGTGCCGGGTGCAAGTTTTAATTCGGTCATTTCAATGGATTGTTAGAATAGAAAACAGATATGATTAAGTCCAATGAAAAAAAATATTTCTTTCTTTATGTTTTTAGGAAATTTGCATGAAAGTAACTATTGTAATGTCTACATTGTATCTGATTTCACCTGGACAGCTCGGTTTTTGGAAAGCCTGTCTGAAAAGTGCCTCTCTGGATTTCCATATTAGTCCAGACGGGACATTGAAGTAATGACATGGCAATCAGCCAATCGCTGATCGTCGTGTTATCAGCCCCACCCAGACTTCATGTGCCACCCCCTGATGTCACTGGCCCGCCCCCAATGTCATCTGCCCCACCCCCAGGCCATTTTCCACCAATTTAAAAGGTGGCAACAGTACTGATACTTATTGCTATTTTTAGCATCACAATCTCAGGAGAATGCAGGACTCATGTGTAAGATCCCTAAATCTAAACCTGGTGTGTCCGCAACTGGGAGGGGTTGAATGGAAATTTGGGTCTGGTTGGGTGTGGCCTGATATGGCATAGTGGAAGAGGGATTTTGAATATTTGAATATGGACTATCAGGGGATGTAGGAATTATTACTTGTGGTATATGCCCATATGTCTAGTGATAATAATCATCATTCTTTTTACTCTAAAAGTTTGTTTACTTAATAATTTAGCAAAAAAGCAATTCTTTAGTATTCTTCCCATTAGTACACCATGGTGGCCCTTGGACTGATATATTCTAAACTCTGCCAGTCTAATTAATGTTGTGTTAATTGAAAAATAGCCATTTTCCTAATAACACTGTAGCCTAATACAAAAGGAAGATGCGATGAACCAGATGTCTTTTCCATAAAAACGTGGAATTATTTGTAATGGCCTTTTTGTTCTGTTGCTTTTATTTTGTTCTTACTGAAGTTATTACCAGGAAACAACAAATTCATGCTTTGGAATAAGAAAGAATTGCTTTTATTGAATGTTTTTACACCAAACAGACAAGGGGTATTTTATTTATGGAAAATAAACATGTTGGGGTCTTTGGCAGTCTTTTAATTCTGCCCCATTGTCTCCTAGTAGTCTCAACGGAGTGTGAATACGCCAATATAATGCTGAATTCCCCAGCAGTCTTTGCCTGCTCAGTTGCTCCTACGTGAAACAGAAGTGTATAGAGTATATACACAGAATATAGATTTAGATATTATTTCTTTAAGGGTAATGCCATGTACTGCACTTAGCTGTATGCCATTACCCCAAGGAAACGTTATTTTGTACACTTTTATTAGTTTATGTGTGGGGCAAGGAGAGGGCCCAAGCCCCTTGCAAAAATAATAGTTTTCAAGCCCCCATCACCACCATCGAATTGAGGAAAATCGCAGTGCTGGTGGGATCTGCCCCTTTACATACATCCCAACATTTTGGAAATAGAAAGAGGGAGAAAAAGATTTGCCTGCTGTGCGCTGCAATTTTTTTTGACTACTCCCATTTTTGTGACTACACCCCCCCCCCCATTGCCATGTTCATTTTGCAAAATTTGTCAGGTTATGAAAGTTTGAACACATTTCTGTGGGTTTTATATGTTATTACAGTTTTGTTAATGAAGGTGACTTGCCCTTTAAGCTGCAAGTCCGTTTCCCCCAAGAGACCTGCTTATCTTTAATTGCTACAATTGTTTCTTTGCTTACCTTTAATTGTTTCAAAAGTATCTAAGTGCACCTGCCACATATTCTGGGCTCTCTGCCAAAAGCCAATTACTTTTTAGAAACTTTGTATCTTTTTCTGGCTGTTCAGTACAGGAGATAAAAGAAAAAGTCGGGACATTTCAGTAACGATCCGGGACTGCTGGTTGAGCTATCAAAATCGGAACTGTCCTGCAAAAAACGGGACAGTTAGGAGGTATGCCTTAATTATGCCACTATGGCCAATTTAAAGGAGAATGAAAGGTAGTGTCCCTGGAGAGCCCTCCATTTAATTTCCAGAACTGCACAAACTCTGCCCCATAATGCCCCATTCCCCTTACACATTGGGAAGTAGCACAATGAGGTTTCTACACTGTGTTACTCTTCCCAAAATCTAGGTGTGATAGGGACATTGGGATATAAGACAAAGGGACACCACTACCTGTAAGGGGTTCATTCTCTTTTAAAGCTGCAGCAAGCATTTTGTTGATTGCAGTTTATTTGGTAAAATTGTAGTCATTATATTGAATATGAATGGGTTAAACTCACCTGCCTGTGTTTCACCTCTCCCATACATTGAATATACATGTGAGGCCTCGTTCCTTTGTTGGCTACGAAAACTGTAACCCAAGGCAATTTTAGCATCTTACACTAATCTGTTAAAAGGCTTTCTTGTCACTTTTATGCGTTTTTAATTTTCTTTGCTAACAGGTTGGCAAACATCCTTATCATATCAGTTATTGGTTGCTAGGGTTACGGCCAAATCTGTAATTTGAGCAGGAAACCCCCTTGTGTTGTTTATAACTAAATCAAGTTTTATTTTATTAACCATGCATATGTGCAAGCAAATATCCCGGCTCTTACATATGACTTGTTTTTAGACCATAGTCTCCTGCTGATTACATTTCAGATGGATGTTGGGTAACAATAACCAACCACAGTCATTTTTTATTTCTTGTGCTCAAAATGATTTTGAGGGGGTGAAATAAGGAACTCTGGTCATTTCAGTTGATCATAATACTGTTTTACACTATAAATATGTTTCTTTGCAGCAGTGAAACGTGTAGTCTATTTTCATTGGCTATCATAATGCCTGTTAAAGCCTTATTTGTCATCAAAGGGGATTAATTTTAATAGAGAAATAAAGGAGAAGGGAGCGCCCTTAAGCATTCTGAGCTCAACATCAAGCTTGTAAAAAACAAGCACTAGACTTGGTAAGCAGCAGATTGCATCCTAACTAGAGGCTCATATATACTAGTTTATTCTCAGCCTAATCTAAACTACATAAATGCATTTTTAAAAAATGAAAGCTTTGTCGAAATAAAAATATTTATTACGAATAAAGACAATTAAATCACAACCCCCTTAGTACAGTAGAACACACCATATCATCTGTGATAAAAATGATAGATATCCAGTAAATAACTGCATTTAGTTTTCAGTAGTGATGAGCAAATCTGTTTCGCGAAACTGCAAAAATTTGCAAAACACATTGAAGGCAAACATTTTTGTACGTGCAGCAATTTCTTATGCATGCAACAATTTTTCTCACTCCAAATTCATTAAAGTCAATGGGTGTTTTTCTTGTGGCAACTTTTTCATCTTGGCGACTTTTTTGAAATTTTAAGGCTTATGTAACTGCTACTGTTAGAGGGCTAGAAACAGGTTTCATTGTTTTCCATTCGGCAAGTAGTAGTTAAAGCCCCTTTAGAAAACATGCCAACTACGAAGTAGCAGCTACAAATATCCACTTGTGGTATAAGACAAAGAGTTGAGTTTCTGGTTGACCATGGGGTGCAAGACACAGAGAGGGCTGGTGGGTGCTATTCATCTGTGGGTGAAAGCAACAGTAGGCAGTGGGAATTTGGGGTGACCAGATAATCCAACCTCATATGGCCAAATGAGAATCACAGGCCTTGTGAATATAATGCTGATTTAAGTAGATACAGCTATACAGGTATAAATGCATACAGAACCTTGGTCAGGGTTAAAAGTCACAATCTTAAAATAGATTAATTTAAGATTAAGTTTAGAGGAAATAGTTTGGGTTAAAAGTCATCAAATCACTTGTCAGATAAAATCTGTATTATGAGATATGTTTCTTTTGTCAAATGGGGGGTTTTAATAACATACTCAACGATTGGCAGATCCCATCACTTGCCTGCTCACCCTAAACCAATGGTGTACAGTCAGTTCCTCTAATCAACCATGGTTGTTAAATCAACTATAGGATATACAGTTATGTAAGAAGCAAGCTTTTATGATTATTGCTGTCTATTATTTGCCTACTTTACCTGAACCAATGGTGTACAGTTGGTTTTCTCTCTCATCAACCATGTTTGCTTAGTGAACAGTATGTTGGAAGGTAAGCCTTTATGATCAATGCTGCCCAAGACTTGCCAACTTCAGTTGTTGGTGAACCGTCAGTTTCGGTCAACCACCATGATTCTTTAGTCAACAAGGGGGTATAGAAGTTTGTTGGAAGGTAAGCCATTATGATTGAAGCTGCCCATCACTTGATTTTAATCATTTGCTAAAACCATTGCATACAGTATTATCTGTTTCTCCCAACAACTAGGTAAATGTTCCCTTCAGCATTCACAATCAAGTGGCAAAAATAATACTCACTCTTGTGGCTGTTGTTAGCCCAGTAAGGTATTTTGGAGACTTTGATGCTGCTTAAATGAGACTGGAAAGTTGCATAATCCTTTTTTCCAGTGTAAAATGTAAAAACATTGAACAAATAAGCGAGGATTACTTAGCCACTGAAAACATGAGTTTACCTTTATGACTCCTGTTTAGAAACTGCCCAAAATGACAGCATGATCCATTGCAATTAGAAAGCATAATCGCTTGCCTGCTCTCCGTAAAGTTAAATTGTAATACAAAGCAAGCACTGATCTGTTCGTATCCATCATCACGGTTAATCCTGGATGGATTAGGCAGATAGAAATGTTGCCGCAATAATGAGATTCACACACATATTTATTGGTTTGCTAATTGCAACTGAAAAACCTACAGAGTCTCAAAAGCCTCTGTACTGTCTTAATGGGCTTATCCCAAGTAGATACCATAAACGTTTCAGGTTACACTTGTATCCTAAATATAGTAGCTCAGATACTTGCATTTGTAGCAGCTTATCTGCAAACAGAGCACTTCTGTTCAGACATATGTAGCCATGTTCCATTTACAGTGCCCTGAGTGATAAACCAGCTGCATTCTGCATGCCATATCTACCAGGCTGTGCAAAGAAGGATAGCTAATGTACAGTGCAAGGGAAGAGATGTTGTTATACAGAAGTGACACCAGTGATTTATGAAGCGCCAAAATGGCTTGGCTTTTGTGTTATTTTTTTCTCCTGTTGTCTTGGCGACATACTGTCCCCAAAGGTCCTTGAAATCATTTTATGGTACTGTTAAAAGTTAATGGATCTCAACACCCCCTATATTTTTTTCCCTTTCTGTAGAAGCATAAAATAAAGCCAATGAATGACAATATCCAAGGGTGCAAAGGAAAACAAGTAGCTGGGCTTTGTCACACTTGCACTCGCTTCATCACACCTGACACAAGCTTAACAGTACTTACAGTTCAAAGGCAAGAACAGGCCTCCGTCTGGTATCATTTGGTCTCAAGCCAGAATCTGTCAATATTAAAATTACTTTTTAACTACCTTTTTTTTTCATCTCAAAGAAAAATGTTTAAAAGAAGCTATTTAGGCAGGCAGTTGGTTTTCTTTAGGATTTACATGTTATTTGAAAGTCTGTCAAATAACTGCATCGCTTTTCCAAGAACTTATTTCTGCCGCTAAGAGACACTGATATTACTGATATGTTACGCTTCTGTGTATTGCACACGCCTTGTACTAAAAAAAATGCCATGGTTGTGCCAACAATAAAACTTCATCTTAAGCTTCCTAAATGTATTGCTCTGAAAATCAGACCTTTGGAAATTCTTTTGGCATCGTCTATCCTGTAATTTAAGCTTGGTGCTGCCCACAAATGCTATGGCTTATATTTTCTGTCTGGAAATGCAACAAAGGCTTTAAAAAATAAAGTCTCACATTGTTAAAGCTTTGATTTGTCTTTGTGATTTCTATATATATCATCTTATTAAGGTGGCATAAGAAAGTTCCATTATCTTGAGAAATCTCAAAGTACTGCAGAAGAGATTCTACATTTCCAGATTAATAGGACAGAGCCAAACACAAATCATGGGATGTATTCAAATAAATGCCATACCGACTATATATATTGTTGCTTGAGAAAAAATGTAATTTAGGCACGCTATTCCTGGCCTAAAATAAATACTGTTCATGGATGGGTAGTCCATGCTTTGCCAGCAATTACAAGATCAGTTATCCGCACCCCTTTCATATTCTTAAAACGTTAACCCATTGGGATACTACTAGCTGTTGGGTGGTAAGGGAGATTAGTAGCAGAATTCATGTTAGTTTTATGTTCATCACGGGGTCTGGCAAAACAGATTACTGACTTTCAGCTATACTGAAAAATGATCTAACTCAGTTGCATATTTTCAGTTAATTGACATACATTTTTTTGTAGCTTATATATTCACATGTATTTCTTTTCTTGCTTACTGACAGATGTACTAATTCTAATTGTAGAATAAAATGAGTTGCTGTGCTACCTAAATCACAAAACCCTTAAAGTTGAGAATTTCTTTAAAGAGGCTGTATGTTGGTACCCATGCTATACCTCTATAATTTGGAATAGGTCTTCCAAAAGCAAATTAGACTGAAGGCCAAATGAAAGGAGGTTGCAACTCCCACTAGTAGGTTTTAAACTGATCCCATGGGTTCCTCTGCTTCCACTTGAACTACATTGTTGCCTTTCTTAAAAAAGGTCTGACCTGCTTAGCAGAAAATTCACAAAACAGCAAAAATTCACCAAATGCATTAAAGTGAATGGGCATTTGTCGCATGACTTTTATCCAAAACAAGCAACAAATTTTTACAAAAGATCAGAGTCTATGGACGAAAAAAATGTCACCCATCATGTCACCAGGCCAGGCTGAAATTGTGTTCCATTGTGCATGCTTCTAGTTGGGTATCACCATCCAGGAACCAGAAACTAAATCTGTCGGGGCTTGATATTTTGTTCTCCTTTAAATAGGTAAAAATTAGGTTAGTGGACACACATAATAAACTGTCACATTCAGGGAGAACAGTTTGTCTTTGATCTATCGAAATGTACTGATATTCCTGTTTGTCTAACACAAACTTAAAGGCTATTGCAGACTTTGTCATACAGGCCTGGAATGGTTGGGGAAGGTGGTGGAATGAGGGTTACACTACCACTTTCTCCCAGTGCAGTTGTTTCCATGATTATCTAAGGAAGGAAAAGTTTTATCTCCAAGATTATATCTCAGGTCATGTTGGTGGTACATGTTGATATATGTGATTTTATCAGTGTTTAGACAAACGTAACAGAAGACAAACAACCCACAAACAAAATAGGCACACAGGAGGGGAAACCTGAAATAGTGCTAGTGGTAACACTATTAAAAACTTCCAATATAACCAAATATTTTGTTTATGAACATGTTAAGTGGTAGACATGCTTCATTTCTCAAAAGGTTCTAAGCCAATATAATTCAGAAGGTTTTAGGGAGTATGAATATCCTGATTTTCATTTAACTGGAATGCCACCTCCATATATTCATGTAAATTTAATTTAATTTAAAGGTATTTATAATATATTGTCATTATTATTATAGGAGACACAAAAGTCAAATGTACAGTTTGCTATACATTTAATTCAGTTATGTTATCTATTATCCAGAAACCATGTACTCATAATACTCCATTTTTCTTTATTTTTTACTTATATTTACTTACATATATTTACACACACACACACACACACACACACACACACACACACACACACACACACACACATCTATGTAATAAAAATTGAATGTTTAAACTTTTATTTTAGTACCCATAAAGCTTTACAGAAAGGAAATCACTAGGTCTAAAGCATTTTGTGCAGCAGATGGAATAACTGTATTACAGTATTTTATAGTTCATTGCTTAGTAAGATTGTTTATAAACAATTACTTGCAATGTCAGAAAATGAGATGCAAAGAATAATGTAACCAGTTGGACTGTAGATTACCTGAGCTGAATATAAGGATCCAGAGCTTTACGTATGTGTGTGCGCTTTGGGGAATGTATAGAATCTTTAACAGAAGTGGCAAGCATTGGAGATGAACGAATATAATCTCAGCATTGAACAAGACAAGCAGATAATCCTCCCCAGAGCCAGAAAATATGACCCTTCATTGGTTGCTAGGTTACAACTCCCAACATTTGTTAGTCCTCCAATGGATGCTAAGAGTTGGGGAGCGATAGATTGCTTCTCAGTGCTCCATTCATTTTCAGCTTATTGTTCTGGTGAGCTATAGAAATGGAATAGGCACATTTATCCTGCTTTATAAAGGAGTGTGCTGGAGCAAATATAAACTGGTTAAAATACATTTTAAAAACAATATCCATTCGGGCTCCTAAACTGAGTTTGTGCGGCTCAGTACTTCTATTAAAGATTTTTATCAGTTGTGCCCATCAACAGTGTTTTACTGTTAAAAGCCAATACCCATTCCACTCACATATGAAAATAGCCACCAAGGGAGACTGAGAGCAGAAAGAGCATCCAAGCTACAAATTGACTAGCAACTGAAACAATCTTTAAAAAATATTATAATGTTATATAATGTATTTATACACAAACATTTTTGATGTTTTTAGGGAAAATAACAGCTGCAAATGGGGATTAAAGGGAAATGTACAGTAATATTCACAAACCCACCTTGGGTATTTTTAAGAGTGAAGAGGATATGGGGCTGTGTCACTACATGTACCATAATCCTTAGGCGTTAAAAGTAAAATCCAGGACTGGATCCTCATAGACCTAATAATGTGGTTAGCTTTTATCTTGGCAGTTTTAGTCTTTCCTATTTTCAAAATTAACAATTTTATAGTGTTTTTATATGAGCACCGGCTCCTAAATTCTCCAGTTGAGCCATAAAAGCCTGATAGTTGTTTATCTGCCAGTGCATGTTTTACATAAATATTGATTTTCTTTAATCCTGCTTTGTATGAGAATCATTCTCTAGGACTTAAACCATCCTTGATATTAAGAAATCACAACTGCGTGGCAAGGTTTGACCTTTCCGAAAATATAAAGTGATAATATCCGTGATGGTCAAATGACTCGGCAAATCCAGCCTCTGTAGGGGTTTCTGTTTGCAAATCAGAATATGAAGTGCTAACATGTTGTTTTGATTCTTTTAACAACAAAAGTAAGATTGACGTTTTTGTCTGGTCCTTGCTACTTTGCTGATTAGCTTACAAATCCCATTTGTATCGACTGGGCTTGTTTGAATGGAATAATAATAAGAAACATAAATGGAGACAAGGTGACTAATAGCTGAAAATAATCATGGAAACATCCACAACTGTAGTATTTAAAAGACGTGGATAATGAAAATGAGAATCCATAGTTCCTCCTTGTTGTAGAACAGTGTTTTTGGTATTATTTATTACCACCATTTATTTATAGAATGCTGACATATCACACTGGACTCTACAGAGTATGTTTGATAACATTTTCTCCTGATGGTGCACATATTAATATCCCTGTCATATCAATGGACACACACTCACTTTATGGCCCATTTAACTGATTAACTACCAGGGTCTGTACATTTTACACAGCTGACTGTCATGGGACCTGACTGCCGATGCCTTGGATTTTACATTTCCATGTAATTCCTTGAAATGCTCCATGGTACATTTACTGGCAATACATGGCACTGTAAGATCAATGAACCCCCAGCAGAAAAGGAGTCAATTTTATTTTAGCCGATGAAGTACCTAAAGGAAATTGATACAAAAATTGGGAGAGATTTCAAATTCCTAGAAGGTGCCTCGGGTAGAATTAAGCCTGAGGATTAGGACCTGAGTACACTGATATCATGTTATCTGCTAACTGGATTCATTTGATTACATGAGCAAAGCTTTTAAGTTTTCAGCTATTTATATTTGAGGAAGCATCACTTTTTTCTGAAACAATACAGGGAATATCCCAGGTCCAAAAAAAAGTTTTGATTCTGCACGGCTCTGCCAAAGAAAACCCCACATCCCATGAGTTCCAGATATTAGTTCCTATACCTATACTCCATCATGACCACAGTTAGTTGTCATATACAGTAGGCTTTTTTCATATCTACAATGACTATTATAGGCCTATACTGTATGTTTGGAATAATAAATAGTAAAGGAATTAACAGTTCTAAACCAGCAATACTTTTCTTTAGTGGTGCTCAACAGCTTTTGGATACAGTAAGGAAACTTTTGTTGGAATAAAGCACTTACTTTGCAGCAACACTGGTTGCCAATTACTGTCATGTACAGGGTCGGACTGGGCTGGTGGGTTCCCGGGAAAAAACCCAGTGGGCCCCCAGCTCTAGTGGGCCCCGCTGGCCCAGGTTTTCTTCTCGGCAAAAAAGCAGTGTGAGTGCTAACATGCAAGTGCGCAGTGTAGGTTTTGCTGGATGGGAGGACCAGGTGGTATAGAGTCTATATTGTTTTCAGTTAAAATATATGAATCACATTTTGCAAGCAGTTTAAACAAAACAAATTACATTCCTTAAAGAACTCCTACCACCCCCCCCCCCCAACTGCTGCTGCCTGTGCCTCAGGTTTACAGATACAATTTATTATAGAGGAGGTTTTGTGTAGCAGGGATACATTGATATACTACCTTCTTGTCCTCCCACATTGACTTAAAAAAAAACAAGTTGATTTTTTCTACATTTTGTTGCCATTAATTAGCAATACAGATTTTTTTAAACACTGAAATACCTTACAAAATGCATTTTTAGCACCAGCTCGATTTATGAGGCTTTTGATGGACGCAGGGGGTACATTGGCTCTTTTTAATGCATTGTATCTTAATACGCTGTATGTCAATGTCCTTGTGTACAAATTCAGTATAAAACATAAACAGGAAGCTTTTATCTGCAGATTCTGGCTCTTTGTTTTGCAGCCTTGTCTGTGTCCTTTTCCTGTAGATCTTTACATTATGTTTTTGCCACAATGAACTTTTAAAAAGTGCTCCCAGTCTCTAGCAATCCTAACCAACCACAATTAAGACCCTCCGATAAAACTATAATATATACTATATGCAAATGGAAATTGATATTCGACTGAGAAGATGTTTAATGCTAGGTTTGCTATAAATTATGTAAAACTGAAGCAAAGAACAATTAGTTAATTGGTTGTATAATTTTGACAGTTTGCTGCAATGGTCACTAGAGGGGACAGTGTACAGTTGGTACAGAGATTGCCAGTGGCAGAATAAAACAGTCTAGTCCTCATTTCTTTAGGAAGAGTTTGCACACCTGGGACATTTGTATGAAAAAGAAAATGCAAACCGACTGCATGAGATTGTCATTTTATCAATTTGCGTCATAAATCAAAGGAACTCAGTTACTGCATCAGTCCCAGAGAGTTATAAATGAGCCTGACAGTTTCAGCTTTTCCATTAATATTCAGAAGATTAAAAAATCATAGATTTTTTTCGCTAGTGAAACTTTCTATTTGTATTTGTCTTTATTAATTCACTAATGCTTTGCAGGGGTAGACATTTTCTGTAATGTCCATATGTCGGTAATAGCCAGACTTAAAATATTAGATTTAATGTATTTAAGAAATGATGTTCCATCTGTAACAGATTCCCCATCTGTATTGCAAAGTCTAAAAATGAGATTGCATTACTTATGGAAAATAAGGAACGTTTTCTTTATTTCCTAAGATTATAGTTTAATATATTGCTTTCTGTCCAATGCAAAAGGAAAACAGAAATTATCTTTGAGAGCAGCACATAAATTATTAGCTAGTCTACTTCAGCAAACCGGGGGATTCTAAGGCTAAAAAATAAAGAAACTTTGGGTGAGTTGCATTTTCTATATGTAATTGAACCTTTCAGATATATGTTTCAAAATCGGCTGCCTCTCAGGTATAGGTTGCAGAACACAAGTCCTGAAGACATGGTTGGTTACTGATATAACATGCAGCCTGAGGTGTCAGTGATGGGCATAGTCTTTATGGAAGGTCAACATCCAAATGCTCCTAGTAGGGGTGTCCTGAGGACAATCTCAAGCCCACACATTTTACAAACACAGATCAAAAATGATATAGAGTGTTATTCTGGAGATAAGCTATAAAAAGTTGATTGTAAAGCTGTGTGCTTCGGTGTATTAGGGCTCAGGTCTTGTGTAAACGAACCACTACAACGGTTTATTTATGATTTTCATGAGCTTTCTTTGCCTTTCGGGATTTCCCTTCTTCCCAGAAAGATGGCTCACTCTATTATTCCATTTGCAGTCTATATATTCTTTATAAAGCTGGTAGTGATAGATCATGACACAGAGTTTCTACAGTGTCTTGTACCTAGATTTGCTGAAGCAGAGTGAATTAGACTAAACTGAGTTGCCCGAGGTCATTGAACTTGACATCACTGCATAAGAATTGGATGTCAGCTAAACAGATCCTGCATGTAAAGTTATTATTTGGCATTGCTTAAAGAATTTACTGTGAAACCTTTGGGGAGTGGTATGGAAACCACATTCATACCAATTTCAATGTTATCAGTCTGATGTGACTGTAAATGGGAAATCTTATGAAATCACATACAATAACATCAAGCAGAAACTGCAAGCAGTTGTTAGGGTGACAGTTGCAGTCAGGCGCCAGACACCGTTATGAACGAGGATAAGGTTGAGGGCTATAATTGCAACTATTAAAGGGGATCTCCACAAACTAGATAATGTTATTACAAGGAATTGAACTACGTTGTTTTGGATGGAAACAAGGGTTCAGAAACCAGAAACATACAAGAAGGGTAAATATACCAGTATAAGTGACTTTTATTAAAAGGAATTGAGCATGTATACTGTATTAATGCCCTGTTTCCCTATACAATCTCTGCCACCAGCTTTCCCCTTTCCATGTGCCAGTGGCCTGAGCACAGTTATATAAATCATGTTTGAGCTTGGCCTGCTTAGATATAATGCCATCTGATGGACTGTTAGTATAGCATCCAATCCCTCTGTATCTTTGATGCATGTGCATCGCTATAATTATGACTGATACTATTCCAGAATTCTGAACTTTTTTTTTTATAAAATATGTAAAACTCACTTTAGACTATACTTTACCAGTCTCATTCCATATACAAAAATGGGTCACTAAATATGATTACTCTCTCTATCTCTCTCTCTCTCTCTCTCTGGCCACACCCCCTAATTACCATGTTTGTTTTACAAAATTTGGCAGGTTATGAAAGTTTGAAAATATTTCTCCTTATCTAAACTGTGTTTTTGTGTCTCAAAATTGTTATAAAGTATCTTATTTGCACCTGTGGCTGTTCTGGGCTCTCTGCTAAAAGCCAATTAAGTGAGAAACTTTGTTTCTTTTTCTGGCTGTTCAGTGCAGAGAAAAGAGGGACTTTCCAGTACAAATGAGGGACTGCGGGTTGCGCTGTCAAAAGAGGGACTGTCCCTCCGAAAAAGGGACAGTTGGGAGGTATGTTTCTATGGTGTGCACAGCTATATTATATAATAGGGATGCACCTAATCCAGGTTATGGCCAGGATTCTGCCTTTTTCAGCAGGATTCGTATCGGCCGAACCGAAACCAAATCTTAGGGGCAGGGAGGAAAATCACATGTCTATTTGCCACAAAACAAGGAAGTAAAAAATGTTTTCCTTTTCCCATCCCCTAATTTGCATATGCTAATTAAGATTTGTTTTGGTATTTGGCTGAATCTTTTGCGAAGGATTCGGAGGTTCGGGCAAATCCAAAATAGTGGATTCAGTGCATCCCTATTATATAACCTACACAGGGAACAGATCCTTGGTGTTGCTGAACTACATATCCCACCATCCTCTAGCTAATTGAAGATGCTTGCAATTTTAGTCACCTTTAAATGGAAACGAAACCCTAGACATTTTTAATTGCTAAAGCGAGGACACAGTCCATCCTGCATCCCGGATAGCAAGGTGTAAAACTGCACCAGGCCTGCTCCCCAAGTGGAGTCAGTCGGGAGATGATATGTGCAGCCAAAGTCAAATTAAGCACAGTGAGCCCCACAATATTGGAAGATAATGGCATGGGTTTGGCCCCGGTGCATATCTTGCCCAAATATTTCTAAGCCTCTGGTTACACCACTTATGGGTACCACCTGTCTGGTTTTTAACGCATGTGCCCTGGTCCAGAACCACAGATCAACTTCCAGTTTACACTGGGGTGGATGTTCCCTTTATTGCTTATTGTAAAGTATTGAACTGGGAAACATGCTAAATTAAGAATGAGTATTACATTTCCAATGATCAGTGTAATATTCTTTAGACATGTATTTCAGTGCAGATGTTTATTTCATCTTTTCAGGGACCTACTTGAAGATGCCATTTTTCCCCTGTAAAAGCAGCACCATTTATAAGAAAACATTTTATTACATTGCAGTGTGCACCAGAGCCAACTATAAAAGCTCAAGCTTTTCTGTCCATTGGCAGATGAGACACTAGGGGTCCATAGAGTTATATCAAATACACGCAAAGGAAAAATTGTTCACACAAAGGAAAAATTGTCCACAATTCACATATTTTTCTGTGAATTTCTTCTATCACTCCAAACGCAAATAAAAAATCCTAAAACCCTTCACAAACATTGCTGTTGACTGTAGATTGCCTTCTGTGTCAGCCAGTATTTCTATGTAATCTGCATATCTGATTTGGAATTGCAGTGCTTCATAAAAAAAGTTTACTATATAAAGAGCAGATTATCCTCATTTGGCATCTGGTAATATTTAGATTGGTGGAGCTTTCTTGCAATTCCTCCAATCATGGGGTTCTGTGGCAATTGTGTGGACAGCTGAAGAACTGGGCAGCAACCTGACCATGGACCAAATGGGCAGATTAGGTTATGTGTATTCAATTATTGAAATTGATGTCAGAGGTCATGATAAAGCTGGAAATTTAGCACGTGAAGACAGCAGAGGCTACCCATCTAGAGCAGAATGAAAAAAGAGACCATTTAGTTAAAAAAAACAAAAAAACAAAACTGGATTGTCTTTATAATGACAAGACAATACACTGTAAAATATATTATACTCTTTTTACATTCCTGAATTTCATGCTCTATTAATGTATTCTTTGTTTTAGATCTATCAAACTGAAAAAAATCTTAGGGAGTTATTTACTAAACTCCGAATGCAAAAATCCAGAAAAATTCATGATTTTATTTTTTATAAAAGCGACCTTTTAAAAAAAACAAAAAAAAACACAATTTATTTGGAATTTATTGAACCCTGAGGATGGAAAAGTCAGAATCTGAAAACCCGGCATCTCAGACCTGTCGAGGTTGCATATAAGTCAGTGGGAGAAGTCCCAATGATTTTTTCATGTGTGCTGGGTTTCGTGCAATACCCCAAAGTTTTCGGCCAATAAGCATAAGAAATCTGAGTTTTCAGGTGAAAATCTTATTTTTTTCCCGCAAAGCAAATTTTTGGTAAAATGTAATAATAAATAAGCGGAAAAAAAAAACCCTGAGTGGATTAGATCGGAGTTTGTAGCAGAAAATGTTGAGATAAGATCAGACATAAATTACCCCCTTAGACTGTTCTGTAATACATATGTACCATTTAGTATATCTATGTCACTGTTAATATGTGTTCATATAAAATATAACTGAAGATTTGTGTAGGCAAGTATATTATATAAATAATAATGATATAGTGTCAGTGTTGTATTAATGTGCATGGCACCTTTGTCTTTGTGGATGAGTACAAATTGGGTTGTCTGGCACCAAATGGTGACCTTTTTAAGTTCTTGCTGCCTTCAGCTTTCTCAGCTTCTGACCTCTGTTGCCCTCAGAATGTTACGAGGGGGGAAATATGACTTGTCCTGCAAGACAGTTGTTTAGATATATGTTTTTGAAGAACATGGTCTGACCTTTTAAAAAAAGTGGTAAAGTACATCAGCAGGAAGCCTTAAAACATGAACAAATCTATGTCAATAAACTGGAGACAGTTTTATCATGCAGTGTCACGTTAGATATATTAGCGCACCAATGAATGCAGTTAGTTCCAATTAGCTGTGAGGGCAAAGTTTAATTTACCGTCAGACATACAAGTGACATATTTTGAGTGTGCTGTGTAATCTCACTGGTTTAAACATACAGTACACTAAAGAGTGATTATATATTTTTGTGACGACTTCCCAATGTAATGATGTTGATAAAGATAATTAATTTTGGACAAACCTTCTTAGTCTTAAGGTAGCCATTGATGTCACAATTACGATCTTTGGTAGGAAGAAGCAGGAAAGATTGTTCGTTTTCAGTACAGTTGTGTAGAGCTAAATTGTCAGATATACAGGTAGAAACAATAGAATTCTACCTGTATCTGACAATTCTGCAAGCTGATATACGGCATTTAAAGACGCCTGATCAAAATTTTCTGACCTGCCTGATGGACGAGCCGACCGATATCCTTGTCTTGTCTCATCTCTTTAATTCATATGATATTAACTGTGCGTCTATGGCCACCTTTAGTCTAGGGCAGTGCTGTCCAACTTCTGTGGTACCGAGGGCCGGAATTTTTCAGGCCTACATGGTGGAGGGCCGATAATGGAAGTCATTGTTGACCATGCCCTGTTTTTAAACCACACCCACTTTAAACCACACCCATGTTGCCACAAGACCAAATCCACATTTATAGTGCTCACTCCCTGTTTTTAAACCGCACCCACTTTAAACCACACCCACGTTACAACAAGACCAAGTCCACAATAATGGTGCTCATTGCTGGGATATCACTTATCACTCATATGTGAAAAAAGTTAAGTCATATTAAGATTTACCGTTTAATCCATATGCCTCCTCCTCCCCTGTGGATAACACAGCACCCCCCCAGCACATGATTAAACTCCTTAGCAGCACCTAACAATAATTTTTAAATGCTAACAAACCCACAGAACAAACCAGGCTTATGTTCAGGCAGAGCAGGGCACACACAGGCAGAGTATGGCACACACAGGGGACATATGGCAGGCAAAGTATGGCACACACAGGGAGCATAGAGCAAGCAGTGTACGGCACACACGAGGCATAAGGCAGGCAGAGTAGGGCACACACATGGAGCATAGGGAAGGCAGAGTATGGCAAAAACAGGGAGTATAGGGAAGGCAGAACAGAGCAGAAGACAGGGAAACATATCAGGACCACTTTAAAATGTACTAAGTACAGTGACACAGTGGTGGGGCCCCTTCATCAGTTTGTATGAGTGTGAATAGGTGAACAATGTGGGCAGTTTCAGTTTGGTTCTCAGGTGTGAACAGTACAGGGCTTTAGAGTGTAAACAATAGAAGTGTTATAAAATTGCACAATGTAAAGGAGATTTCAAGTGTGAACAATAAATGGGATTACAGTCTGAATTTGAGGTTTAAACAATGCAGTGGCCAGTTAATCTCTGTAGTGATACCTTTTAAAGTTTATACATGGTAAGAAGACACAGCAGGCAGACTTTCATGTGGGTGGACAGCCCTGGTCTAGGGTATATCCTTCTTAATTACCAATACCTGTTCTTTATTATGAATAGTTTTAAGCAAAAGTCATTTTAGCAAGCTCAGTATTTATACATATACAGACTATTTTGCTTTTAAAATTCAAGGTAGTATAGAAGAATGGAAGATGCCTCATTGATGGTTTTTCTGAGCTAAAAGAAAAGCCATTCATAAGTCCTATACTGGCAGTAAGCTTTCCCTGGACCAGAATTCCATGTGTTCAACAAGCCTGAGAAATCACAGGGAGATACCCTTGTGGTAGCAGGTTAATTTATAGCATGTGATTGAAGATGCTAAACTGCTAAAGGGCACTATAAACATGCACTTGGGGTCTTTTGAAGGGTTTGAACTTAAATGACTTTTGTCTTTTTTTTCAACCCAAATTAACTATTTGTATAATCACTGTAAGAGTTTATCAATGATATTTCATATATTCTGTATAGGTTCTGTTATCTGGAAACCCATGATCCAGAATCCTCTGAATTGCAGGAAGGCCATCTCCCATAGACTCCATTTTAAATTAAATAATTAAAATTTCGAAAAAATGATTTCCCTTTTCTCTGTAATAATAAAGCAGCATCCTGTACTTGATCCCAACTAAGATATAATTAATCCTTATTGGAGGCAAAACAATCCTGTTGGGTTTCATTAGTGTTTGAAAACATGGAGATCCAAATTATGGAAAGACTTCCCCTTATCAAGAAAACCTTAGGTCTTGAGCATTCTGGATAACAGGTCCAGTATCTTTATGTTCTTTGCAAAGTGGTGCTGTTAGAAAAAGGCTGCAGAGTAGAAGTGGATAGAGGTGCCTTATTTAGGTGGAAAACACATTTTGGCTGTCTACCACCAGCGAGGGAATAACAAATGCCCTCTGAATGTTAATAGTTTCCAACCAGTTTCCTAAATTAGATTTTTAACATAAAAGCCATTAAAATATCAAACATAATAAATCTCCATGAACTGAACTGTATTCCCTGGACAGGTCCAAAGGAAAAATATGTCTGTTTTTAATTTCCCTTTTTTCTTTGCCTTTGATTGTTTTTTTCTGTCAAATCTGTTCAGATTCCTTGCTGGCACTAAGTGACAGTTAACATAAAGTGCAATCTGTAAAAGCACCTTCACTTCCGAGGTCTTTTTTGTTTGTTTTTAATGTTGCATGCACCTCCATTAATCACTTGTAACTTT
The DNA here is from genome assembly GCA_038501925.1 of Xenopus petersii. Classification (NCBI taxonomy): domain Eukaryota; kingdom Metazoa; phylum Chordata; class Amphibia; order Anura; family Pipidae; genus Xenopus; species Xenopus petersii. Next base: position 168,106,893 of record CM076673.1, read on the forward strand.
GTCTCAACAAACGCCCCCTTATTAGAGAGTTAGCCAGCGTGGATGGACAATAAGCATGGGCAGAATGCTAAACTCTTTCAACCTATATATCTCAAGTCTGCATGGACCTGTCAGTCACGCCAAACTTGAAGGGCCCCTAACAAGCCCAGCCAACAAAAGCCTCAGGTCTGTAAAGACGTTTTTACACAGAAAATTGTTTTGGTATGAGGCTAATTATTCACAAGAGTATGCAAATACAAAGAGCATCAGGGGCATCAAGAGGGGGACTCTTCTGGTATTTACTAAATGCTTTTCTTTCCAATGGATGGGAAATACATTCACATTATAAAGACAGTTAAGCCTCTCTCTTTGATGAAGGAGCAACGCAGAATACAGATTCCCAGTTCTTTGTCTCAAAGTGTCTTCTATGCATTAATCGCCCATTTATTTTGTCACAATATTTATAGTTGGCTGCTCCACAGAGATTACTACCATCATTCCTCCATTTATAACATTAAAGTATATGTTTATAAAGATAAAATAGATACATGAATGGAAAGCATAGACCAAAGGAAAGTGAGAAAAATACAATTCTTTAGCTACCGTAATTTTTTTAATGTGTTCTGGATATCCAAAATATCTGCTGGAGCACCACCATGGTCAATACACTCACAATGAGTTAAATGAATCTGTAGGTGCAGCACCAAGGAATCCAGGAAGTAGAAAAATTAAAAATATAAACCTTTATTCCAGCATTTTAAAATGGTAGTAGAAAAAAGCATGCCCCACACTGCATATTGGGCTGTTCACTCACTTTGAGTGAACAGCCCAATATGCAGTGTGGGGCATGCTTTTTTCTACTACCATTTTAAAATGCTGGAATAAAGGTTTATATTTTTAATTTTTCTACTTCCTGGATTCCTTGGTGCTGCACCTACAGATTCATTTAACTCATTGAAAGCAACCGTTGGGATCTCCGGTTTTGTGACATGCACAAGTGAATCCTTAGTACCTGGTAAGTGCTCCCACTATTTTTGCAAGTTTGTATCAATACACTCACACCATAGGTCGAACTGTAAGTTTAAGGCCAAATGCCTTTTCTGTACTACCTTAAATCCAGGCCAAAGGAGGAAGCTTTGATAAATACATGTTGCACGTTTTTTTATTTTGTTTAAAGATTTTAAACTATTTTTAATTCCTATATTTATGGGATCTATTATCTGGAATGCCCGGGATCTGTGGTTTTCTGGATAAGGGATCTTTCCATAATTTGGATCATACCTAACCTCTTCAAAATATTAATGCACATTAAGGGGCAGATGTATCAAGGGTCGAATATCGAGGGTTAAGTAACCCTCGATATTTGACTGCCGAATGAAAATCCTTCGACTTCGAATATCGAAGTTGAAGGATTTTTTGCAATTCCTTAAATCGGACGAACGATTCGAAGGATTTTAATCCATCGATCGAAGGATTATCCTTTGATCAGAAAAACCTTGGAAAGCCTATGGGGACCTTCCCCATAGGCTAACATTGGCCTCAGTAGGTTTTAGGTGGCGAACTAGGGGGCCGAAGAAATTTTTAAAGAGACAGTACATTGATTATCGAATGGTCGAATATTCAAAAGATTTTTTGTTCAAATCGTTCGATTTGAAGTCGAAGGTTGTAGTCGAAGGTCGAAGTAGCCAAAAAACCATTCGAAAATTGATTTTTTTTCCCTCTATTTTCCTCTATTCCTTCACTCGAGCTTAGTGAATGGGCCCCTAAATGTTGTCACTGATGCTGGTTGCCACCACAAGCATACTTTTGCAGGCATCTGGTCTTCCCATGGTTACACCACTGCATAAACCATCACACTACCTCCCAGTATTATCCACAATAATATATCCTTGTATGTATATATCCTTTTGTACAGTCATGTATAATTGAACTTAAACTCCTGCTATGCAGTTGTCTATACACTTAGAGATCTGCTCGTTTGACGATTTCGCCAAAGAAGTGGATCTCTCCCCAATATGCCCACATTGAAGTGGGTAATTTCGGGCTGATCTAGATCATAATGCAGCCAATATGGGTTGTCGGATTGACAGATGCGGCCGCGATCCAACGGGATTTTTGACCCTGCTCGATCAACATCTGGCTGACTTTCGGCCAGATATCGATTGAGGAAGCCCATCTGAGGGCCCCACACATGGGCCAATAAGCTGTATACTTGTATATGGCCAGTTTAACTGATCTTGGTCAACAGTGGTTGCTGTTTTGAAGAAGAACCAGTTTTAGAACAATTGCAAATGAGGGCATTTTAGGGATTTTGACTATTGACTTGACAAGTGCTTTGACGGTATTTCATAGAGGGTAACTAGGAGTGATTTCATGCTTTTAATCACCACATACTTCTAAAAGCAACCACAGTGGGCAAAATTTCGAAAATCTTACCATGTACCATTGTCCTTAGAGTAGTAGTTTTGCTTTCTAAATCATTATCCAAAGAACAGGAAGCGGCTCCCTTTCTCCTGTTGCAAGACAAAGTAAAACACAGTCAGTATGGTAGACCTTGGGGTGACTGAAAAATGTATGATAAAAAGAATGAAAACTCATTAATGCAAGTTCTTCAGCCAGATAAATTATTCACATAGCTGTAATTCTCTTTAAATCTATACCTTATATAATAATATTGCAGGCCTCTCTGCAGATGAACTCTCCTATGATGTATTTTTTTTTTTTTTTAATCCGTAACACAATGGTAAAATCATCAGTGGAAAAGTAAAGAAGTTCACCCTGCAGGAGGGCTAAAGGGTCAGGGCATCAGGGAAAATGCAATTTTAAAATAAAGAGAAGAACTAGTGGAAAAGATAGAAATTATTACTATAACCACAATAATCAGCTGCCGTGCTCACAGTCTGAGGGTAACTGATGAAACTTTAACTTCTCCTGACTAGTGATTGCTCAGAACTCACGCCATTATTAATGCTCGCAGCAACATGACACAGCAAGAGGGAAGCTCTGCGGCAAAGGATGCCTTGATAGTGTTTCAGCTTAACACGAAGAGAAAAAGAAGACAAAAATACATTTTATTCCAGACAAAACAAAGATTTTTTTTTTTCTATTCTGAGACATATCCGCGGGCAAAGAAAACAGTGAAACTTGCAGATTATGTTCATCTGTGTAGACATTTCCTGGAGATGAATCCAAGACGTACTTCCCAGGTGAATACTACCAGCTGTATTTAGGCTAAAGGAATAGAACAAAAATCCTCATTGATTGGAGTAAAGTCTTACTAGTGTACTTTTGTTTAACTGTAGTCTTTAAGGAGAATTTGGCTGCGCAGGAGGGGGTGTCAGATTTAATGTGTACATTGTAATATGGCAAGCCTGTGGGAGCCAGAGACTTATTACATTTTTATGATGTGTTTATTAATTAGTGAGCAGGTTTTTTTCCCAGTTAAAGTGGAAATTCTCTGCTGCAAACATTACTCAGTAGACTGACCCAAGGTTGTTTTATCCTACAGTATGGATGGGATGTAGGAATGCTTTCTCTGTGACACAGAAATTATCTCTGCTGGTTTTCCACCCAGGACCATTTTTCACAGCTCCCACCTTTTTACCCCCGAAAAAACACTCACCAGCCAAAAATCACTCTTTTTTTGCTCTTCTGAGCGGCTCACATTAAACTTAATGCAGGTTCAGAAAGGGGGCAAGTCTGAATTGGCAAAAAAAAAATAAATCATAGAATCCACGCAGTGTGAGATTAGATTTAGGAGAATAGTTGATATGCAATTATTTTCCAATTTTACTGTACTGTGTATGCAGAGTCGTACTAGGATACCTGGGCTCACAGGGTACCCAAGTCATGGGCCCACAGGGTACCCAAGTCATAGCCACCACTACTGCCCACTACTATATTCACCCTGCTCCCGCTCCAGTTCCACTACTTACTTCTTTGTCAGTTAGGCTGCAGGGGAAAGCCAGGGGAACAAATAAATATGGCCATGCATTCCACTGTGGAATGCACAGCCATCTTTGATTTTAATCAAGTCTTTCAAAATTTGGCGCTGGTGACCGTTTTTCAGGGTTCACCAGGATTTTACCTTGTATCTCAGTGTGTCAGTAAAACCCTGTGTGCATACATAGGGTATGTGTTAGATATGATTTTTGGGCATTTTTTTCCTAAGGAGAATCATCCCCAGGAAAAAGAATTTCCTCATCAAATTGAATCTATGGTACTTCAATTACAGTTTAAATATGTTATCTGATCAAATGTAAGCAGATGGCAGGATCCAATTAAGCAATTCAGGCGGCACTCCGGAAAAATATGATGAGGTTTATTGCAACATATAAGGTAATAACATTGCCTTACGCGTTTCAGGAAAACATTCCCTTAGTCATAGGCAGGATCCCTTTATTTATTGGTTACTGGTGTTCACATTGTCTAAATAATTAATTATTATTAATAACAATAATAAGACTAATAATACAATTCAGTCTTATGCCTTTGAAAGATATAGAGCACAAAACTGAAACTTATCGCATTCAGCGCTGATATAAAAATGATTTATGATGTCAGAAGAGGGAAAACAAGAGGTGGGACCCTGTAGAAAGTCCTTGGTGAATTCTCTTTTACTAATAAATGGAAAAGAAAAAGATAACCCATAGAGTACATTTTTTTGTTAACCTAGATACTGTATAGTCGGTAACATTTTAGCATTATTGATCTACTTTCAATTGTAATAAAACCAAACTGGGTGCATTTTTGATATCTAAACTGGGGCTTATCATATTTAAAACCACATAAAGCTGTGGATCAGTGAAAGTCCTATTTGAACCTATTGCAGAACAAAGAGTTACAGAATTTGTGTAAGGCAAGTTCAATTAATGCAAAGTGTGTCATTTCGTCTGTCATCTATATGTGTCGATATACAGTAGCAGGAGCTCCAAGTAATTTGTATCAGTGTAGGGTTTGACAACAGTCAATACCAAATATCTTTAATTGGTTTATTGGCGCAAATTAAATGAGACAGGAGAAAAAACTGCTGATTTTTTTTTTCATGACTTACATTTTTACATTTCCATTAAATAAAACTTGGTGCACTAAAAGGCAGGTGCACTAAATCTAACATAGTTTCAAGAAACTGCAGAGGTGGTTTTTAAGCAAATAAAATAAAATAATATAATACACCTCCGATGGGTGGGGTAATAAGCAGACAGACAAAATAATTGAGTTTATTACATGGCAGATACTGTTACAAGTATGGCTTAATGATTTTCATGTTTTTTTCACTCTAATGGGGTGTTAATTACTGTTGATGCCTATTATTTTTAGAGTGATGATGGTGTATTAAATAAGAGGAGTAAACAAAAAAAATGTTATAATAGGCTTCAGTGAGGTCTATTTTGTTATACATGAATCCTAACAATACCTCTGCCCTTTCCTGTGTGTGGGTTGCTGGGACTGTTTGTTCCTTATAGCACAGAAATGGTAATGGAACACACATAGAGTTACAGAAAACAAGTTCTAAAAATAAAACAAAATAATGAGTTTTTCATGGATGTGTTAGTGTAAGAAGGAATGGGGGGTGGAATGTTTGCTTACACTGGTTATAACCTGTTACATGGGAAGTGCGTGCACGTGTGGGTCAGGTAACATGTATCTGCCGTGTCTAGCTTACCTTTGACAAGTGTGTGTGTGGTTTTTTTTCACATTTGCAATTTTATTTTTTACCCTATAACACAATTGTAGGGAGCAACCAGGTGTGCATCACTAACAACTGTGGATCAATTAGTGCATTGCTAATTGCCATGATTGGGACTGGATTCTTTTTAATTGTGCCAATTGGAAGCAATAGTCATAAATTACTGGTGCTTTTTCTTTATATGATCAATGCATTCCTTCTTGCATATATCCAGAAGTGGATGTTTCTTACTTAGCCAGCAGCTAAAAAAAGCTTATTTACAATATGTGGTACTGAGGGACTTTTCTGTGCAACCTGTGGCTCCAGTATTGTATGCAGATGATTTTCAATTGTCCAAGGTTCCTTGGGTCTCATTTATTTGGGACCATAATATACAAAGTAAATTCCCTACTGTTTCCCCATTAGTTTACTAATGGGGATGGGCGAATTTTTCGCTTTGTTTTGCTGCGGAAATGACGCCCATAGACTTGTGCCTTGTGCGGCAAATAGACTTTAATGGGCAAATTTTTGGCAAAACGAAACGGGTCAAATTCGCCCATCCCTATTAACTAAGGACACGTTAATAAACACAGCAACCAATGTAGAATCTCTGAACAGGGGCAGCATTTTCCTCAGAGACCTCCTCCTGGATTTAGGTACAAATTATATTGAACTTTTTTTTGGACTCATTGAGTTTGCTGATCATAACTAGCAGTTCTGAGTGGTGGGCATGTCCACCAAGAGAATGTACCTTGGTTCTAACTTTCTAGATATGGAGTGCACAGGGATGCTGCATATTGATAGGGAAACAGAGAAGGTTACCTGTCCTCTCATGGAGCATGTGTAGTGGATGATTTATGACTTTATTTAGGACATCAATCATGAAGGAAACCCAGAGTAAGTTAAGGTTTCAGGGAAAAAAAAACCTTGTTAGTTAAGGTACCTAAAATCTGCAGAACGTTTACTTATTTAAGGAAGCTCACTTAGGGACAAATACTTCAATTAAAGTATTTTTCTGAAGATCCTGGTCAGAATGATTGTGTGAAGTACATATAACTGCATATTTACTTCATTGTTTATTAGACTTTTTATTCGGAATCCAAAAAGTACAGAAAAGAATACTTTCAGCTATTTCTCTGAGCTCCTTGTTTTAGCATAGCACCTAATGCCATTAAGTATTGCTAAGGATCCAAGCTTACATCTCAAGAGCTATATTCTCTCGCAAGCTTCACAAATATTTAGATGGAATAGAAGGGTACTTAATGGTTTTGCTTTTCAAGTTATTGTCTGAAAGAGCAGTGACTCATCTCAGCACAAGAATCTGAAGTTAAGCATATGGAAAAGAGTTATAAAATATGGGCACATGCTGCTAGTTCTGACAGTGTCTATAACAAACAGCCGCCCTTGCATACAGGCCTGGATTTTGGTGACAGTAATTGGTAGCATTTGTTTGTTGTCTGTGTTCTGATCCAGAATATTAGTCGCTGATGTAGAGTGCCATTTTTTATGTTGACATGTTATTGTGGTGAAGCAAAAATTGCTTATTGGGGGAGAAAACGAAGACCATTTCTGCCACTCACCTGTTTTCCTCGTATTGTTAGAAAACTGTAGAAATTAATCACTTAAAGGTGCAGCTTAAATGTATTCATAAATGGACCACACACATCCTTTTTACAAGCAATGTGAGTTTTTCCCTACAGCCAGACACATATCTCTTGCTGTTCAGCAACATTTGTATGCTTCTGGGCATGCCTGCTTCTTCCATCCATTTATATCAAACAGGCACACGAGAGCAGAAAAAATCTACTATAATAAATGTCTGAATTATTTATTAAGAACTCTTTAAATCCTTTAACATATAACTACTGAATCTGCAGCATAGCCCAACACACTGTTTAGTATTATATCACACTGGCGGATGGTTGGGTAGTACAGAATGAAAACAATTATTAATCAATAAGTAGTGATACGCTTGTCCTTGTGCTTGTTTCAAAAACATGGACCAAGTAAAATACACAATGCAGCACCAATGCCTTCCTTTTGGTGCAAAATAAAAGCTGTATAGATTTCTCTAGAACAAGAGATTTCTGTTGGGTCATTCTGCCCTTTTCTGCCTTTGTCTTTCTGATTTTTTTTTTATGGTTGGTTGTTAATGGGTAAACTTGTTATACCGTATTAGCCAGTCAAAACCCCAAAGAACAAAAAACATTTGTATAAAGGTGATACCTATTGGCTAACTATAACCATAGCTATGATTATCTTAGTTAACTAATAAAGGTACAGTATCACCTTTATACCACTTATGGTTGGTTGACCCAAATGCAACAGGCAAGTCAGTGATTTGGAATGGTGCTCTGGGTTACCTTGCAGCTTGTAATGGCGCCTTTATTCATTTGACGTTAAGCAGTACTTGTTGCCTAGTTCTACTTTTACTTAAAAAAATACTTTTTGAGTTTGACAAATCCTTTAAAAACTATAAAAAGCTATGGCTCTTAGGCAGAAAAATACATCTCTATTTGATGAACTCTCTCTCTCAAAATATCTTCTTGTCCCAACTACCTTCTCATTCCTTGGCCTTTGTTCCTTGTTTTCTGCAAAACCATTTCCTCCCCTTCAGTGGGGAAGCCCAGAAGAATCCTGGGCTTCCATCCTGGTGGATCCAAGGTCTGACACTGAACCTTCAAAGAATTTTGGTAAGCATCTTTGGTAATATCTTCCCCAGTACCATTTGTCATTGGTAATATAGTCTGTATAGTAAAACTCTCATTAGTATATCAATCTCTTAACAGTTTATCTGCCTAGCAGCCATTTATTTCTGCAGCTTGCTAAAGGCGCTTATGATCTAAAAATCCCTGTTGGTCACGGTATGGTAGTATGGGGTACATTATTCTTAAAATCTATTTACATTTCCTCATTACTTGTTTTAGGGCTCTTACTCACGAGCGTTTCTTCATGCGCTCCCCTGCGCTCCGTTTGGCTGCGTTCAGCCGCAGGGGAGCGTAGGTCTAGACGCTGTTAATATTTTTCTATGTGCCTGTACTCACACAGGCGCATGTAAGCGCTGAACCATTGAAAAACGCAGAAAAATGCAGCATGCTGCATTTTTCCTGCGTTCAGCGCTTACATGCGCCTGTGTCAGTACAGGCACATAGAAAGATATTAGCAGCGTCTAGACCTGTGCTCCCCTGCGGCTGAACGCAGCCAAACGGAGCGCAGGGGAGCGCATGAAGAAACGCTCGTCTGTAAGAGCCCTTAGAGCAAAATAATCCGAGTACAGACAATCACAATGACAAAAAAAAACAAAAAAAAAACCACTGAATTTACCACCTAACGTTGATGTATTGTCAGACTATATGAATAGTATTCAGCAGAAGATTTTAGAATAAATGATATATATATATATATGAGGGTAGTAGGTGGGTGTGTATAGTAAAACTAGAGTGCAGTTTGATGCCATTGTGTGTATTAATAAAAGCTAGAAGAGAAAATGTCAGTTGGCTAAAAATGTTCAGAAGTGTTGCTTATTCATTTTCTATTTACTGCAGCGTCAAACTGTGTTGCTAAGTAGAACATAGGGATTCAGAGGCAGCTGCCAAGGTGTTGTACTGTTAGGAGCCCCAGGGAGGTGACTGGGTCTGTTTATACAAGTGGGAGGAGTTCGACCCATTTTCTTACTGAACACAAAGTAAAAGGACAAACTGTTACATTCAGCAGCAGTGAACAGACAACACAATTCAGATATTTTTATCTTTCTACATCTTTCATATAAAAACAGAAGAGAATTTCAATCTCAGAAAACACTATTTATCATTTTATTTAATTTTTACAGTTATTGTTTTTATGATCCCTCCTTCTTGCTTTTCATTATCTGCCATGCTGGTTTCCTAGTTCACTGTGAAAGTCAGGCGAAAGCTTGTAATTCTATTTGTTTTGGGTAAACTTTGCAAGCTGCTCCTGATTATATGTTTTCCTGAGCCATCTGTTGATGGTGGAGCCTTTCAGCAGAGCAGATTCTGCGGGCAATGAATGGGAAAGGATTGAAGCACCACTGCTATTAGTAAGCAGATGCATGTTATCACTGAGCCTCTCTTCAATCTGCCATCTCTCTGTATTGATGCAGTGTCATATGCCTTCAAGGCATTCCATCCTGAGGCGATATAAAGTGCTCTCTCAGGAGTCATTAATCAAATATTTCTGCTGTCAGCTGATGAAAGAAATTTACGAAGCATGGATTCATTCACTTTCAAAAATGCACTGCACTCTCTTTGCATCTCTGTGGCCCCCATGCAGGGCCAAATGTAAGTTGTGTGGTCATGACTTTGTGATGTCACAGGTTTTGTTTTGGAAACCGGATACAGCTGTATTCAGTTTAGCAACCAATATCCATGTAAGACAAAAACATTTATTCTTCTCAGCCTCTTCCAGCTGCATCAAGAATACAAAAATATAGCCATCAACCCAAGGGGAATGTTTCACCTTTGGATACAAAATAATGTTCTCATATAATGTTTAGAGAATATATATTTAATCAAATGCAAGTGAAGGATATTTAACATGTGACTCTGAGTTGGTTCTGAAAGCTCTGGTCCCCCCTCTTGTCCCACAAGCTTATTAGCTTACAACAAGATTATAGAGGGAATAATGTACCCCCAATTGGAAAATGGAAAGTTATTAGAAGTCTCGTTGAATTTTCATGACCACAGAAAGGCACAGAAACCAAGGCTGAGTGTTTATATACAGATCATGGGACACCAATAACATCACTGGGCACTGATTATAACTAATGAAATCACTAAGAATAATTTTATAAATACATATGTTAGAGTATACTCTTATCTCTACATAATTTTAACATGAACTGTTGAAGGATATTAAGTGCTATTGTAGAATAGCACTAGAGTGCATATAATCCCTTGTATGAATAGGGGTTCACAATGCAAATGTAAAGATTAATTCTGTAATCCAAAATAAAATGTAGCAAAAGTCTTTATTATAGCATAATTTAAAAGCCCCACAATCTATGGCCTTACGCGTTTCAAGCCTGAATTCAGGATAGAAAAAAAAAGGGTTTTCTGATATTTAATTTTGGAATGCAGATTTAACCTTTACATTTTCACTTAAATAAAACATAGCTGGTACAAAAAGCTGTATGTGTCTCATTCTTAGCATATGACTACACTTTACTACCTGATTTGTTTTTGTAATAAAGTATCTTTTCTTTTATCAACACCTCTCCATGAGACCTGGAGTGCCTGTTATGCATAATGAATAAAGCCTTCTCCCCACATATCATCATAATTGGTCTTTGTTATGTCCCCATTTCCACCCAGACCCATAGGAACTTCTTAAGGTGGTACAGGCCTACAGCTCCCCATGACTTCACACCACGAAAAGGCTGCACTAAAATGTAGACACTGTAACAAAATTTGTCAATGCAAAGCAACTTCTCAATTTACGAGGGAACTTCAACCCCAACCATCAAAAAGACTGTCTGGATTTTAAAATTAATCTTTTCCCTTTTGTACGACAGGGAGGCTCATTTATCAAAATTCTGGTTTCTTTGGTTTAAGAGTATTTGAAGGAACTGAAAAAACTAAATTTCACTAAAACTATGAATATCAAGTAATTGATCCTTAAATAAAAAGCACAAACGAAAAAAAAAAGTGAAGAGAAATCCTTGTTTTCATGAGAATTTTTGTCAGATTACAAGCATCCGAAAACCTCTAAAACCATGAAGGAAAGTAAGATTTTACAATTGAAATGAGAGCTCCCCGTTGACTTCTACATGACCTCAGCAGCTGTTAGATGGCAAAATTTTGTATTTTTTTTTTGTGGTTTTTACTTTTTTAATGATTTAAAGTAATTAGTATAATATGCAATTTTTAGCACTAAAAATTAACATTCGGGAAACAACAATTGTTTGTAAATCAGCCCCTAAAACAGTCATTGCAAAGGACTGATCACTTCTTAATCAAACTGTCTGTATTATTATTCTACTACCTAGAATAGTGGGAACATTGAATCTTTTGAAATCAACTTTTCTGTATAACGGTATGATCACCTTTTCATTGTTCTTTTTGGCAGAATTATGGTGCGCCTTGCAATTTCCAAAAGAAACTCTGATTTTTACTTTGTGGTTTCCATGGCAGCTAATAGGAGCTCTGTTGAAATGTAAGGCTTCTTTCAGTTAACAAACAGCAAAATAAATCTGATAGATGTACATCCTGCTTTTTTTTTTTAATGTTCCCTTAAAATTGAAGTAACTGTGCTTAATTGCTGCTTTAAGTTGAAAGTTTGTAGGTGCATACCTCTCCAGCTTGAAAGTTGTTTTCTTTGAATTACTTCTTTCACTGCTGTTTGTCTGAATAGCTGTTTACTAACATATGTAAAATCCACTGAATGCATGCAAAAAGAATTTTCTGCATGTGTTGGCATATTTATTAGTTACTTATTAATGGTTAATAATAATCATGAATGAAAATCTTCACAATGAGCATTTATGTGTGTGTTTGCATGCGTGTGTATTTGTGTGTGTGTGTATATATATATATATATATATATATATATATATATAGCTTTTCAAGATGGACCAGCACTCCAGTTTATTCAATCAAATGTGAATATTTATTTGAGTAGTTACTCTCGTGTCCAACGTTTCGGCCCACATCTGGGCCTTTATCAAGGATAATCCTTGATAAAGGCCCAGATGTGGGCCGAAACGTTGGACACGAGAGTAACTACTCAAATAAATATTCACATTTGATTGAATAAACTGGAGTGCTGGTCCATCTTGAAAAGCTGTATAATCCTATTTGACCGGGCACCCACCACGAACTGAGAGGGTTAAAGTGCAGGTACTTTTTGAATTTATATATATATATATATATATATATATATATATATATATATATATATATATATATATATATATATATATATATGCCGTGAGTGCTTCCTTTTATTTTTGGACTTTATATTGAATTGGGTTAGCACCTGGCGAAATGATCGAATGGCGGAGGTGAGTGCCAGCAACCAATGGCTTTATATGTATATATATATATATATATATATATATATATATATATATATATATATATATGCATAAAGATCAAGGAGCACTCATGGGACTTAATTTATGTGCAAAGATTTAATGGTGTAAGTCATCGTTTTGGTCCTGGTTCTGCACAGGACCTTTATCAAGATATCATTCTGTGCAGGACCGAAACTTCAACTTACAACTTATCGAAATTTTCAAAATTTTGAAAAGAACCAGCACTCCCATGTATAAAAAATATTTGGACCGTGATATGGACCTATATATATATATATATATATTATATAGTACCTGGACCAAGGCTTTCCAGGTGAGGAATATTTCCGTAATGTATATTTTCATGTCTTAAGGCAATGCCCCATTCAAATATGTGATACCAGTACAGTACAGAAATATGATTACAGTTGATGACAGAAGTAAGTCCATAATGCACAATGCAAAGAGCTATAGACATATAAAGTTGCAGTGTATTCAACACAAAGGTCATAACATGTAACTAGAGAAGGACAGTTAGTGGGAAATACATGGGAAGTTGGCAGTGGGTATGATGTCACACATTGTCTCAGTATTGATTTATTATAATCCTTTAATTTACCCATACCTGACCATCAGCTGTTAATAAACCATGCCACATTACCTTTTACAGGGGGCAAACATTTAACCAGACACATTTTAAGGATTTTGTATTGAGAGAAACAATGAATTTGAGAAACCGAGACTACATCAATAGATATAATCTCACATCAGACCCAACCAAATGATGATAAGATATCAAACGCAAGGCATATGAAATCAAATTCATCCGAGTTTAAACATTTAGATTTTATTAATACATTTCGACTGGTCAAATGTCAAATTTAGGGGAGTATTTAAAAACTCACGTGAATTCGAAATTGTACCTTTGATAAATGTGCCTCTAAATAAACCGAATAGGTTGGTACTGCTTCCAATAAGAAGTATATCTTGGTTTAGATCAAGTACAAGATATTGTTTTATTATTACAGAGAAAAAGGAAATAATTTTTATTACATCATCTAAAACTTTTTAAGCAAATTTAAAATCATTTTCTTTTTCCACGATTTTGTGTCATTCGAGATTTATCAACTTGTTCGAAATGCATGAAAAAATGCAATTTGTGAATTTTCCCTCAATTTTTTTGCCAAAGTGCTTTTTCATAAATACATGCAAAATTGCTGTGTAAATTGTGGCAATAGTTATTAATAAATAATTTAAATCTTTTAAATAATTAACTTTTATTACACTTTATAAATTATTTGAATCTTGTTTTCTAGTGTGAGTGATAGTTATAGCAAGCAGGCAGGAGTCATTTTGTGGACACTGTTATGAAGACAAGCCTTGCATCATCTCAGAATCTTGTTTGTGCATCAGAATGGGGGACCTGATGTCCATCCCCATGTACTGGCTACACAATTAAATGGTAAAGAGAACAGGGGAATGTGTGGAGAGCAGTGACATCTAGGAAGTGCTGAATGGAAAGTGAAAGTAATTGCTTGCTCCGCCCCTATGCCTAAGGCATAGAGGAGGGGCGGACAATATCTGATTGACAGCTGAGATTTTGAAATGAGTTTACAAACAGCTATGAATGCTTTAATAAAAAAAAAAAGAATTTGGATTTCATGTTGAATTTGAAAAGGACTTTTATTATACAGCTTTTTATGTCTGGGTGACAGGTCCACTTTATATATAATGTTTTTTCATACATTGTAATTCTTATCTGGTTGCTATTTTTTTTTTAAACTAGTCAGAATATATGATCAATAAATAAGGGAATAGGGTGGTCTACAGTCCATGCTATGATACAACTGAATAGAAACTGCTCTGTCCAGACTAAAAATTGCTAATAGATGGGTATTGTTAAAATGCATTATTTGTTGGGAACATCAATTGAATGAAGGAATCACTGCTATATGGCCAAACATGTGGATGGACAGGCTGGAAAGAATCCAACCTCTTAGCCTACAGGCAAATCATTTCAATATTAGCCAAGTCAGTCTTTGTAAACTGGATAGATTTTAATCTATCTGATTTTTGGCCAAATTTTTTTCCAGGCACTTGATCTTTCCAGCAACATATGAAAATTGCATTTTAGTACCAGAGGCAATTAATGCTAAAGTTGAAAAAATAGCTACAATCTAACTCACCATTCCTATATACAGTACAATGCTGCTAGGAGTCCATCTGTATCACATTGTACAAGTACATTTTTGAACTAATTGTTTTGAAGTAGTTATTTGTAAATGCAGTTTCCATTTTAGGAACTTGTAAAATAAATATTAAGTGCTGCCTTAAACATCATACAGGTAGGGACATGTTATTCAGAATGCTGTTTTTTTTCGAATAATGGATCCTTCTGTAATTTGGATCATGTTAATTTGGATAATATGTTTTTTGCTTCCAATAAGGATTAATAATATCTTAGTTTGGATCAAGTACAGGTATGGGACCTGTACTTCGAAGTAGAAGTATTTTAATTTGATGGTCAAATTACGAAGTATTTTTTACTTCGAAATTCGACCCTTGATAAATCTGCCCCTTATTGTACCCATCAGGATGGAAAAAGTTTGAATCTGGGCCTGGGCACCCACTGTCCAACATGTCACCACATAGAGGGTGGATAAACCTGTTCATTAGTTTCATTGCGTTGTTATAGCTGAGAGCTCAAATGGAATATACGATGTAGGTGCTGTGCTGCTTGGGTTCACTATCAAACGAGGAGTTGATTCAAGGTGAATAATCAAGGACTGATAACGGTGCTTAATTACAGTTTCATTTCCAACTTCAGTGAAAGGGCACAAGAGTAAAAATAATTCCTGCTTTATAGGCACATTTAAACCCAATCCCTATTAACTTGACTTCAAAGGGTTCACCTTTGGGGTAACTTTTAGTATGTTTTAGAATGCCCATTCCTAGCAACTTTACAATTGGTCTTCCTTATTAATATGTTATAGTCTTTGCGGTATTTGCCTTTCTCTTTTGCCTCTTTCCAGCTTTCAAATAAGGGTCACTGATCCCATCAAAAAAAAACAAATGCTCTGTAAGGCTACAAATGTATTGTTATGGCAACATTTTTTTTTACTCATCTTTCTATTCAGGCCTCTCCTGTTCATGCTCCATTCTTATATTCAAATCAAGGCATGGTTTCTATGGTAATTTGGACCATAGCAACCAGATTACTAAAAATGCAAACTGGAGAGCTGCTGAATAAAAAAACAAAATAACTCAAAAACCAAAAACAATAAAAAAAAAAGATAGCAAATTGTCTCAAAATATCACTCTCCACATCATACTAAAAGTGAACAACGCCTTTAGGGGCAGATTGATCAAGGGTCGAAGTGAAATTGGAAAAAATTCGAAGTAATTTTTTGGATACTTCCATCGAATAGGATACTACGACTTCGAATTTACTTCAACTTCGATTCGAAGTAAAAATAGTTAGAATATTCGACCATTTGATAATCGAAGTACTGTCTCTTTAAAAAGACTTCAACTGCAATATTTCGCCAAATTAAACCTGCCGAAGTGCTATGTTAGCCTATGGGGACCTTCAACAACCATTTTCTGAGTCTTTACACATCGAAGTAAAATCGTTCGATCGTACGCTAAAAACGTTCGATTTTACTTAGATCGTTCGATGGGCAAAATCGGTGAAAAATGCTTCGACTTCGATATTCAAAGTATTTTAATTTGATGGTCGAATTTCGAAGTATTTTACACTTCGAAATTTGACCCTTGATAAATCTGCCCCTAAAAGTGATATATAGTATGTTCCTATGAATGATAGAAATCATGTCAGAATGATCTAGCACAATCTCTGCAATTACATGGCCCTTCCAAGCTCTCCACAGAAGTGCTGGATCTATTGCCAAACTGGGTTTTAGGAGATGCCTTGGGAGTTGCGCTGGAGCCAATATGTAAATCACCAGATCTATCACTAGTGGGAAACATGTCAGAAAGAGCAGGTATCATTGGGCTTGGGTGCTATTACAATTTATTAAGCTGCAGGTTTCTTTTTAAGTGATATTGATAAGACTATCATCATTGTTAGAGACATGTCAGTATCATATTATCCCTTTAATGAACTGGGTGCCATTTCCAACCTTAGGATCATGTTCCTGCAGAGGAAGTTAGTACTTACCCAGCTGTAATTGAGGGGAAAAAAGTTGATTTAACTGCCATTTGAAACAAGCAATCTTGTAGGCGCATATGTCAAACCATTAGATACAAATCAATACGAGATCAGGCTAGTTGCTTTCACTAAATGATGTGCTGTTAATTAGATTTGCATGCTTAAAGAGAAACAAAATGTACTTTAAATAATGCAGTGAATCATGCCATTTTAGAAGTGCGTCACGACGTATGAAATTAAATTCATTATTCCTTTTCTTTACACCGTCTTTTAATAATCAATCAGAGACTGTAAGTGGTGTGGGAAGACGTGAAAAAGAATTGAGTCGTAGGAGCTCCATGTGAGATGGTGAAGTGGAACTTTTCAGCTTGGAAAGAAGAAAATTCTATCTTTTTTTTTTTGTACTATATCTATCTATATGCAGTAGCAGCAGAAACTGATAATAATTAGGACATTTTTAATTTTTCCCCTTGGAAGAAAACACTTGTCCCACGTGACCCACGTGAGTGCTGAAGGAATATAGTGAATTTCATATTATAGGAAATAATATCCCCAATTTGTAAACTATAAGGATATTAGAAGTTGCAGAGGTGTTCTGTGACTATATAAAGGTAGGAGTCCACACGCTAGTACTAGTATACAGGTCATGAAACAGACGTGACCCCTAATATCCTCATATTTTTCAGCAGGAGTTTTATTGAATCATGTGACACTAATGGAATCATTAAGCACCAATTAGAATTAATGACACCACTAAGCACTCCTGAAAAGGGGAGTTTAAACTGAGATTAGATTTCTTAAATTTAGGGACCTTTGTATCTAATGGAGGTTGGTGGGCTGCACTGATTGCTAAATGGAGTTAGAGTAGATGCAATTAAACTGCTCCTGATTTTTCAGAATGATCTGGTAACCTTAGTTTACAGGTTAAAAATAGATCTAGGGTATTTGATAATAGTATTTTTAGGAAATCTTCTGCTATTACTGTTTTACTTCTTTGTACAGGTATGAGATCGTCTGGAAATCTGTTATCCAGGAAGCTCTGAATTACAGGAAGGCAATTGCCACTAAAGTCTGTTTTAAGCAAATCCTCTAATTTTTTTTTCGTTTTTTAACTGATTTTTATTTTTGTAATAATAAAACAGTACCTTGTACTTGATGGTGACTAAGCTACAGGAATCCATATTGCTGGCAAAACCATCCTATTGGGTATAATTAATGTTTAAATATTCTTTATTAGATTTAAGGTATGATAAGCCAAATTATAGAAAGCCCCAGGTCCTGAGGATTCTGGATAACAGGTCCCATATCTGTAATATGATACCACCATGTCAACCTATTTTATGCACCTGTTCTATTCTAATTTGAAAGCAAAAAATGGTCACTTACATTGATTACAGTGTCTCAAAGCAACAGCCTATTAGATATTTACTTTTATTGTTCTAGCTAACTACTGGTTTGATGGTTTATAACATATAACATAGAGGCTAGTGATGGGCGAATCGGTCCCATTTCGCTTCGCCAAGAAATTTGCAAAACTCCGAAAAAATTCACGAAAGGGCGAACAATTTGCAAAATGCATTGAAGTCAAAATTATTTATACGCATGACTCTTTTGTTCGAATACATTAAAGTCAATGACAATTTTGACTAGCCATTTGCCACCATCGACGTCTAGAAATTTGCCACAAACCCATGCCTGGGCGAATAAATTCACCCATCACTAATAGCGGCAAATTTACATTTGTGTCAGCATATACAGTAAGACTGTCAAAAAACTCAGTTTAGACCCTAGGTTTCAAACTCCGCATGGTTGTTCATAAAAGCTAAGAGTTTTTTTTTATCCCTAGTATAGAGAAATGGCAATGATCAATTACAATGGTGAATGGCTACAAATTACACAATTTTCTATCCCACCCACAATGGCCGCGCCGCTCAGGCGCCCAATGCAAGCCGGCATACACTGCACCGGCGTAGCCCGTGTGCACATGTGCAAGGTTGCGCTAGTGTGCATGCGCTCCTGCGCATGCGTGAATTGCCGCAAACATGCACATGCGCGAATTGGTGCGAGCGTGCATTCGCACGCATGCACAGGAGTGCAAGAAGATGGAAAAGACACAGAGAGTCAGGCACCGTTCTGGGGGTAGGCGACAGAGGAGGTACGTGCCTGGCGCCCCCCCAGCATTGCGCCCTAGGCACGTGCCTACCCCTAGTTCCGGCCCTGCCACCCACATTTTAAAATGTATATTCCAGGATTCCATGTCTCTATGAGTATCACCAGGGGCGCTTCTTGAGACTGTCGCCTCAGGCGGCAGCTCCCCATTAGGTACCCCATCAGGCCTCCCTCATGCTCTAGTGCACTGGCCCTCTCTGCTGCCCTGGTGGTCCCCCCCGGACCCCCTCAGGCGCAAAAAGGTAAGCGTATGGGGGAGGGGGGGAGGCAGCAACTGCTGCTGCCTCAGGCGGCGGAGGGGCCAGGGTTGCCCCTGAGTGTCACAATTTATCAATGGTCTTTGATTGAGCAGTTTTATTAATAGATTGGGTTTTCTGGGGTCACCCTGTATTTACCAATAGCATTAGTCAGACTGTATCCTGTGCAGTTTGGGAGGAAAGGGGTTGCAACTGCATAAGAAGATAAGATACACAAACATTGTATTGCACAAAGAGCGCATAGCCTCACTAATTTCCGCACTGAAATACAGCGTAGGTATATTGTACCGATAGATCATGTTTCCTGTCGTCATTAACCTAATGCCGAAAGTATTAAAGCGTTCTAATTGGTCTTAAAGTTTGAATATTAGACAATTAGTTACAAAATTATCTCCTCCACCCACCATCAATATCCCACCAAATACACAATAATGTACATAATGTAGAATGTAAATTACCCAAAAACAATGGAAGTATGAGTAATGAGTTAATTGTTTCAGTACACAATGCTCCCTTTCAGGTATCTTGTTTCCAAGGACCATGACAAGAAGATACAGTACATTGTTCTTTTGTTTTATATATGACAGGTTGTTCATATCATCCACAAAAGTAAAATCTATTTTATTAACATGTCTTTGCAATGAAGTGTTCATGCGATAAAGTGCGTTCAATCTGCGCATCTTTATTACGTTTTTGTTTGGTGCACATCTGAAACATGCATCAGTTTAAAAAACATGCGTTCATAACAAAGCACTGGCAGTTAAAAAATTATAAGTAACTATTATTGTAGGTCATGGTGTATTTAATAGGGCGGAAATTATTTCCTTTTTTAAGCAATTAGCAATTTAAAGCGAATGCCATAGGTGTGACTTAGTAGCTGCTGCCTGAAGCATGAAAAAATAAACTATGCGTGGCATTCTCTACTAGTAACAGTGAGGCCTATTTGTAGGCCAAAGAAGTAGCAGCTGGCTAGTCTTCAAGTGTGTTACACTTATATTTGTTAATACTAGAAAAAGTTTTATTTTCTAGTAACATTACAATAGTTTTTGCTCAGCCACACCCTGTTGGCAGTCAACAGGTTAGATATGCCTTTGTTTTATAGTATAAATTGACTGTAAGACTGACAGTTCACTGGAGATTTAGAACCCTATATTTAAAAAAAAACCCTCATTGAACAAGTCATTTGTTGCAATATACCTTTCAGTATGCTGTTTCACTTATCATTTAAAGGGGAACTAAAGTCTAAAATAGAATAATGCTATAAATGCTGTATTTTGTTTACTAAACAGGAACTTACTGCACCAGAAGCCTAATCAAACAAATGTGCACCAGAAGCCTATTTAAACAAATGTGTTATGCTTTCAAAGTTGGCCACAAGGGGTCATCATCTTGTAACTATTAAACCATCTTTGCAAGACCAAGACCATACACATGCTCAGTGTGGTCTGGGCTTCTGTTAGGAGGTTAAGCTTAGGGATCATCATAAATTATCAAAACAGCACAAGTCAAAAATATCTGCCATAGAAGCCTATACAGTAAGACTGATTAATAATCAGAATAGGCAAATTGTACTTGGTCCTGTGTTGTCATGTAATCTAATGTGGATTTTATAGTTTTTCTATTTTTTAATTCAGACTTTCTCCAACTCTGCAGAACCCCAGCCCAAGATAATTTCCATTAGTCATTGCTTATTCTGAGCATAGACCGGTATAACACATATATCTTTATATATACTTATCTACATCTGTCTGTTTTGAAAGTAGGCTCTTGGATTTCTGGTTCTTTGGTGAACCCTATGAGGTCCTGACCAAATTCCTACTTATCAACTAGTCTATATGAAAGTTAGCTTTCCTGTCATAGTGAACAAGCAACCATACTTGGCATACTGGGTTGTATTGCAAGGTTTCTTTATCATTTCATTTTAATTGGATGAATGGAGTTGAAAGGAACACAGCCATTGTGCACTGTTGCAGTTTAACCACAAACATATCAAGATGTCTATGCAGGGTCAGAACTAGGGGTAGGCAGAAGAGGCACCTGCCTAGAATGCTTAGGGGGTACTGGGCAGGTACCTTTTGAAGGGTCTTCTGAATACCGCTAGTTTGGTTTCACTTGGTTCTTCTCACTACTCTCCCTTCTTGTCACTGAAACATCACTGTGCATGCATGTGCACGTTTACACATAAGTTGCCAGCCAGGTTCCCTAGGGTGCCCAGTTGACTTGGCCTGTCCCATGTCTATTTTATAGAAAATAAACCTAATTTATTTGTCAATAGAAAGTCCAGTTTGGTGATTCATTAATCTATCTTCATAGTGTCCAGTTCTTGAAAGGCATAACATGCATTATTTATTTATAACATGAAGTAATGAGGCATGCCCAGGACATAGGGCCCCTAAACTGACAGCGAAGCAACAATTTTCAGTTACATTCATCACTGCAAAAAGACATTGGTCACACTATGCAGAGATCAATAAAAGGGAAAGGTTAATAAAGATATTTTATATGATGTTTTGCTTCAGTGCTATAAATCCAGCTCTAACCTTGCTTTTAAGAACAAGACAAAGTGGCTGAGTTAAGGGATGTTTTATGTATATAGTGGTCACAGGGCGAGTTACTCAACACCAGACACATGTGAAGTTCATTAACCTTTGACACTGTTGGTCAATGACATGGACTGTCCAACACTAGCGCAAGAATGGATGGGAAGTTACATGCCTGACACCCAACTTCTAACATCTCTCATTTTCTACTTCAAAACTCTAAGTAAGTAAATACATGAATAATGTCACATGGTTCTGCTTACGTTCAAAAACCATCTGTATGCGATTTTCAGCAGAATTTACCCTAACAATATTAGTCAATTGTAACTTGCTTCCTGTGAGTTTCGTGTGCAGATGAGTGCTACTGCTTCAAAGTACAAATAGGGGAAAAAAAGGCTGAAATCTGATACAGGATATTCATCTGCTTGTAAGTCTGTTAGGAATCTGGTTGGAAATGTATTTATTTATTTTTTTCATTTTACCCATTAAGGTAAAGTTAGAGTGTGCTTAACCAGGGAGTTAATTCCTATTCAAGATGTGATCCTCACATGCCTCAGGAATATACATTTTTACTTTGGAATGGATTACTCCGTTGCCCTCCAAAAATGCCTCCATGTTGCCAAATTTACTAAAAGCAGTTAAAGAGATTAGGGGCAGGAATGGAGGGGCTTACACATGTTATTTTTGCACCATACTTTAACCAATATTGGATTTATTAAACAGACTGTCAGGAATTAACACATTTATCAAAGTTGATAACTGTCAGTTCTTAAAATCTGTTCAAACTAAATCATTTCCTTGCAGTATTAGTGCACAGTACAGCCTAGCAGCAACATTGTGCACTAACACCCTTCTCAATCTTTACTCCCCAATGCATATTGTGAGTGAAACACTCATGGTGCCAACCATTCACAGAAACACAAATATTCAGGGCAAACATACAAGCATACAGAATGAAAGAAATAGAACTGAAATTGAATTGGCTGTTGAAGAAAGTGCCCCTAGTTTGTTTTGATTAAATGTAATAGATTGAGAGCTTCACTAAATAATGCCATGAACAGTGCTGTAAATATCAGCACTATCCTAATAAAATCTAATAGTGATCCATTATCATTATGGTGTGCACATGGGTTTTGGGAACAGGATCACATGTACTTTTCCATGCCTGCCAATGGTCGTTATTTCGGAGGACATCAAAAATCATGAAACCCAAAGGGTTAGGGCTGGGCATGGAGGTGGCCTAATTTGTCCCACTTTTTAATATTTAAATGTTAAGAGGTGTACTTGTTTTTTCAGGCTGTATGCTTAACAACAATATATAGGGAGATATTTTATGGGCCGTTTTAGAATTTTCTAATGTTGGGAGGTATGCTATGGTAGCTTGTCATTTTAGCCAGTTTTTAAGTGTGAAAGCAAACACCAGTCTGCTATGGGTCGTGCAAGGTGTATCTGTGCTGGTGAGTATCCATGTGCTATGGAGCAGACTGTGTATCATTCAGCTTATCTGTAACAGCAGCAAAGGGTGTTGTATATTTTTTGCTAAATATTGAAGATCAGGTATTTTTGAGTGATAAAAATAATAAACAGTGTTTTAGCAAAGGTTGGAAATGTGACATGAATTCCCCAACTTAGCACTTTAGGTTTTTTTTATATTTTGCAAAGCTGCGTTTAGTATTTATCTCAATTTTTTAACTGTGATTCCATTTCCTTTAGAGGATTCAATTTCCATTTGGCTGCTGCACAGGCTGATGTAGGCTATAATCTTTTTTTTTTTTTTTTTTGCATGGGAAACCTTGAGTAAATTTAATTTACTAGTATGATTCTCATATCCTGTTTCAATCAAGTGTAAAACTGAACAGCTATTTGCCTGTAATGGGACCTTGCTCTGGAATTCTCCAAAAATCATAAGCAATGTTATTTCCAGTCCAGGTCAAATTTTCAATGTATTCATCTTATATACAAAGAATAGGGAAAAAATCAATCAACCACAAACTGCCGAGAACTATTTAATGCTTTTAGCCCTATGTTAACTTATTTTGGAAAATGAATAGGCCAGGTGATGGGAGAAAGTTTCCTTGAAATTTCGGGGATGATGGGGGTGGGAAGAGGAGGGGCTGACCCTTATTTATTTGGTAGTTTATTCCTCATCTTTATTCAGAAGGCATATAATATTAAAAGGAAATCTCTCCCCTTAAACTTTAATTGATGAGCACTGTAATATTATCCTGGCACACACAGGTGGCTGATTCAGGAAGGGCGTACTTATATATGTGTAACTATACTCTGTTTACATTGTGGGAATGAAAACTTCTCCAAATGAGTCTGAAACTGAACTTTCAGAGTATCTGAATGTGTCGCAGTATGTGATCATAGGATGTGTATTAACACTAAAATGGGATTTCATCTTGTCTAAATCGTTAGTTCTTGTGTATATAACAGAAACCTAATAGTCTGTTTAATGTCAGCATAATAGCGGGATAATATTTGCCACTGAATACTGTAATATAGAGTATTTAGTTAAATAGAGCACATTTGTTATCGAATATACATTTTTATTCTGTGAAAGTAGCTTTTTTTTACCCATTCACTGGATCATTTGGCGCCTAATACTTTTTTCAGAGGGCCTCTGTTGGTCACAAAATCAAATATCAACTCAAAATATCTGCACAAATGACTTGCTCGTAGGCTGACTTTCAAGAGTTGACATTCAAAGAAGAGAAGGTCTGAACTACAAGCCAGAGAAAGAACTATTCTCCATAAAGCACAGAATGTGGTTATTATGTTTGTCTTACTTTACAGAGGTCTCACGTTTTAATATGACATTTTTTTTATTCTAGCAGTAAAGCAGGAAATTTATTACACTTATGAAATGAGTTATAAACTATACCACATCCTTTTATGTGCAGCCTTAAATCTTAAATTACTAGAACCAAGTTACCGGCACATTGTTTAACCCCTGCTATTTCCCATACATTTTTTTAAGCAGAGTAACCGCTACAGGCCAAGAATAGTTATGTTTCTCAGCTGGCACAAAGCTGTTTTGGTAAGTAGAGTATATATAGATTAATATAGTTTGAGTTCTGCAACAGATGTGCTGCAACAACACTGTCTTTTCTGGTTTAGACTTCATTTTTCTTATGTGATATCAGCTTTTATGCCACGAACATTTACTGTGTAAAGAATGCCTAATTCCCTATATTAGGTAAAATAATCGACTTGCATATTCCGCCATTCGTTTTTCTTGCATAATGTCCTAGCAGATGATACTGCAATACAGATTATGTTTTGATGCAGATAAGATTAGGTTATAATGATGGTACCCCAGGGATAAGAACTGCATACAGTCTTCTTCAATCTCTGCATTAGTATAGTTTAGATAATTTGAACTGAAAGGTGATTATAGTGACAGATGATGGAGAGCTTCAGAAACTAGGGCAGATTGGACTGGCAAAATCACAGATGAGGTTCTGTATAGATGAACATAAAATCCTGAACATAGGTTACTTGTAGTTTAGCTGGAATACATTAATGGAAATCAGAGAGATGGAAATAGATTTGGCAATATTAGTAGATCTCCCGCTTGGTATCCACTCTTAGGGCAGAAAGGCGACATGACAAATGAAATACTGCCCTGCTTAATTTCAAAAAGTAAACGAGCCAAGGAATGAAAACATAATGTTCTGTTCAGATTATACTTGGAATATCCGGTACTATTTTGAATATGCTATCTGTAATACTTACTGTATAAGAGTTGCAAAAGATTCAGACAAGGGTAAACAGGTAATTTAAAGATAATTTAAAGATATGGATGATTTCACTTATGTAAAAAGCACGCTTCAGTAGAAGTAATCAATTATATATATATATATATATATATATATATATATATATATATATATATATATATATATATATTTGGCTATGCAACGGCTTCTCCTGATATCTGAACATATGACACCACATATGCATTCTATAGTGATTTCAACAATCTCTTTCTCTCATCTTCCTTCTGCTTTTCTCTTGTCATAACTAAATTAGCAAATAAGGAAAAATAATGTGAACTACAGTATGTTGGCCTCTCATCTTTGTTGTTACCTGTCACTGCTACGAATAACTTGTTTGGTAAATGACTCTTTCGTGTACTGCAAAAATCTGTTATTTTTTTGTTACTTTAATTACCTATTAATAGAATGTAGACGTCTGACAGCCACTTCCTTCCTTTTGGTTAATTTTGCTGTACAGGTATAGGATCCCTTATCCAGAAACCCGATATCCAGAAAGCTCCGAATTACGGAATGGCTGTCTCCCATAGACTCCATTTTATCCAAATAAACCAAATTTTTAAAAATGATTTCCTTTTTCTCTGTAATAATAAAACAGTACATTGTACTTGATCCCAACTAAGATATAATTAATCCTTATTTGAAGCAAAACCAGCCTATTGGTTTTATTTAATGTTTAAATGAATTTCTAGTAGACTTAAGGCATGAAGACCCAAATTACGGAAAGATCCATTATCCGGAAAACCCCAGGTCCCGAGCATTCTGGATAACAGGTCCCATACCTGTATAATCTTTTTTTTTAATGATTATAAAAACCTTATGGTACAGGGACCTTTTTGACTCAAGATACTTAACTGCATTACTTTTTCATCACGGGTTAATAATTTTACTACATAAAAGTCCCGTTTTGCTGGTAATGGCAGTGTAATGCAGGCCATTTTAGGTTCCAGGGCTTAGCATGACTTGCAATTGTGCTAGAATCACATCCAGGACTGTATTTAGGTCCAATGCTGCCCTATGCTTTAAACACGCCCTTACGTTGTGTGCAATGACTTCACACAACATATTCAGTGGAAGTGACAGCAGCACGCCACACCTGTGAGGTCACTATGGAAATCCGTGGAGGAGGGGGGGTTAAAAGAAATAGGCACCCCTAGGCACAGGCCCTCGGGGGTCTTAATATAAATACGGCCCTGATCACGTCATTATAGAATCACCATTTGCTGTGGGTTTGAAAATAACCACTAGTGTTTAAAGCTGCAGAAGAACAAGCAAACATTTCTCTAACAACTCAGCTGGCTTTATATCATGAATTTATAAGATCAGAATCATACAGCTGTTATACTGTCTTAAAAATAATTACGTTTATGATGAATGTATCTGACAATTACAAAGAATGAACTTTAAATGCAAAGTGACACCTTGGGAAAATTAGCAGATATGAAACAAGACAAGAGCCAGGAAGGCAAACACTGCTGAGAGTGAGCACTTTTTAGCTTCTTTTATAGTTGCTATAAAAACAAACACACGACTGCATGCTTGGCTGGAATATAATGCATGGGAATCTTATTTTAGGAAAGGACTGCTTTTTTTTTTTATTAACTACAATTGCCATCCAATTCTTATCATTCTTAAGCTGACCATATATAAGGTTGTGGGAAACTGCCAGATCTAGCAGATGTGTAGGTAGAGACAAAGGGACCACTCTGTTGTGTAGTCCGATTAATGTACTTATATTACTCCATCTTTAAGCCAACCAAATGAACATGTCTGATCAATGAACCAACCAACCAACATCAATGTTAGGATATCGGTTGGGATTGTCTGCCCAACAAACACACATTGAAAATCTGACAAAACTTACTTTTACTTACATAAAATTTTTGCAGACCATAACCATTTACCTTTCTTAAAAAAGTTGAAAAAAAAACAACCTGTTTTTCACTTTTTAACAGAACTTTTCTCTTTATAGGCTATACAAGTACTTTATTCGAAAGCAATTTGTTTTCTAATAATTGCAGCAGGTGGACCAATTAGCAGCCAAAAGAGATTATGGATTATGCTTTAATATTTGCAGCTATTGAAATACAAGTGAATAGATCCTAAGCTATTTATACCCCCCCACTAAAGAAAGAATGGTAGAAAAAAGAAAATACTAACCTAGTTTGATGTCTAAATGAAGTAATCTCCTTGAGGAAAGAAAAGATTATGTTTGTTAAACTGTACAAAAAAATCAGAAGATAATATGGCTTTGTTCACAGTATTACATAAAGGAGATTAAAGACGGGAAACAAGCTGCTTAAACACTGTAAACTAATTAGTCCAACGAATTGTTTTCCCGAGGTTCATGAGATATGAAACATTGGCACCAGTGCGTGAAATGCACTCTGCCTCAGTGCGCTTTTCAATTTATTTTTCTGCTACTGTCATATGTGCACATAAAAGAGACCGGTCACAATGAAAAGAATCTTGAGAAGCAGACCAAACATCTCTCTTGTGACTGAACATGACATGTTGTTGTCTTCGGTCTAATATGAGAAGTCCTTCTAGTACCTTTTCAAGAAACAATCTTAAAATCTGCTATGTTGTGTTCATCAGGGATGTCCAACATGCAGACCTCTGGCTATTATTATGCTTTAACTTAGAGCAGCAGGTTTTAAGAGATCCTTGGAGTTGTAGTTCAGTAACAGTTGCATGTTAAGACACACCAAATATTGTGGGAAATATAAAGTGTAATTGTCCTCTTTTTTTATGCTAGATGGACACTAGATTTGCTTCTTTATAAGGGACTGTGTAATTGAGCTTTTACATTTGTGTCTTTTTTTGTGACATCACTTCTTGGGATGGTGTGACCGTGAACACGCTTAAGATGGCTCATTGTAGATCTAAAATTGTTTTGGCTTAATAAGGACAAAATATCAGATTTAAATGTGGAAGTGTATTGTCCTGCTAATTTTTAGACTGTGTATTGTCTAAGGGTTGCATGCCGTTATCTCTACTACCATGATTCTATAGAAAGTCTATCTATCTATCTATCTATCTATCTATCTATCTATCTATCTATCTATCTATCTATCTATCTATCTATCATCTATCTATCTATCTATCATCTATCTATCATCTATCTATCATCTATCTATCTATCTATCTATCTATCTATCTATCTATCTATCTATCTATCATCTATGTATGTGTCTATCATCTATCTATCTATCATCTATCTTATCTGTCTGTCTTATCTATCTATCCATCGCTAAGCTTTTATGCACAATTTATACTAAATTGGCCCTTGTTAAATAAACATAGCCTGCAGCCCAGATGTAAGTGATGTCATTAGCAAATTGGCACAACAGATTACACATTTTTGTGAGCAACTTTAGAGTCGCAAATGTAGCTATTGGCTCTGCTCTGTGTGGGTAATCATTTTCCACTTTACAACTGAAATAGTTATTACAATGTGCACTAGTCTGCAGGAATTGTTACATGAAGTAATGTTAGTTTTAAATATATATATATATATATATATATATTTCATGTAGGTATCAACAGTTCAAAAAATCAAAGTCGTGACAGAAAAAACATCACAATAATCTACTTGGAACCTGGGAGCGGGCACATTAGTGCTCTGTCTGTGACCAGTAACTCTAAAGAAAAATTCTCCACAATGCCAGGTTTCACTCATGTTGCATTATGCACCAATGGTTTTACTTTTAATACTGTAGAAAAAAGTCTGATTGTTATCTTTGATATGGTGTTGCAGTTATATTTATATAATTTATATATTGCAGTTATTAAATTGATTAATCCTACTTTGTTCGGTAAGTCACATTTGCTTAGGTTATACTGCTAAATGAGTATATATTTGCATATATTTATTATATTTAAGGTTATAACCCTCTATACAGTAACCAGAAGGCACCAGGTAAACAGTGGCCTCTGCTGGCCGAATCATTATTGAAATGGCTAAATGCTTTCTTTAAACAAAACACCTGATATGCCATCGATCTAGCAATTATAAAAACATTGTTTGGCCATTTGTGAGGGCAATTTATCTACCACAGCTGTTATATGTTGGGAGCTGTACAATTTTTACAACAACTGGGAACTGGGGAGGGGGGTTGGAAAACTTTCATATAGGAGCTGTTTTTAACTGCACTTTTGATTTAGATAGAATATTTATATAAAATGGCACACGAGAGAGAAATGATTGATGTCCACGATTAAAGAATTGAAAGAGTTTACAGAATAGGACACATTGGAATCCCTTTATATGATTTTGTTTGCCAGCACTCTGGACTATGGAACAATGGTGTCCTATTCCATGTACTTTAATCTGATCCAGACACTTTGCACCAAATAAAAAAAGTCTCAGGGGAGAAGAATGCAGATAGGAATTGCACCTCCTTCTCATAAATTCTGCTCTGTGATACAATAGGCCTGGTTTCAACAAAAATAAAGGATTTGCAGGTTTATATTTAAAGCTTATTCAAAACACTGTAAATATTCTCAGACCAGTTTCTGTTCCCTGTCAAAGAAATATTGATTCTGAACTTGCCTAAGAAGCACATTCATTTAAATTATAATAATTGGAGGTTTAATGAATGAACAAAACACATGACACATTTAAGCTCTGTTGTGCAAAATCTGGTAAAATCCGTTAAATTGTAACATTATAATGGATACTTTAAAGTGCAAGAAAACATAAAATCAGGGTATTTAAAATTGAGGTCTCACTTTTATTATTTTCACTCAACTACTAAAAAATTTGAAAAAAATTGAATGCAGCACAATTCTACTCATTTTACTCATTATTAACAACTTTAAAAAAAAAAAAGTCGCTTTGACTTCATTCTACAGTATATGAGCTCAACAACTTTTAGATGCCACAATTTTACAGTTTTGGGAAACTGAATTTGAATTTGTATGTTTTAGGGTAAAAAAAAAGTAGTGTAACACATTATATGCAATTGAACAAATTTGGGTGGGAGAGTATTCTTGCGTGTAAAGTTGCTTAAAATGGTATGTAAACAATCTAACTTCTTTTTATACCCCTTGGAAAATCAATTTGAATCTATTTGGTTCGGATGTTAGTAATGAGATTTGCTGACTAGCTTATAGTGAAGCCAAATGTTAGCTTTGATACAGTGAAGTTCAATTAAAGGAGAAGGAAAGCTACGGAGGCATTTTATTGCCAATAGATTAGTAACAATAGTGCAAGCTAGAATGCTGTATTTATTCTGTAGAATGTTTTACCATACCTGAGTAAAAAGCTCTAGAAACTCTGTTTGTTTAGGATAGGAGTTGCAGTATTAACATGGTGTGTGGCATCACTTCCTGCCCGAGTCTTTCCCTGCTCTGGGCTCAGATTACATCAGAGAAGGGGGGGGGAAGAGGAGCAAACTGAGCATGCTCACGCCCAGGGCAATGAGGTTTAAGCTGAAGGCAGGACGTCTGATACAGAAGCCCATATGTACACAATAGAAGGAAAGAAATGCTGTGTTTCTTTTGACAGAGGACTCAGAGCAGCACTACTTTGGGGGTTTACTGGTATATTTAGATGGACCTTTCTGATAAGGCTTACTTAGTTTTAACATTTCCTTCTCCTTTAATGTTTAATGTTAAATATTTTGATCACTGCTAATTAAAAAGAAATGGTAAAAATGTAAGAAGACCCAGTGAAATAGGATCAATTTGCAGTTTTAATGCAAGCATTCAAAAAATATCATCTGTATGGTGATGAGAGATGATGGATCCACTAAAAGTTTACTGGTGTAACTGAGTTATTCCACAGTATTAGTTAAAAAATACTTACATTTAAGCCTCAACCTAATTTTATTTTTAACTTAATTTAATATCTATTTTTCTTTGTGTTATCGGCTTCAGCAATCCCAACCCAATCCTCAAACTACAACTACCATCAGCTCTCTAGCAGAGAGCTGAAAAGCAATGCTTCTGATGTTCCTGATCTATGTAAATTCATGCACAGGCACAGAAATGCTCTATGTCAATAAAATCTGTATCTTTCTATACTAATACAATTTTTTTTAAAAAAAGCTGACTAATGAAGTAGTACAGGGCAATGTACTGACAAAAGCAACTGAGGGAATAAAACATCTTCCATCCTTTCTAAAAAATAATTAGATACTCAGGGACCTTTCTAGGTTCCACAAGGAGACCCATGCTATCTGGAACAATTTAGTAAGACTGATCAATTCTTCTTGTGTATTATTAATATATATATATATATATATATATATTTTAATAGGGTGGAAAAGTTTGCAGCTTTATATGCCATTTTTTCTTACTTTTATGCCTCCTTTTTATTTTGCATAAAATGTATTGATTTTGTATCCCATAGATCTGATTCTGATTAGTGGGTTGTTTCTGGGATCTGTTATTTCAAATGTCATTTTTCATTTTCAAAATCTTTTTATGACTAATTCTCAGATGTTGACCATGGGGGAAAAATCCTTAGAAGCCTTTGTTGTGTCTCATTACATTGCATTAGGGTTAAGGATCAATGGGACAAGAATTTACCAGAAGAGGGGGTGCTAATAAGTGAATAATATATGCTGTTTTGCATTTGTTATTTTAAAAATACAAAAGAAAAAAACCTATTTTTTCAAATGGAGAAATCAGCAAATAAAGTTTAACCTAATATTATTTCATTGGACCTTAGTTGATTATTTAAGTCTTTTGCACATTTAAAATTGTGATTAAGGCTCCCTTATTTTATAAATAGCGCTTTGAATGGATGTCCAACATATTTCAATGATTTCATTTCATTTTCATGTTTTGCTATAGTAACCTTTTTAAGTAACCTGGCAATTCAGGCTCCTGCTAGGTTTTCTAATGATCATCTGTAGAAACACAAGTAAGAACCATAGAGTCTACATATGCTCTAACTACAAATTGCATCCCATTGGAATAATAAGGGAAGTGGTTAATAGTCCAGAACATGCTTTTTTTCCTTAGAAATCCATAGGAGGTAATGCACTTCTCCAAATGTATGTCACGTCAATACCATTAAAATCTGACATATCTCAGTGTAAGGCAAAGCTGTTTTCCAGTACTTCTAAAGAGACAGCCCCTGGCCTGAGTTGTTTTATGGCATAGCAAAATATGCCTTTGTTGCATATTAAGAAAGTGCTCTAGCACTATCCCAGGCATTTTATTGAATAATTGTTGTATACTGACCTATTCCATATCACATTCCATATTCCATTTAAGACAGAAAGAAACATATTTAAGCGGACATAGCAAGAAAGACCACAGAGAGACCTCCATGTCCCCCAACATTTCTATATTTTTTTACATCACGATTGCTAAACTACTACTACTTCTTGCCAAACTGCAAGAATAATATATTAAGAGTAAAGTCCGGTGGCATCAATGAGGATGTATTGTGAATATTAGCTGTTAGATAAGTCTTGAGCATTGTGCTACTGTACTTGTGCTTAGTGCATCAGGTGCAAGGCACAGTATGTTCATAATTTCGTAATTTAAACCTGCCAAGACGAGGTATTAATGACCAAGCTCACTACTGCATATGCAACTCATGCACCTTGTGAATATCTCACATGTATGGGGTAACCAATTGGATGTCAATTTGCTATTAAATCTTAGCTCTTTTGCACTATTACACAACTTGTTGAGGTAAAAAAAAACACTGCCCATGTTCATTAAAGGTCCATGTAGACTCCACTGGTATCAAGTCCCAAGTGTCTGCATTTTAATGAAAAGTGTATGCCACTTTTTTGTCTTTACACATTATTAGTTCTTGATGAATATAGGAGCACCCTTATCCCTATCAGCAAAAAAAGACCATTGCAACCTTTGTATTTTCCACAATCTCATTTTAGTTCATATAATCAACACTGACATCCACACAATTTTAAGTGTGTTGTGCACAATTAAGTTCCACATAAGGAATCCTTGATCTTGTTCTCTGTAGCAAAGCAAATGTTGTTGTATAGTTATATGGGTCAAAATATCCTTTTAAATCTTTATAGCAGACCAGTTACCAACCCATTAAAAAGCTGTATAATGAAATTCCTTTGCAAATTAATCATGGAACCCAAATTCTTTTTTTCACTAAAACACCCATAACTGTTATAAAGGTGTTTAAATATCTGAGCTATCAATCAAATATTATCTGCCCTGCCTCTATGCCTTTAATTTTCCATTCAGCACTTCCTAGATGTCACTGCTTCTCACATTCCTCCTCTATAATTGTGTAGGGCACAGTGCATGGGCATTATGTTCCCCATTCTTGTGCATACACAAGATTTTGTGGTGATACACAGGTTGTGTTAATAACAGTGTCCACAAAATAACACATGCCTGCTTACTGTGATGGTGTAATTCCAAGACTGAAAGAAAAACATTAAAATAAAAAATATTGTGTATATATAAAGTTTATTTTGCTCAACTAACTTGATAGAAAGGAATTTGGAATTATTTCTTAGGGTGACAGGTCCTCTTTAACTACAGTGCAAGCCTTAAAGCAGAAAACATTTCATGCTACACACATAGCCTTAACTCAAAACCAGGAATGAGAGATCTAAGCTATCACTTAAGAATTATTGGCAAATACGTACAGGTCACACCCTAAAGTCCCTGCGACATAGATGCATCCAAAATCAGTGGTTTAATAATACAAATACAGTGTACATTAAATACAGTGAAAGCCTTCTTAAGACAGAAGGTATTTGCATATCTCATGCTACAAACAAATAACATTGCTGTATGTAACGCACAGTTGCAGACTTTTGTCTCCTTTCAGCCTATATCTCTGGTTCTTCCATTCAAATACTCTCCAAGTCCTTGACCTCAAAAGTCATGTTTCAGTGTCTTGTGATGATAAGATCTAATTCAACAAGTGTAGCAACTATCATCTCTTAATTTTAACAGCATATGTGCTATTAAAATTGTCTGTTGGTTATAGCCCTTTATTATTGAAGAAATTTGGTTGAAGCACAAGCAATCGTTGTATCAATAGCATTTTCTATTATTCTTATTCTATCAATTTATTATTGTTAACCTAAAATTAGAAAAAAATTGTACAATAATGCTGGTGGGTATTAAAGAGTAGGTTAATGTATTTATTTCTGAATGTAAGCCATAAAGAGTTTGGTGAGATGCTAACTTGCTAACATGCTGCACATGTACTCAGTTCAATAATCCTGAGCAACCAATCAGCAATTACTTTTTATCAGTCTAGAGTGGATTGAATTATAGCAAAGGTCTAGTAAATGGTTTTATAAGGCAAATGCTTAGTAAATGTGTTCCAAAAAAATTAGAACTTTGATTCTTGATTCACCTGCTTTTGAGCCAGAACACTGTCATTTCTACTCATATACAGTACAGCCATTACTTTTTGGTATAATTTGTTTCCAATACCATGACCAACATTGCTAGTGTCACCATGTTCTAAATGCCTTATTGCAGATGTCTCCAGTTATCTTTCATCTGATGAGTCCGCACTATATTGTTGACAGCCCCAACTGTCCTTGGAGTCTATGTCCTGTTACCTGACACATTCCATATTTTCAGTCTTTTGGAAACACTGTATAATGAACAGTCCTTCAGATACCAGTGGTTTAATATGGAGTGCAGAGTGATTCTGTCTTACATGCCAAAAGGAGAAAAAAATATTTCATTAATGTTCTCTGGCCAGACAGGTTAGACAAATTATAGCTTCATGTTTCAGAGCTTTGAAGATTTTTTTTTCCAGGATAAAATAAGGATTCTAAATGTGTTGCTCTTCAGCTGTTATGAACTACAGAATTCTTACCCAAATTAAAATTCACAACTGCTTAAAGTTCACCAGTTTTACATTGTGAATAATTATCAATATACTGTATATTTCACAAGGGATTGCTAAAATGGGACATTGGATACTAAACCGCTTTCTACAAGTAGTAAGAGTACAATATTGTTCAGCAGTAAAAGTGTTTGGGGTAGATGGCTATGCTTTGCTTCAGTGTGTTCAATGTGATATTTATAAAGTTTTCTTTGGAAGGGAGCTGTATTTTCTGATTATGCTTATTATTTAAATGTGGTTTTTCATCTCTTGCAGAAGCAGAATTTTCATTGTTCTTATTTGTATTGTGTACCCGCAAAAGGTTTTTTTTCTAGCATTTCAGAATATCATGCATTACTCCAGCAGACCTTGAACATCTTCTTTATGAACATAATAAGCAGTGAACTAACATGTTTTCAGTGAGCTGAAGCCTTTTCAAAGCATGGTATCTCTATGGTCCATTGACTTATCTCCCACTACAAAATTCTGATTAATCTTCCTGTATAGGAATGCATTTGAATAGTATAACCTTAGAAGTAAATTAACCTCATATATTAACTGAAAATATAGAGTTTCATCCTTAATCTTCTTAATTGGAGGCTTTTAAAATAACACACATATGTGTCTATGACTTGTTTTGAATACAAATCTGATCTGTCAGATCATGTGTTGTATGTGGGATGGATATATACCCTTATTTACCCATCTTACTGTATTTCAACAATGACTACCAACAGCCTATAAGATTGTCAAGGAAAGTTGTGGCTCATCAACAATTTCAAATATCTCTGGTATTTATGAAGTTGGAAAGCATTGTTAAATCATAAAAGATTGGATCTCGCCCAATAAAGTTGAGATTTATTATCTGCAATCTCTATGTTCTGTACATTATATTGATGCTAAATAAATAACCATGTCATGAAACCTCATATCTTTTTGGTCTTGGGTCTAAATATTAAAATTAAATATATAAGTGGAAATTTAAGTGGTTCCATTTCTTACTTCCATTCTATGATAAGAAATATTTGCAGTAGAGAGCAGTAAAGATAAACTGTGTATTTATTGTATGTCACCTGCGTGATGCAGATAAGTCCATAGTCAGAAAATGCATTCACTGGCACATTGGTTCTGGACTAGCAACATATACAGTAGTAGCATTGTCATTGTGGAACAAGATAAGTAAATAAACAAGTTTTCCTTCTTGAGCTATAATGCTCATCATAGTGAAAAGGATGCTCTGCATTGTAATAATGTGCAATCAAGCGTTCAGTCATATTCTTCAATATGTTGATTTACGGTGTACTGAAAATTGGTTTAAAATCCCTGGATGTTCTGCACTTTGGGCTCACTCTTTGCCAACTCTTTTAAGCAATACATTGTATGTTATTCATAAATGAAAACGTCTGGAGTATTTTTTTCAAACGTGTATTCAACATATTCTTATTCTTACTTTAAGACTGGAGAATTGTTGTCTTTTCCAGTGCATAAAAGGCATTTATTAAATGCAACTTGAGATTCTTGTAGGTGCAGACATTATGTTATTAGTTTATTGTGAGAAAGAAATTCCAACATGGGAAAGATACAACCCTGAGTGATGATACACACAATAACCACAACAGAAAGATATCACTCTAACAAGGTCAGACTATTCACAATGGCGTACATGGGTTCACTGACTTCCTTTGTTTTGTTTCCACTGTATTGAAGTTATTTGAAACACAGTATTTGATGGAGCAGAGCACTTAGATAAGCTTCTGAGTTGTTCTCCATGAATGTTATCAGACTTTTTTGCAAATGCAGTTATTTAGGAGAAACATGGGAATTGTCATTACTTCTCAACCCAGTAGGATGTATATTTCAGTCTACAGATGAGGTGATTTTCATTTTGTTCAGCGACGCACACACAGAAAATAGGATAGGATGCAAGCCGTCTGATGTTTCATGAAATAAGTCTTTGGTAGACTGTTGGACAAAAGCAGCTGTCTAACGTTAACACAATACAAACTTGTAAAACAGCATATTTAAGCATGATCTTCTGGATCAGGTTTCCTTTGAGTAGTTGAGGCAAATTAAAAGAATATTGCCAAATGGGTTAGAATTTGTCAATGTTTTATGTCATTCCATTTCAGCATTAGCTTACAGGAGATTTCAAGGATACAAAATCTAAAAATTGTCTGCTTATAAATGATAGAATATTAATATTCAAGGACGGCACTCGGGGGGGGGGGCTGCTTTATTGATGGAGCAAAAAAATATAAATAAATAAAGAGTGAGCCAAGAAATTAATTTTACTGACTGTGGTTCAATGTTAAAATTATATTTTCAAGGATACTCTATTTAGAATTTTGTGAAGCAGCTACCTAATTAACTTGCTTAGTTTGCTTCAGAGCAAAGATAAGCAACATTGTGTAGTTCATATTAGTGGTAATTCTGGGGCTGTCCCCTACCTTCAGATCATGTTGAATGTTGAGCTCTAATGCTGCAAAAAGAGCTGAATTTCCTGTTATACATTCCAGGTATGGGATCAGTTATCAATAGGGATGGGCAAATTTTTTTCAACTCGTTTCACTGAAAGAATTACGCCGATAGACTTGTATGGCGGTGTGCATAAAAAAAAAGACGCGCATCAAAACAATTTCGCGTGCGACAAAATTTTTTTGACGCCCATAGACTTTAATGGGAGTCTGCAACATTTTTTGCCAAACGAAACAGGTCAAATTCGCCCATCCATAGTTATCAAGTATATTTGGGAACTGGAGTTTTCCAAATAATGGATCTTTCTATTATTTGGATTTCCATATATCATATTAAGTGGCATATTAAAGAATCTTACCAAAGTGGTATATATATATATATATATATATATATATATATAAATTAGTAAATATTGCCCTTTTACATCTCTTGAGCCACCATTCCACCATTTTGTGATGGTCTGTGTGCTGCCCCAGAAATACTGCAGCTCAAATTGTAACAATAAGAAGTGTGGAAACAAAAGACAGAACATTGTCCATTAATTGGCTCATGTGGCCTAACATCTATGTTTTGTTTGTGTGCTCCGTGAATTGTAGGACCCCAGGGGGTGGCCCGTACTTCTTAAAATGACAATATTATAAATAATAATGCTTTATTTTTATGAAGGAGGGTTTTATGTATGAGCAGTTTATGTTTTTATAGAGACCTACATTGTTCGGGGAAATAGTCTACCTTTAAAGCAAGTAAGATTGTTTTGCCACCAACAAGGATTAATTACTTTATATCGTAGCTAGGATCAAGTACAAAGTATTGTTTTATTATTACAGAAATAAATATTTTTTAAAATTTGAATGATCTGTTTAGAGCCTATGGGAGATGACCTTCCGATAATTCTGAGCTTTCTGGATAATAGGTTTCTGGATAACGGATCCCTTACCTATACATTGTAACCTAATCTTGATCATGGCAAAAACTCTCCTGGTTCATATAACAAAGATGTTTATATCAATAAAATTATCATTGTGGTCTACATTCCCAATTTTTATATGTGCTATACATAAACTGACAAACTCCCAAAATTTTATCAGTTTATCAGATGTGTGGTGGTAAATTGGCAAACCACTATTCTGCCTTACCTTTTATAGCAAAGCTTTTTGTACACAACAAAGAGCAATGCCGCCTCTGAAATAGAGCTCCCATTTTAATATATGCTTGGCAGCCTTTACTGATATATTATTCTAGGGATATTAAAATCATGTTTGTACTATATAGGTTTAAGGGAGAGATATTTTTAAATATTTGTGTCTATATCGTTTAATGTTATTTTTTTTCCTCACATTTCTCATAATACTCCAGTTTCTACACAAACAATAGAAAGG
The DNA here is from genome assembly GCA_038501925.1 of Xenopus petersii. NCBI lineage: Eukaryota > Metazoa > Chordata > Amphibia > Anura > Pipidae > Xenopus > Xenopus petersii. The sequence continues at coordinate 168,146,148 of CM076673.1, forward strand.
CAATTTGACGAGCACTGTGAAAAAAAATCAATAAACAAGTTATGACAGTGAGGAAGAGCTGGAATCTAATGTATAGCCTGAAGCATATTAGGAGTTACCACTTTGATTTCACTTGTTCCCAGGAATAGATTTGAAAGCGGGAGAGAGCCTCTTGCACATTACTAGTATGATAGAATCTCTGTGTAAATTAATAAGGTACTACTCTAAGAGTCATCCTTTTCTATGTATTTCGTTGTGTTTGGATCTCTTTGATAAGTCTGTGTGATGTACCTGATATTAAAGCACAGAAGTAATACAGTAGGTGTCTTAATGGGGTTTTACAGGATGGAATGGCATAAATAAACATTAACATAAATATATAATATGGTATGCAAAATAATAAAAGGTATGTCTGGAAAACCAAATGTGCACACCAGGTGTTTAAAGGGGATGTATGGTCAAAAATGATAATCCCCCTTTGCCTTTGGGGAATGAATATAAGCCTTTTTCAAATTGTAAAGTGCAATCAATTCCCCACATATCTGCTCATTTCAGCAGAGCTCAAACCTTCATGGCCCGTGGCCATCTCTTCGGTTTGGCCCACCTGCCTCTTCTGTTAATCCCGTCCACCTACTAATGAAAAACGTGTAGGCAGTCAAGCATTTGTGGTAGTGACCAGTGCTTGTTCGTGAGGTGCACGCACATCAAGCAGGCATCTGTAAACTGGCCTGCCTACTCATTTTTTTATTGGTCGGCCGATGGAACTAGCAGAAGAGGCAGGAGGGGCAAGCCAAAGAGACAGCCATGGGGTGTAAAGGTTTTGAGCTCTTTATTATTATTATTATTATTAACATGTATTTATATAGCGCCAACATATTGCGCAGCACTGTAAAGTAAATGTGATTATACAACTACATCACACGAATTACATATATAGAATATATGGAGTAACAAACGTCACAATCAATACAGGTACAAAAAGGTGAGGAAGGCCCTATGCATAGGCATACAGTCTAAAGGGGAGGGAGTAATACACAAGGTGTGGGAGTGGGCAAGATCGAAGTAAGTGGGTGAGAAATGTGATACTGTATGTGGTGTTGCGTTTGGTAGTTAAGCAGAGTGAGGGTAGGCTTCTCGAAAGAAGTGCGTTTTCAGAGATTTTTTGAAAGTAGAAAGGTTGGGAGAAAGTCGGACAGACCGTGGGAGAGCGTTCCAGAGGAGGGGTGCAGCCCTTGCAAAGTCTTGAATGCGAGCATGTGAGGAGGTAATGAGAGAAGAGTTGAGTAGGAGGTCAGTAGAGGAGCGTAGTAAGCGAGTGGGTGAGTATATAGAGATGAGTTCAGAGATGTAGGGTGGAGCAGAGTTGTGAAGTGCTTTGAAAGTCAGTGTCATTAATTTGAATTTGATTCTGAAAGGTAACGGAAGCCAGTGCAGGGATTGACAGAATGGCGAGGCAGAGGAGGAGCGGTTGCTGAGGTGTATGAGCCTCGCAGCAGTGTTCATTATGGACTGGAGAGGTGACAGTCTCTGGAGGGGGAGGCCAATTAAAAGCGAGTTACAGTAGTCTAGACGCGATATGATGAGAGAGTGAATAAGAATTTTGGCAGCGTCTTGGGTGATAAATGATCGTATTTTGGATATGTTCTTTAGGTGGAAGTGACATGATTTGATAAGTGACTGGATATGAGGAGTGAATGACAGGGCAGAATCTAGGATAACCCCAAGGCACCGGGCCTGGGGAGAGGGGGTGATAGTGGAATTGTTAACTATGATGGATACTTCGGGGATGCTACTGGTGTTATTTGGAGGAAAGAGAACCATTTCAGTTTTGGAGAGGTTTAATTTAAGGTAGCGTTGCGACATCCAGGTAGAGATAGCGGACAGGCAGGAGGAGATGCGAGTTAGGAGTTCTGGGTTGAGATCCGGAGATGAGAGATAGATCTGAGTATCGTCAGCATAGAGGTGGTAGTGTAAACCGTACGAATTTATTAATTTGCCAAGGGAGGAAGTGTAGAGGGAGAATAGTAATGGTCCTAGGACAGAGCCTTGAGGAACTCCAACAGAAAGAGGTAGGGGAGAGGATGATACTCCATTGTAGGAGACACTGAAGGAACGATTGGTGATGTAAGAAGAGAACCAGGACAGGGCTGTGTCACGAAGGCCAAGCGACTGGAGGGACTGGAGGAGGAGAGGGTGATCTACAGTGTCAAATGCGGCTGAGAGATCAAGCAGTATTAGTAGTGAGAAATGATTGTTGGCTTTTGCGGTTAAAAGGTCATTAGTTAGTCGAGTCAGGGCAGTTTCCGTGGAGTGTTGTGGCTTAAAACCAGATTGTAGGGGGTCTAGCAGGTTGTTGTCAGAGAGGAATGAGGTAAGTCGGTTGTAGACTAGGCGCTCAAGTAGTTTAGAGATGAAAGGTAGCAGAGAGATAGGTCGGAGGTTGTCAAGATTGGAGGGATCAAGAGAGGGTTTTTTCAGCTCTGCTGAAATGAGCAGATATGTGGGGGAATTGATTGCGCTGCGAGCAACACAAAACCAGCTCATAAAAAACAATGCTTTTCAATTTGAAAAAGGCTTATATTCATTCCCCAAAGGCAAAGGGGATTAGCATTTTTGATCATACATCCCCTTTAAGGGAGAGGTCTCTGGCTAGTGTGAGGAGAGACAGGGAGCAGGGTGGAGCTTGGGGAGTCAGGACAGAAGTCCTGGGAGTTTATTGGAAGCATGAGCTTTGTTGTAGGAGAAGAAATTGTAAGTGAGCTGGGGCCTGACATGGATAACCCTTTTATTTTATTATTTGTTTTGTAAATATTCAACCTGCATTAACCTGTGTAAAAAATATCTAGACAATAAAATTGCCTATGTTCAGTTTCAAAGCCATCCTTCTAGAGTGACCAATGATTTGTTTAGTGTCTACAGTGACACAGTTGTGTGACAACTATCTAATCTTGAAAAGATGGCAATCCACTGAGAAAATCCCTTACAACATACCTTATAGTTATGCCTTTTTACTGTGAATTCATTTCCTTAATTTATCATTGCATTGTAGGTGGTAATGGTAATGTGAGAAGTATGTTAGGATTCACAGATATATCATTAATTATACTATTCTTTAAGCAACCTGATGTAAAATGGGTACAATTGTAAGGGATATTTATAAAAAGAATAAAACCGCTAATTTCTTGACCCACTTACATCCTCTTGTGTCTTATGCAGCAGAAAACAATGTATTCATCAAAGAGTAAAGCTGCAATACACTTAACTGTAGTTGAAACATTATTTTTCCTCAGAATAAAATTTAACAGAGAGGATCATTTTTCAGAGAATAACCCTAACAATGCATAACCAAGGCTCTCTTCCAAATGCTCTCAAAATGGCTTTATTTTTCATTTAAAATTAAGGTTAGAGGCAAAGTCTGAAATAACCAGCAATCAATTTTCACTTTTACAAATAAAGGATGGGGTGTCAATCTAGATTTGAAGCTATCAGAAGCAGGAGACCTGTTACCATCCATATGAAAATGCAGTGGTGTATTTCTGTTGATGCATATCATACAGAATATTGTTTCCTCCTCTTTAGATAAACAAAATAATTACAACACAGTGGGTGTTATTTACTAAAATCTGAAAATGTCCACTTCTACCATCCACATTTTTACTTTATAAATAACTCGAAAAAATCTGGTACAGGAAAACACTCAATAAAATCCAAATTGTATGATTTTTTCGGATTAACGCCTGAAACCACTAATTCTTTAGGTCACAAATTATTTTACGAAACCCAGAGCAGATCATGGTATCTTCCAATTGTAAACGCGCCATCTGCCATTGACTTCTACCTAAGATGGAGAACTTTTTTATTCTAAATACTATTACTTAATATGACATACATATGCCAACTGATACAAACAGAGGAAGGACTCGTCTAACTAGAATTCAGATAGCTAAAAAAAAGTCAAATTATTTCACAAACTGGCTGTTCTGAAACAATTGCACAGCCTTGAGAATGGCAGATTTGTGTTGTAAATAAAGCAATCTTACAGACTTTCTATGACATGTCTAATATCATCTCCACTCTGATCAAACAAAACAATATTGTTTCATTGTAGAGCTTTCCTCTTTGAGCCACATAATGTTACCAATCAATGGATTTGTACAGATGAAGCCAGAGGCCAACATTGTACAAAAATTAAGACCTTTAGAAATTAATTCAGAGGAAGGAAACATTAAAATTGGCATTGAAAAGTTGGGAAAATTTTAACAATGTAACAATTTAAATGTGTGTCTTTGACCTGGTTTAGTTCTTTTAGTGATTTCTACTAATCTCCTATTATATAACAATCCATCGTCAACCTAAAAATAAATGAAAATCATACAATATTTATAAAGAGTTTGTTTCAACATTTTCCTGATAGAGATGTCCATTTGCAACAATATTGTGATAAAGAATAATTAAGAATTAAAACCTTTAAATACACACAAGCTCATTTTTTAGGTGATACAGATTTGCAGTAAAATTAAAATTTTTGTGTTGAAATTTTTTGCGGATCTGCACTAGAATTTTACCATGCATTTTGTTTCAGCTGAAAAAAAAATCATTTGCATGGTGAAAAACACTCCATTGCTTTCTCCTCTTTAATTAATATGATTGCATATACACATATACTTTTATTTTCCATGATGATGGCACTACAAACAGGAAGAATATCATAACAGAAATAACTAGTGATATGTGGCTCATTGTTTTGACTTTGCCATCATTCCTGCCTTTGGGATCCACTATTATCTAATATAAAGGGAAATGCATCCCTAGCAAATGCCACAGAAAACATCATATTTATATTAGAAAGAAACATTTCCAATACAGGCAAGTAGAAGCTCTTAAACAATTACATTTCACCATGAGATATCAATTAAGTATAAGTAATATTTGCTTTATCTGGGACTTAATTATTACAATCAGAAAACCATGTTTAAGAATGGCTAGAATGCTAATAACCACTGTTTTACAAACAAAACATTAATTTTGCATTACTTAACAAGTGTTATAAATAATGAGAAATAAGTGGGATTTTAGCATGTATGTGTTTAAATAGCCTAGGCAATTGTTATTTTGGAACATTTGTGGGGCCTATTTACAAAGCTGTGTAGCATGATTTATACCAGAAAAGAGGAGTAAATGTTTTTTAGAGTAGTGAATCAGATGCAAGTGATGCGCTCCCATTCTCAAGATGCTAGATGTAACTTGCACATGAAAATGAAATTGAGCTGCCATTTTCATGCATTGGAACCAAATGCGGCAGACATAGTTATGATGGAATTATTGGATAAAATCACACTGTGGGTAACTTTGTGCCCAAAGTGCACTTAGCACACACAGTACTTGTGTTCCAAAACTACCCCTTATTTTTGTGACAGTTAATGGCAGTTCACTACTTAAAATAGTTATTAAAATGAACTATTCTAAATGGAAAGATGACTATGAAGATTTTCTTTCGTCCAGGTCATAGTATATCTAGTATAGGTCAATCTAAAAACAACTGGACTTGCTGAGTAATCAATGAAGACGTATGACTGGTATGCCGAGAACTTCCCATACCAGTCAGTTGAACTGAAGAAGCTGCTCGGATGAGTAGTGAAACGTCTTCATTGATTACTCAGCAAGTCCAGTTGTTTTTAGATTGACCTATACTAGATATAAATGGAAAGATAATTAATCATTAAACTGTTTGCTATGAAGCATTGATATAATTGAGCTTTACCTGAACATATTTATCACAGATTGAGTTGTTCAAAACTTTCAGTGCATTTATGCAGGTTGAAAGAATATAATATAGAGAAATGGCTTCCATCTTGAGGGCTTGGGGTTGGTTATAGCACCCCAAATATTTTAATGTCCCACTGTTCAAAATCTAAACATAGTTTATAGGGGATATGATTTTAATACAAATTGAACTTTAGAAAATGTGAGTTTATGAAGATGAGTGCATAAAAACGTTGATGTGGTTATTAGAGATACACGCACAGGCACACAGCAGGTCACAGAGAAATTCTGCCCTAACATAAACCAGAAAGTTATAGTATAATAGCAATAAGAAGTGTTTGCTTGTGCCTGGCAACACTGTTATTTGCTCTTTACGTATTCCTAACACAACAGCTCACTGTCTTCTAGCAACTCCTGAGATATTTTAGATTAAGTTAGTTTGGTTGGATGAAGGGGGTAATGGAGGAAAAAAAGCAAGGGGGCAAGCAAACTTTATTGTTTTGCCAGATCCTGTTGTTTGTAGTTGCATCACTTATCCTAAGAACTCTTATTGTTAGCTGAATTTAACAGCAGTGGTTCTAGTTAGTCACGGATTTAGGACCTTATTTATCAAAATGTATCAAAAAAAGTCTTTTAAATAAATAAGTCTGACAACTAGAATCCAGGACTGGAACTTATTTATTATTAAAAAAGCACAATTTAATCGTATGAGGGACAAACACGAAAAAGTCTAGTTAAAACCCAAAATGTACACTTGATTTTTAGGATTTTCGGCTAATTCCAGCGCAGACCTAAAAAACTTCCAAATAGGATAGGGACCTCTCCCATTGACATATACAACCTCGGCAGGTCTGAAATGCTGGATTTTTGGATTCAGACTTTTTGCAGCCTCTGGGTTTAATAAATCCCTAAAAATGTGAGTTTTTTTCACTAAAAATTCAGATTTTATAGTAAAAAAGTGAACTTTTAAAGTTTTTGGCATTCAGACTTTGATAAATAACCCTCTTAGTGTCTTTATGTGTCACATAACGTTTTTAGTTGTAACACCATATTTCATAGAAAACTGGAAATAAATGATGGTATACTTAGGGGCACATTTACTAAGCTTGAGTGAAGGATTCGAATGAAAAAAACGTCGAATTTTGAGGGTTTTTTTGGGGTATTTCGACCATCGAATAGGCTACTACGACCTTCGACTTCGATTCGAAGATGTCAAAGTTGCATATAAGTCAATGGGAGAAGTCCCAATGATTTTTTGATGTGTGCTGGGTTTCCCCAAGGTTTTTGGAGTTTTCAGGAAAAAAGCATAAGAAATCGGAGTTTTCGGGTGAAAAATCCAAAAAAATTGTGAAAATCAGGGATAGTTCATGCACCCTCCTGAGCAGAAATTGGCAGCAGGTAATAAGCAGGGACACTGAGTACAAATACACAGAGCTGATTTCTCTTCTAGTGTATTTCTACTCCATCGTGGGAAGGGGGTGGTTGATGGTTAAGCATTCATGATGTAATTTTCTGTCCATCAATCCTTGTACATTGAAATGGGCACATAGTTAAGTGAGGGGATGGAAACGTCTGGCTGGAAGAATATAGCTTGGCCTGAATGTAATTGCTCAGTGGAGGTAATTCTGTTTTAGACATATGATGGCACACAAGGCTAATTTTTTCCTGGCCTTTTGCTGGGGAGAAGCACGATAGTGTTGATTAAGTTCTGCATTCTTTAAGGCTGACCCTACCTGCTGCAGACTGCAGAAACAGCTTTCTGTCACGAGGAAATATTTCTGTCACAAGCATCTTCCGCCCTCCTGCCTATTCCTTAGGGAACTGTGAGCACATGCTGCAATTCCCTCCAACCCAACAATCATTGCTAAAACACTGTCTGCCAGCTGGGAGTGCATTGCTTACATTTTAATCTTACAAAATCCTCCAATATAGTATTTATAAGAAGAAGAAGACTTGTTAAGTGAACGCATTTGCCCCAGTACATGGGACCAAGAATATAACAGTCAATAAATAAAGATACACTTTTTGATTATGAGATGTATGAATCTGTAAACACTTTGCTCTATATAGGAACGTTAAGTATATAGTGTTGAGTATATTGTAGAAGGAATTATAAACCTTCTATTAGGACACAGAGAAATGTCTTTACGAAACTGCAGACCACAAAACTAAATGGTGACCTACAGTAAACAATCCTGGATATATTTCATATTAGCAAATAAAGTACTTTTATATTATCAACAATCATTGAGGGAAGCTCAGTGTGCAGTGTACTGTATATCATGTAGCATTAATGTTTGTACTTTTTATTCTATATTGTATATGCTGCTTGTTTTGTGCTGCTGTAAAAGGATGGAGCTTGGTCATTAAAGGAAAACATTAAATACATATATGTTCTAAAGAAAAACTAAGCCACCAGAAAACCAATATACTAATAAGAACCCTATCAAAGAACCTTATCAATTTTGCATATATAGATCAGTAACTTTTAGTTTCAGCCTTCGTTTTATGACATCATTCTGTGTGTCACTCACTGATCACCTGACAGGAAATAACGCAGGTTCTAACTACAACAGGAAGTGCGGGAGGAAAAGAGTCAGCTTTGTCTATCCATGGTGTCTATCTGATGTAAGCAAGCATGTATATGTGCACATGGTTTGTGTGTGAGCACATTACGTCATACAATCCAATATTAAAAATGTCAGTGTTTCAATATGACATTTTCCAATTAAATTGTGTTTTATATGTGGGCTGTTTTATGTGATACCTTGCAATGTTCAGGGTGTAGTTTACTTCTGAAAATATAGGGTTTGTCTTTATTTTTGTTGAAATATTATGTTTGTCTCTCTAGCATCAAAGAACAACAAATATATGGATGTATTTTGTGGGTTGTTTCTATTTTAATTTGACAGTTTCTACTATTACATTACATTAAAGAACAAAGTAACACCAAAAAATGTAAGTGTTTTAAAGTAATTCAAATATGATGTACTGTTTCCCTGCACTGGTACAACTGGTGTATTTGCTTTAGAAATATTACTATAGTTTATATAAAAAAAGATGCTGTTCAGCCATTGGGACAGCCATTCAAAGCACAGTTTATATAGTAGATACCAGGGGGCAAATTTACTAAAGGGCGAAGTGACTAACGCTGGCAAAAATTTGCCAGCGTGATGTCATTTCAGTACTTAACCGATTTACTAACGGTCGCTGGTGTAACTTCGCTAGTGAAGGAGACTCAAGCGCTACTTCGCACTCTTACGCCTGGCAAATAGGGATGTAGCGAACCGCCGCCAATGTGTTCGCGAACGCCGTTCGCGAACACCGGCAAAATTTGCGAACAGTTTGCGAACAGTTTGCGAACTTCGAACATCCGAAAATCGTTCGATTCGAATGATCGAGGGATTTTAATCGTTCAATCGAACGATTTTCGTTCGAATCGAACGAAAATCCTTCGATTTTAGCGATCGAATGGTCGAACGATTTTGACGCGAACGCCTATTGGCGAACGTCGCGCGAGGTTCGCGAACTTGCGGCGGACGCGAACAGCCGATGTTCGCGCGAACAAGTTCGCCGGCGAACAGTCCGCGACATCCCTACTGGCAAAGTTTCGCTCTGGGGAAAGAGCGCTACTTCGAAAATTCATTTAGATTTGGATTTTACTGAACGTTACCTCTTGTGCCAGACTTGCCTTCGCCACCTCAGACCAGGTGAAGTTCAATAGAGTAGAAAGGACTTCCTCAACTTACCCTGGACGTAACTTTGGTGCCCTGGACGCAACTTTGGATTTTAGTGAATTAGCCTTGTCCTGGTGAATCCACGCCTGGCAAAGTGTTGCGATGTG